>CM021737.1:19350840-19545158 GCA_011075105.1 Heteronetta atricapilla | reverse complement strand
TGTAAGAATTTAGTTCAATTTTTTCAGCATGTTGCAGCATGCTGAAAAATATATATATATAAGTATATATATATATATATATATAAACACACACACACACACACACTTTACTTTTCCCAAAGGGGAATTTTACTTGTTCAAGAATAGCCTACTAGTAAGAAACAGATTTTATATCTTAGTCATACTTGCTAGTCCTATGTAGTAAGGGGCACATTTTATTAATATGTCCTACTTTCTTGTTTGTGATTTATAAGAAATGATCAACTCTGAAGAAAAAAGCACCAAGTATGCCATAAAAGCAAAAAAAAAAAAAAAAAAAAAAAAAAAAAAAAGCTCTTCAGTATTTTATTAAAATTAATTATCCATTTGTTCTCTCAATTTATTTGATCAACAAAATAAAATACTTTTGTATGAGGCACTCCAGGTAAACCAGGAAGTAAAACAATATTCTTCCAATTCACTTTGCTGTGAAAAACAAGATGTAACAAATAGTTCAGAAGTACCCAAATATAATTAAAAAATCTATTTAGCTGTAAGTTTAAATAAAGGTGCTGCTCTAATCTTAGATGGAGACTAGGCAATGCATATGATTTTGTTATTTTTCTTATTGTGCTTTTTTAAATGTCTTCATCTTTACTAAGATGAAGAAGGCTGTCTGACCTTCTCCATGCTTTAAAATATTACAAACAAGTCAGTCATATTCCAGTGTGTTTCAAATTCACAAAAGAACTTTTTCTTTAGACAAGACTTTTTCTTTAGACATGTTTGTTACTCCGCAAACTGAATTTTAAGAACTAGTTAGGAAAGAGTATTTTCATGCACTTCTTAGGTGTCCCAGTGTTGAATCCCCTATTCCTATGAGTTATCCTATTAATTTCAAAGTAAATGACCTTCCAGATAGCACTCAGGATTTATCCATAAATACAACCTTAACAAATTGGGTTTTATTGCAAGGAAGTCAGGCTGCCCCATCAAACTTTCTGAAATGCAAACACCAAATTCTAGCTGTTTTTTGCAGGGATTACTTACTTAAAGAACCACAGTTCTGTTCATCACTGTTATCATGGCAATCATCAACACCATCACACTGATAGTATTGAGGCACACATCTTCCATTACCACAGGAGAATGAGTATGAGCCACACTGCAAAGTGGGTGGCTCATTGGATGGATCTTCAACACATGTCAGTTGATTTGAAGCCAGTTTCATGCCATAAGGGCAACCACAAACTCTCTGAAAATTTGGTACTGGGAAGCAGAAATGGCTGCAATCTCCATTGGGATTTGTTCCTCTGTTACAGTAGTTAGAGCCTTAAAAAGTGATAGAGAAGATCAATGTATACTGTACTGATAACAGCTTGGGAACTACTAAAAGTGCAAAGTAACTGCATAAGAATGTTTGTTTGTTCATCTAAAGATGCTGGAGCAAATCCTGGTCTTGCCTATACTGAAAAATAGGGTCAAGTTCACTGACAGGAGTACTAGAATGTACATCAGTAAGTCCTCAATTCCATAAAATCTTGAATGACACCAATGTTTAAGAAAGCCAAAAACATGCTATAGAATTTTGTACAATTTTCTGCCATTTTTTGGCAAATGTCTGCAAATAAGTACTCTAGAGCAAATGAGGACCTTTGGCTGAGCAAGGCCTGATCCAATGTTTGTACACCAAATTGGTAATGAACCTTAACACAAGCTTTGATCACATTTAATAAGTGCAATGTATTTAACTAAGTCAACTACAATACCAAATTCTTGGTTTAGATCATGTAACTGCATAGACTTCAACAGTAAAAAGAAGAAAAAATTATCAACTTATGCACAGTGATTACTTTATGAATAAGACTTTGATTAATACAGGTTTACCCAATTCTTTGAAATAAGAAGTTTAGTTTAACTAAAACTTCTACCAGAAAAGATAAATACAAGGTTGTAATTGGTGATAAAATGATACAAAATACAATGGAGTCATATTTCCATTTTACAAGGTTATTAAATACAGTAGTACATATGGTAGAGAAAAACTGCATACAGTCACAAAACACTGAAATACGGAACCTAAGACTGTAAGTGCTTGTGCTGGGTCTCTCATATGTCATAATCGTGATTCAAAGCCATTTAAAATTGAAAACAGAAGTCTACTTTCCTAACATTTTGTCTCTCATTCCCTATTTTGTATTTTTCACCTGCACAACAAATGAGCTCACCTATTTGGGAATGAGCATCATATGCTTTCACATGCATAATGTTACTAATGCCCCTCCTAATAATAGTCATTTCTCCTCCATCAGATTTTCTCACTCGAACTATTGCACCAAGTCTCCAATCAGTGAAATAAGCATAACCTGTTTTGAAAGACATTTAACATAAAACAGTTACAGTGAAAAAGGACATAAGAGATCAAACATCACAAGATAAAACCACAAGGCACTTCATGTAAATTTAATAATTTTTCATAGCTGTTTCCTGAAAAAGACTAATGGACTTATTTCAGAGGCAGTGAGTCCATTCAGTCAGAGGCAGACAGAACTTAGAGCCAGACAGATATAACAGACTCTCCTGACATTTCAAATTCCAGGACAGTTTTTAAAATAATTAAGACTTCTCTTTAGAAAACATTAAAATTTTTAAAAGGTATTTTTTCCCATTATCAATAGGCATCAGATGCTGCATTCTTTCTTCACACACACCATAAATCCAATCAACTCTACATACATTCAATTAAATGCGGAAATTACTGATCATCTCTAGGGAGGTGGTTTACATTGTCTTTCCAGCACAAACACCCAACTTGAAAGCTATAATTACTACATTATATCTGCCTTGTTCCACTAATTGAGTTAACTGATCTGGCTCAAATGATCTGAATAAAAACATACATAAAAGCAGACTTAGAAAAAAATAGTAGTATTGAACATATATTTTTTACAGAAGCTTTCATCAGCTTTCTGTACAAAAACAATATTGCAAAGACAGTATTTTTTTTATCTTACATATCATCATATGAACAAAATTCTTAGATATTAATAGATAATATTTTTCCACGTCAGACTTACCTCCAAAAATAGTAAGGCCAAATGGGTGAGTCATCTGAGTAATACGTTCAAGAGTCCGTCTGTCCAGCCCATCAAAGGTACTGTGCTCAATTTTATCAAAAAAGGCATCCACCCAGTACAGCCTTAGAGAACTAAAAGTAATGAAAATGTCATATGTAGAAGTAATGAAAAAAAGATGTTATTAGGAAGAACCAATGTCTTCTCTATTAACAATACTAAGTCTGTCAAGAGGTTATTGGTGGAGGAAAGGAAGGGTGTTGTCTGAAAATATCTTGCATTTCACAGGCTTCCTAACAAGTTGGAAAAAAATATATATCTTCAACAAGAAAGTGCCAGTGCACACAATTTACACAACTGTGTTGTTCTTACCTCCAGTCAATTGCTAGGCCATTAGGCCAGCCTAGCGTTGTATTCACAATTGACAAGGCATGGGATCCATCGCTCCAGGCCCTCATGATTTTAGCAGGACGGAACCAATCTGTCCAGAATATATACCTGAAAGGGCACATAAGACAAAACATCAGATGACATATAAGCCTGCTTATAGAATATACTTAAACAGAGCAAATATTTGAACAGCACTGACATTCTTATTTGTACCACATATTCACATACCTTAAAAAAAATACAACTTTGTGTTGACCCCCTCTCCCCTCCTCAGCTGGTAATGGTACTGACAACTAATATTTATCTTGTGCACAACGATTTTCAAATCTTCTGAAGTGATTTGTTCCTTTTGACAGGAAATGCACAGATCTGTTCAAATTGTTACGGATTTCAATTAACTATCATCAGGGAGGAAGACCCAAGCAAAAATGCATCTTCCAGGTAATATTTGCAAATAAGTGCAAATATTACAAAGAATATTTTCCTGATCCTTTTGACTTATGCCTACAGTCAAAGTTAAGGCTTGTGTTAAATAGTTATAGGGTAGTGAACAAAATAGGTTAGCTTGCTCATGTAGTTTCAAGTGAGAATCAAAGATAATTTACCCAATAACAGGATGAACCACTATTGATCGAGGATTATTTAAATTCTGAACAATAGCTCTTCTAGATTTATCTGCCAGCCTCATCACACTTATGCTTCTGTACCGAGGGTCTGTCCAGTATAGATTCTTTGAGATCCAGTCAAAGGCCAAATCTTCAACACTTTCCACTCTATTAGCTGTCAGAATTTCTCTTCCTAAAATTTACAACACACTTAATCACTGTACATATTTAGGAACACAGGAAATAACCTGAATGTATTATTCTGTTCACAAAACTAGTGCTTCTCTCTGGTAAAAATGCTACTTCTGTGCTACTTAATATAAAGACAATAACAAAGTATACGTGTAGGAGGGTGCCCTTTGCTCCAGGTGAAGGAGTGATAATGCTTACAAAGCACAAACCCAAAAGAGGAGAAGTAATGACTAGCCAAGACAAGAAAAAAGCTTCTACTGGAAGGAGTTTCATGAATGAAGGTCAGTAAGGACATGACATTGTTCGGTTCCTCTAGTTACATCTTACTCAACAACCAGACCTACCTATTCTTTCCATAGCAATTGTCAGCTGTGGTCTACCATTATTCTGATCTAAGTCATCAAGCAAGTTCAGAAGGCTATATGTGACTTAATATACCTTTAATCATTATTACAAATTAGATAGACTCTTCACACTACCACAGATAGGACTCCCAAAATCTCACAAACATAGTGTTCTTTTTCTATATTGCTGTATCATGACAAGCATGCTGTTCTCCAGATAGGGAAATAAAATAGAGAAACTCAGTCTCATACATAAACAGACAGATGATGACAAATACAAGTTGTAACAAGTGCTACAGATAGTTCATTCAAAATCACATTCAAGTTTGTCAGAGAACAGGAGACAATTTTTGACTAACTACTTTCACAAGCTTAGTACAAGTTGAACAAATGGTTTTAACACTTTACAGATTACTGAGGTGACACAGATTTTTCTGTATATCTCACAATGTGCTGCTTTTTTGGAATATACATTCTACTCTTCATTACCACAATTACTCTTCATTTCTTAAGAATGCTTCTCACCTGAACCATCAGTTTTCTGTTTATAGATCATGTCTTTACTTGTATCTGAAAAAAAAATGGTGTCATCCTGAGCAGAGAAGTCGATTCCAACAAAATACGACGGGCTTCCTGTTACAGGTATGATCACATCTTCCTGCGTAGAAAGATTGAACGGGATTCCCCGCACTGCTAGCTGGGATGAAAACAGCAGGAACTGTTGCACAGCTGCAAAAGGAAAGACCAGACACAGTCTTTACCTACTGGGTGAGACAACTGAGCATTAATTGTAAAGCTTTGTTTTCCTTTGGCAGCACTACTATCCCAGAAATGGAAGAAGAAAGCATGAGACAATATGAATTTAAATATACACAGACATGAAAAATAGAATAAGAAAAACAAAACCAATCCAGAATATTAGGTGATGTAGCCAGGTCTTCCTCTTGTGTTGTTACTGCAGTCCTGATACACCTTTATAGAAAACATTATCCCTATGGATGCAGAGATCTTCTATGTTGATCTCTTTACAGTAATCTACATAAAAATAACTTAAAGGCTTTGTGGAGCCACCTTAATGCCAGACAGTATCAGAGTACCCAGAAGTATATCTGCATGGTTAAATAGCCAAACTGTAGACAAGATATCTGGTTTAATTTGCCAATAGCTGCACATGGCAAACCTCCTAGTGACAATTCTCCACCCAGAGAGCAGAGGATTCCTCATGGAAGCCCACAACCCCAAGCCTGAATTTCTTACTCTTGTCATATTTGTTCAAAGGAAGACCAACTTGATTTGTGCAATACTATAAGCGAGCAGTTCAAAATGTTAAAAATAATGCAAAATCTGCATATTAGCAAGCATCCATGGTTGATTTTAGGGCAAAGAGCTTAATTATACACACGATCCATAAAAAAACTCTCTTAAAATGCTACAGAACATGAGTTAAAGTCATTGTGGCTTGAAATGAACATCAGCAGAAATTATTACATTTAAAGTTGTAAAAAGAGTTGTGACAGAAAAAAATGAAGTCCTTTGTATACTGAACCCACAATGCTACAGAAGAGATGTTCCAGAAAAATCTCCACAGTTAATGAAACATTACCATTTCCAACATTCGTAAGGCATTTTCTTACCAACACAATGCTGTCCATCTACATGGAGGTCAAAGCCCAGTACACATCTACAGCGGTAACCTAGTCCATCGTTATCTGTTTTGTGGCTGAGAACACAGATCTGTTCGCATCCTCCATTATTATTTCCACAAGGATTTCTTACTGGAAAATAATATAGGTAGGATTATAACTTCAGGTCTAATGGCTTTTTTTTTTTTATCATAATTTTGATTTTTCAGGATTTTTTCATCACCCACAATAAATGATGTGGACTCTGTGGGAATTATATCACATAGAAATCATACAACAACAGTTCCATCCAGGAATGCACTCAAGACCCACCAGAGCTAACCAGCATTCAAGGTATTCAGCTCTGTACAGATATGCTCAGAGCACAGCACTGAGGCCATCATTAAGGTGATAATTTCCACATATATTTCTTTATACTTATATTTAATATAAATATATTAAATATTATATTTTATATCGTATTATATATATTAAATATATATATTTATATCATATATGTTTGTATATTATGCAAAGAATTTATAAATATAGTAATATATTTAAATTTATATAAATATTCATGTTTCTTTTTTTTCTTTATAAATATTTCTCACAAAACTCATTCACACGGTTAGCATTTTCCAACTGCATCCTTATTGCGGTGTTGAGGAAGAAAAGTCCCAAATGTCAAAACTGTTCAATGAGCACAAGTTTGTTTCTTCCAAATATCAACACATTTTGTAAGCCCCACATTTAAATGTTGCATTTGACATGTCATTATCCACAGGATATGGATGAAAGCACTGCATGATAAAGACCAGTCGTAAAAATTTATGTATCATAATTATTTCTTCTTTACAGCAAAATAAAAGTCTTCCATAATTTTTATCATCTTTTGGTAAGGTAATTCCTAAATCTCTATTAATCAGCTAGTCACTGTCTTACCATATGGCTGCCTGGCAGCATGGTAAACTGTCACTCCATAAGGTCTCAGTGAAGACTGGTAGATCACTTGAGGGTTTGATTCTGAAAACTTGTTAGCTTTCACCACTGCCATTTTGGTCCAATCAGTGAAATAAACATTGTGTTCAAATAAAGTGATTCCATATGGATGAGGAATTATTGAGCCTCCATGAGCTATTGTTCTCCTGTTATAAAGATTTAATTAATTTAATTAATTACAAATATTATCTAGAAAATAACTTCTCTTAATAGATCAAAAAGCAAGCATTATTAATTTATTCACTAGCTTTTACTTCTCTAGACATAGAAGCAGCCAAAGTACAAACAAAAAGGAACAAATGAACCAAAGACATGAAGTTTAACATACAGGGTACATAAGCATAAAACACAGAAAAGTGAAAACAGGGAGATGAAAAATGTTAACCACTTCCAGGAAAACAGTGAATGATCAAAAACACAACAAAAGACTCTTAAATACCGAGAGAAAATTAGAAAGTGGCTAACAGAGGAAAGGAAAGGATACCTGCAACATTTTAATATATTCAAGAAGCCTTGAACATAAAAATATTAGGGCTGCATCAGCCACTGGCCAAAAATAAAATCCAGTGTAGACAGTAAATAAATAAATAAATAAATAAATAAATGTAAAAAAGATATTTGTGAAAATTGGGCCTGAACTAATCACCCATGCAAAACCAAAGAAATTGTGTCTATTCTTTGCAAGACATTGGAACAATATTTTTCTGGACAAATATTAGGGGGGGAGAGAGAGAGATTTAAGCCCTCAAAACAATACATAACAATAGCACTACAATATTATTTTCATAGAGTCTTGAAGGAAGATCTACAAGTTTGATGAATTCTACTCTAACGGTTTTCAGGGTGATTTAGGTTCAAGCTGTAGGCATGAGAAATGCAATTAATTGGACAGTAAGCTGTACTTTAACATTGTTTGCTGACTAAGACATCTTCTCTTCCCACTTGCGCAACATTTACATGATTTTTGGTGTTGCTGTTAGTGATATGTTTTTATCTCCAAAACACCGAGATTTTACTAAACACTTTCTTGCCTAATAAACCCTGAAAACAACCTTGGAAAAAAAAAATACAGATCAAGGAGCAGATCAAAGATATCAGTGTTATTTTTAGAATTTTGCAAGTGAAAGAACACATTGAGTAATAAGCCTGTCAGCTGAGCAGAGGACTGCTTTTCAAGTCACTATGTAAGAGGTATGTTGAAAGTGAACAATTTTGTCTTGTGTTTGAGTAACAGAGACATATCACAGATATAGAGATAAGCAGGCTTCTAAACACTATACTTTAAGGCACAGTCCCACAAAACTCAAAGACTCCTTTCTTGCATGCTGATACATTTTCCACAGCATCACAATAAGGTGAGTGAGGATGTAATTTCTAACAAAGATGTATCAAGTATAAAAAGATCAAAACCCAATGCACTTAATACCCATTACACCAAGTGGTGCTTTGGAGATCAACAGTTTAAATAAATTCATTTGTGAAAAAGATGCAAAGATAGGATGGTCTGAGACAATGTATAGTATTCAAAAATAATAAAATGCAGACTGTCAAAATGTGTACTGTAGTGGTGAGCTGCAACTCTTATAGCTAACATTAACTCTTATAGCTAACATTATAAAAAAGTGCAAGCAGGTATTCAACATAGAAACCAGACAAAGGATGATGAAGGAACTGGGATTTTCCAAAAGTATTATGACACCATAGATTATCAAGGTACATTACAATCATTATGTTGTAATTTTCATCCTTTATGAATCCCGTTTTGTTAGACAAATTTATCTTTGACCTTGATACAAAATAATCAGTATATCTGTAACCTCCAAGGAATAATATTTCTCCTACCTTTGAAGCCCATCATAAGTTACAGTCTCAATGTAATCAAACCGGCTGTCAACCCAGTAAAGCCTTTTTGATACAATATCCAGAGTTATTCCAGCAGGCCAGCCTAGCTTTGTTTTTATCAAATCCTGGCGGTTTGTGCCATCCATGAAGGCCCTTTCCACTTTAGGATCACCAGACAGACTATCCCAGTCCGAGAAAAATAAATAACTATAAATAAAATAATAAAAAACTGTCATGTTTTGGTGAGATTTCACCCCCAAAAAGCAACATTTTTCATAGCATGTGGAAACTATGTCATCATTTAAAACCAGCAGTCCTTCAGACCAGAGCTTAATTCTCAGCATATGTTGAAAACACATTTCATGCATCCTGCCCAAGGAGTGATCTACATTTTCTTTTATAGAACAAATCTAGAAAGAAACGTGCTTTCACCCAAAAGACCTCAGAAATACTGAGTGTTCTTTGTAAAATACAAACTTATTGAGCTGCCAGAATAAACCAGTGACAAATCCATGCATCATGAAAGCAGCATCCATCACTGTAGACTGCACAAAGCTCCTCCTGCCATTCTCTGAAGATCTAAGTTTCCATGGCACACATACATTTCTGAAGCCTATTGGGCTGGGAGACACTAACTTCCCCCGCTTCACCCCACCACTTTATTTCAGATAGTAGGAGATCTGGGGATGGTAACACAAATCTTCAAGGATGACTTCTAGTCTTGGAGGCAACTCCACAGTCTGTCTGTTTACAGACAGATGCATATCTGTACGTATAGATACATTTCAGATAGGTGCTTGTGCACATACAACTCAAGCAATATAACGGACACCACACAATGGGAGTAAACAGCTCTCCCACAGTAATGTAGGATAGTTTAGGATAGAATGTGAATGTTTAAATGATTTTAGATAAGATTCTAAAATGACTACCCTGAGATGTTTGTTAGCTCTCCTGCTAGTGCATATGAATAAAGGTATTTCTGGTATATTTTACCATTATCTGACACTTATCACTTACCCAACAGTTGGATCAAGTGCTATTCCTCTAGGATTTCCCAAATTTTCAGCAATAAGAGTGACACGGTTTTTTCCATCCAAGTTAACCATATCTATTCTGTTCACACTGGTCTCAACCACATACAGTTTATTGTTAACCCAATCCACTGCTAGATTTTCAGGTGTGTCAACTGAAACATTTAAAACTTCTTGGAAATCAGATCCATCAATATTAATAGATAAAACCTGAAAGCAATACAAATATTATCAATACTCAAGATGTTTTGCTAATCATGAGTCATCTATCATGACACTCAGCACAGATTCACAACGGGCCACTACATACAACCAAATTACTCACTAAGCTATTGCACAGCTTAATTATTTAAACGAAAATGAAAAAAAATGCAAGAAACACAGGAAGCTTGCCTTCAACTAGCATTTCAGAAAAATAAATAAAGAAGCTAAAATAGCCTTGTTCTTTAGCAAATATGGGAAGTTTCTGGATTAAAAAACAGATGAGGAAAGTGCATCTTGCTTTCCTGGAATCTGGCAAGAAACAGTATTTGCATTAAATGAAATAAATTAACAGGCTTCAGCAAAGCTCTCATGAGTGACCAGAAACAATGGGGGAGCTCTTACTACACCAACCACTAGAGGCAAATCACAAGGAAAAAGTACTTTGCAAAGTGAAGAGAGTAAAGGAAAGCTCTATCCAGACGGAAAGAAGGCTCAGCATTGCTTACGTTTCTCTTTTATTTAAAGCTCACTTTAACAGCATCATGCTCAAGTAGAAATAATATCTTACAAGCAAGCTCAGAGTGACATGAAGCGAGCAACATGAATACAGTATTTTTTATTATACAGAAGTCCTGTGATTCTAACGCTGGGTAACATGAAAAGCTAGGAATCATTATCCCTTTCTCCGAACAACAGCATGAAGTTTGATATGTATCTATATGAAAATACAGATTACCACAAGTAAATATATGCAAGAAAAATAAGAACTGAAACGCTTGTATCATTTTAAATATTTTTCAGGTCCAAGTAATGATAACTGAGGAAACCATTAACTGCCTATTGTGTTCTTTGGAAACCTTGTTGATGGAAGAACTTGTGGGCATTAGGTGACAAGGCAGTACACTACATGAGATAAAGGTGACAATGTACATAACCCATAATTTTCTGTTTTAGTTCACCTTAATCTTTGAAAAGAAAAAAACAAAGTCAAGCAAAATAAATCCGTAACAATACTTAGAATTCAAGACATCAGAATGGAAATGCATATCATACAAGAATATTCTTAATGTCATTGTTTTCTTCAGGGTGTTCTAGTTATGACTTAATTAGATAATTAATCCTTATTAACTACTTAAAATTTAATGATATCAGGGCAGATATAAAGGCAGTCCTGGCCATATGGGGTGTGCAGTTGAAAAACACATATTACCTTTTATTTGCATCTTTTACAGACATAAGATAAATCTCCTGTCTCATTTAAGCTCACATTTGACCCTGACTTAATACAGCTACTATCAATGCAATTGCAGTAACAGGAACTCTCTGCAGTTAATAGAAAAATGCCAGAATTGATAACAAGTAAAAATTTGTGTGCTCATTTCCTGTCCTACTTGAAAGCCACGCAGTGTGCTTTCCAACAGAAGTAACTTTGGCACTGTAGTGAAAATGCTACTTTTCTGCTCTGGGTAGGTTGTAATAACAGTGACACCAAACTGATCCATACGTGCTGTCAGCAGGAGGCAGGCCATGGATTCTCCTTTACTCTGCATGGCAGCCAAGATGGGGATGAAGATTCTGGAGTTTCAGCATTTGACCTGGGACTTTTTTTGTTTCATTAAATTACGCACAGAGAAGAAAGAACAAGGGTGATGTCTAGCTTTCACAAGGGTCTCCAGACTGTTTTGTGTGGTTTGTTTTTTTTTTTAATTACTCTGTTATACCCTACCTTGAAGCTAAAATATTTCCTCTACAAAAAAAAAAATGTAACAAAATACTGGCTTATTACACAAAATACTGTCAATATTTGTTATCTAAGCTCAATTACAGTGCTATTTGAAGTATATGAAGAAACTTGATTTTTATCATCTTGGAAGGCATACAGTTTTTACATTTTAAATGATCATGTTCCAAAAAAATACCAAGAAAAAATTGTTCAGTTTTGAAAGAATGTCTACTATTTCTCTTAATTAGTTTTTTGGACTCTATCTCAAATAAAATTAAAAGTTGCTCAAGACATTCCCACATAATAGGATTCTTTGTTAAATATGTCACATGTAATAGTATAGCTTGAAAAATGCAGTCATTAACATAAAACATTTCAAGGAGCTTTTTTGTTAGAAAACAAAAATACGGCCAGCTTGTGCTCTCAAAAATGAAAGCCTATCAACACATTCAGCTTCTGGCTGTTCTCTACTTCCACATACACAAAAATTTATTATTCTCGAAATTTCTACCCACCTTATCTTGCACTGTATCAGTCCAAAAGATCCTGTGCAAATAAAAGTGAAAGTCCACACCAACTGCAACACCACGATTCTGTGACTGCACCAAAGTACGAAAACTTCTTCCATGAAGATCTCCAATCAGTAAATCCCGGCCATTGGAAAAAATGATTGATGCAACACCAGCTGAAAGCAGGGGTGACAAATATATGACTACTCTGTAACTGAGCTACTTGCAAAGGGACACCATAATACATACATATGCACATCCTGTATAGATGGTTCTATGTGAGTACTAATTTGCTTTGATATGCCTTTAGTTTCCAGTCTTGTTGCAAACCAGGCAGCAATATGTATTTAAGGCTCTGCCAGATAGAACTTCTACAAAACTTCTGTGCATCTTAACTCTGAGATTCAACTCTCCTATCTCCTTTAATCAAATTATAAATTTTCTTAAGATTTTTCTGCCCAACGGGATTCAGATATTCTTTAATTCTAGCAGTCAGACCATGTTCCTTAGGCTTTTTCTGTACTGCTCTTTCCACCTTCTTTACTCCCTCATCTCCTCCGAACATCTTTGCTATATCTTACAGCAGAAGAGAGATTCCAGTAAGTTTTTGAAGGAAAGCTCATTTCCAAAGTAGGTGTCTGTTGAAAGGTTTAATGTATGTCTGAGAAGAAAATATTTAAGTCCAAATATTACTCACCTTACACAGAGACCCCTTCCCAGTAAAAATGAATCCAAGGAAACCAATTTAGAGCATGTATGAACTCCACAATAATGACAGAAAAATCAACACTTTAAGAACAACTCAGTGGCCTAAAAGTCACACTAGTTTGAATGGAAAGCTTCTCGTGAAGGATACAAAACTTTTCTCAAAACAGAATAATCTTTCCTTGTGCTGCCATATGCACACCTTAATACAGTCAAATTTCATTAGCTCTAAAAAAATTCTTTTTTGAGGTCATACTTAGAAAATTGCAGAATGATGGCTGCTCTGCAGCAGTTGCAAAGAAAGAAGGGGAAGGGAACTGCGAAGTTCATGCTTTTCAGAAAAGCAAGACTGCTAATCAGCCATGCCAAGCAGGGATTCCCATTCCTGCAGGCAGGAACACCAGCCTCACACAAAAGCCTGGCAGGCTCTTGCATCTCCACAAAAAAAGAGCTTCCCAGGGTCTGCTTTCAGAACAGAGCCGGAGGTAAACAACCAGGAGGAGCTGCCTACTGTTGATGGGAAACCACACTCTGTGTGAGGCAAGCATTGTTGCGTTTGAACTCACAATTCAGCAAAAAACATTTTTCTGCACGGTACAGTCCTCCTAAAAAATAATGATGTTTCCTGATTTCTCGCACCCACCAAGTTCCACAGCAAGAGGGTCAGGAAACTGCCTCCCACAGGAAGAAGAACTCATCTATTAAGTATGGCTCTGGCAAGGACCTCCCAGATCTGGGGAAGTCATGAATTTTGAATAAGGGCTGGGGCCCAGAAGCCATGGTTCTGGGGAGAAGCAACTATGCTCAGGCAACCAGCTCCACCAGTCTACAGGTGCCAGCACATACATGCCGGTCCCTTGTTGATCTCTGCTGGTGTTCTGAATGCTGTCCTGAGCTTGAAACCTCAAGGCCAGCATTGAGTTAAAATCAAACACAGATGTACATTTTATAGTTATGTGAGCTGCCCCATTTTAAACTCTATTTATTAGTCCAACAACAGCAAGAGAT
Source organism: Heteronetta atricapilla (assembly GCA_011075105.1). NCBI lineage: Eukaryota > Metazoa > Chordata > Aves > Anseriformes > Anatidae > Heteronetta > Heteronetta atricapilla. The sequence continues at coordinate 19,530,925 of CM021737.1, read as the reverse complement.
GCTTGTACTTCTGCATACTAACCTGAAGTGTTGGCCCTACAGTGTCGATGATGCTCTAGGAAATAACCTTCCACACAGTGACACTGGTGATGTCCTACACGATCTTCACACAGCTGGTCACAAACTCCCCACATTTTGCAGTCATCAAAATCTGTTAAGTGAATAAGGTATATTTATAAACAATGATTTGTATAAAAGGAATGGCACTGTATTTGGGAAGCTTCAAGTTTGTCCTCTCTGCTTGTTTTATATATGTTTGTAAAATGATGGCATGCGAAGTTTTGTACATTTTTTTTTTCCACAAATGCTTCAGTTTTCTACTTCTAGATAAGAAAACAACTGTTTTTTGCTGCTCAGTGACCTACCCAATAAAAAAAAAAAAATGCCAGGTGAGGAGGAAAAATGATTGGAAGGGAAGGGATGTTATTGTCTACTTTCCACAATACGTAAGTTATCTATGTAGCATTCTTGCTGCACTAGATGCAAGTACATTTCATACACACACACACACACCTAGCTGGATTTCTCTGAAGGTGAGCCATATCTTAACATGAGCACAGTATTGAGTCAAGCTAACAAGCTGTACTGAGTCTGGCTGGGATGGAGTTAACTTTCCAGCAGCCCACGTAGTGCTGTGGCTCTGCAATTGCAGCTAGAACAGCACCAACATCAACCCAACACTTTGTCCACTGCTCAGCAGCGCTGGCACAGCACCAAGACTCTCTCCAAGCCCCCCAAGGCCAGCAGGCTGGAGTGGGCAAGAGGCAGCGAGAGGACACAGCCAGGGCAGTCGACCAGAGCCGACCAAAGGGATAATCCATACCTGTGGCAGCATGCTCAGCCATAAAACTGGAAAAAAGATAGAAGTTATGAAAATATCTGTCCTCCCGAACAACCACTATGCTTACTGGGGCCCTGATTCCCAAGATATGGCCAAGCATTGCTTGCTGATGGGAAGCAGAGAATAATTGTTTTCTCTCTCCTTCCTGTATTTCCCACATAAGTCTGGAAGAATAATTTTGTGCCTTGAGTCAGTGCATTGACTCCTCCTTTCTATTAAGAGCGACCATGCTGCCACTGCAGCTCAGACAGCCCCAGGCTACCCAGTATTCTCGACAATACAGAAATCTCATGAGAGATGGAGCACCTGGAATACTTTTAGTAGCACAAGCACCACAGTTTGGGTTGAAAGCTGATAAAAGAATCTGAATAAATATGTGTCATTAGGCAGTGCTAAATGTGTCTCCATGCAACTGTTGTACTGTTTAGATAGTCATTCTTTTGCTGACTTCAGAGATTCTCTATTTACCAGTACAACCATCCACTTGGAACTCAGCTTCCCAGTATCGAGACTTTCCCACTGAGCTGTGAGAAGGTACCAGATACCTGCAATCACTGTATTTCACTTACCAATACAAGTACGACTGTCATTGCTACTTATGGTATATCCCGCAGGGCAGTAACACATCCCTCCCGAAGGAGAAGAATGACAGCGGTACTGGCAGCTCAGAGCAGCACAGTGCGATATGTCTAAAAAGGAAATGAAATAGTTCAGAAATGCAAGTATAGGTATTACTGGCAGAACAGCTTTGCCTCACTTGACAGTTACAAAGCTATAGCCTTTTCAGCGATGAATCTACAATTTCAGGAACAGTTTCTTAGAACAAATATGCAGAAGAAATGATGTCTGAAGTTCCACAAAAATTCCATATGCTCACACACATGCAGGCAAGGAAATGAAAGGAAGAAGGTAGGCTAATGTTTATAATTAATAGGGTTTGAGAATAGAGTTAAAAGATAAGAACTAATCTTCTAAGAGACACCACTAGTAAGAATGTCATGTGAACAGATGCACAGAGGGAGCCATCTGCAACACACCATACCTTTCTCTGGTTCCACAAAACCTACTCATGAACAATACCTCCTTGAGCTCCATCTATTGGCACATAACCTCATAATTTACTGTTTTATGCTGAAAAAGTAAGCTTTTTCATTATATTAAGAAGTATATGCCTACTACTCCAATACATTAGAATATAGTGGATGGATTGCATCCATGGAAAAATTCGTCCTTTTCTTCTGTCTTCGTACTTTTTATCTTTATCACTCTTCCCTTTCTTTGTACTAGTAACTAATAAACAGTTCTGTAACAGGTGACCAAATTAAAATTGTAGAACACTTGCTGACTTACTCCTACTTCCTTTTCCTCCTCCTTTTCTTAATGCTTCTTGTTAAACAATTCATTTTGCAGCCCACATCTGATGTCACAACTACATCATTTAGCAAAGCAAGACATGCTCTTATCATAACTTCTATATTCCTGTTATTTTTCCTGTCTTCCTATTCCAAGAGGCATGGTTTCATTAATAGGAATTTTCCTCTTCCTAAAAATTGAAAATGTAAAATATCCTGGTCCTGATTCCCAGTGAGAATCAATGTTCCTAAGAGTGAAGTCAATAGGAATTATGCATGTTCATTGCTTCCAACAGAGAAAACACAGTACACCACCAATTAATGAACCAGATATCCCAGGTGAAAAGACATTTTTGAAAACTCTAAGTGACTTAGCCAAGGCATACAAGACAGTGTTCCTGTGTTCCAAACAGTATTCACCATTCTTTTTTGCTTACAGAAAGAAAAACACAAACACTTAAATTAAAAAGGCATACAGCACACTCTTCCAAGCCTTCCAGAATGCATTTTAGGATACGTAGAGGGAATTAAAATCCTCATCTGTGAAACTTCATGCATGGATTTACAAAAGGAGTGGTTTGTCCACAACACATATGCCTTTTTCAGACCGTTCAAACAAAACAATACCAATAAAATAGCAAGGTTTCAAAATTTCTGCTTTGTTTATCAGATAAAAGGTGAATGTAAAAAGATATCAATACAGATATTTCTGCTGTTCTACGTATGCTTTTGATTCTAATACATACTACAATGTCTGCCCGCAGTGATGTTAGTTTCATCTTCTCCTGCAGGGCAGTCTGCAGCTCCATCACACACTTTCCCAATTGGAATGCAATGCCCTGACCCAGGGCAGGCCCACTCTCCTGGGTAGCATTCATGATGACCGCTTTCTGTGGAGAAGAGACACAAGTCTAATTAAGGAATATATTTCAAATAATACTTGACGTTTCTTCCCTAAAATCTTCCCAGAGCATCTCAATCCTTCATTATTCAGTTTCTGATTCCTGCACACAGCTGGAAAAGACTATAAAAGAAATATCATCTGTACTTCCTTGTCACGCTCTTTCTTTTACCTTCAAACTACAATGCAAACAATACTTGTGCAGACATATGAAATATTTTCATTTTCTGTCTTGTTTAGAAAAAGTAAAAGAATTTAGCTCTAGAGTAACTGGTATACCAGAAAAGGAAACACAGTTTTGTGGTCTAAAAACATATAAAGGCTGTCTAGATGAAGTGGAAAAGGCCAATGAAAGAGAAAAAACACCCACACTTTTATTCATTCAAATTTCTGTTTCTTGCCTGACACATCTTGGCCAGAACTGAGTTTTTCTCATTATCAACCAATTTTTTATTTTTTTTATTTTTGGTTAATAGAAGCCTTATGTCTCTCTAATAGATAACCTAAAAATTTGCACAGAAAAAAAAAGTTTGCATCATATTTATTATCACAGCAATAATTATCATATACACTACAACATGCTAAATATTGCCTAAGTTTAAAAAAAATGGTAAAAATGGAATTCTAAGGTTTTCACAGAATGAAAACAAGTTAAAAACATCTTGATTGGTCAATATTCCACAGAATTAGCTTAGTAAGGACTTCATGTGAAAACATCATCATTGGAAATTATCATTAATACATACCACATCCTCTTTCATCTTCATTATCTTCACAATCATCATCTCCATCACATATCCAGCTCTGATGAATGCAGCGGCCACTTGGACAAGTGAAGAAGTTGCCTCTGCAAGTTGCATAAGCTAAGGAAAGGAACACCAGTAAATCCATGTACTCTAAGTAACAAAATGTTCAAAATACTACTTTGGTTTGGTAGATAAATAATCATTTATAATCTCTCCTGTAAAACTGAACTAGTTCCATATCTCATATATATTGTAAACAGTGTTGTTTTGCTCTGGTTTCAGGTATGAATTTTATTTTAAAATTGTACTGGTGTTTTTTATTACAGAAATGAGAAGACAGGCTAAATTTCTCAACTAATTGTGCAACTAGATGTACAAGACATTATTACCAAGATTCTTGAAGGTGGACATAACAAGGAGATGATACTCAAGGTATCAGGGGTAAAGATATTTGTATGCCTTGTACTCAGAGAAAGAGTAAAAAACTCAAACAACATTTATGTCCAGTAATGTCTAAGCCCTCTATGGTTATTAAACATTCCCTGATAAGAATTTATAAACATTTATGGGTCCTCCAAAGGACAGACATTGCCGAAGAGACAACAGAGAAATATCCTAGGGGAAAGAAGCCATGCTAGTGTTAGCTCCATGGTAGGACTGAGAAACTAAATGGCAACATATGGCCTTCCAACAATACACAAGATAAAATTAACTCAGATCCCATAAACAATGGGAGACCTCTTTAAATATGAAATACTTAGATCAGACAAGTGATAGCTTTGTATCGATGATGTTGGTTGGAGATGCAATACCCTGGAATACATGAGCATGAAGAATGGAATAAGCAGGAAATTTCCAGAAAGACAACTGTCAATTATAGACCTGACATGAACATCTAAAAGATAACTAGCTGTACAGCTACAAGTCCGTAGAGTTGTAAATTATGGTCAGTGGGAATAATTCTAGGAAATCCATTCCATCTATCAGAAAATAAGAATGTAAAAAGGAACCAAACCAATTTGGACCAAAGAAAAATAATAATAAATTAAAAAAAAAAAAAACTTTGGATCATACTAAACTGAAGAAAATGACAAGAACATCAAGAAGCAAGCTGTCACTGAATCCAGCACATTCAAATAGTTACTGCTTAGTAAGGTGCTTATGCAGCAAAGTCAGCCTGGAAAAAGTTTGTTAAAGCAGCACTGCTTTTGATAGAAAAAAAACAAAAACAAACAAACAAAAAACCTACGTAGATACGTAGAACAGTGACTAGCTTCTGATGGCCAGATAGCCAAGCAATCTGTTTTTGTTATGTGCTGTGCATGTGAACCAGTTCTTAGTAAAGAATTTAAAGAAAGAGAAGAAGAAAAAAAAAAGAAAAAAGAAAAAATTTAAAAAACCCTCATACTGCAAGAATTTTCATCACTCCTGTCTCCACAGTCATCATCATGGTCACAGATAAAGGCTCGTGGGATACATTCTCCATTAGCACACTGAAACTGCGTACTGGTACATCCATGTGCTGAAAGAGATTTTAGCACAGAAAAACATACAGGAAATCTGTCAGAAAATCACAAATATTATAGTTTATCGACCATCTTTTTAAGTTAATTTGTTTGGGATCTCTCTGCATGTGGTACTTACTGCAGTTTGTTTCATCAGAAGAATCTCTGCAATCAACTTTGCCATCACATCGTTGGCTTGCATTAAAACATGCTCCATTTGCACAGGATAACTGCTCACATCTTGGGTAGCCTACAATAAGAAATCCCTTGGTGTTAGCATGGGTATTAGACTATAGACTATGAGTCATACATATACAGATATCCACTGGAATATCCTGATTTATTGGAAAACAAACCAGGAATATACAACTTGCTATACTACTACTACTGAAAAACAATCCATTTATCTAATGTATGTCTCCTCTAACAGCTATTTAACAGTATCTTCTATGTAGTTACTAAAAATCCTTACCAAAAAATGAGGGAAAAATCAGATGCCCTCCTGCAGCTCAAAAATATTTGCAATCCAAAGAGTTTATGATATGACAGAATATGAATGCAATATGAAAGGAGAGCAAGCAGTGAACATTTTTTATTTTCTAGCATTTCCGTTTTACGTTTTATTCATTTTAATAAGTGTTAAGGTAGAAAAGCAGTTCCTGAAGTTTACAGTCCCTAGATCCTCTCAGAATTTTGCAAGCTCTCACACCCAAAGACTTCACAATTTTAAGCTTTTGTTCTAATTAAACCAAGGATGTTAAACTCCAAAGTCCATGATCCACTTTGGGATCACTGTTTTTTATTACTCCTATTCCCCTTCCCAAAACAAACAACCAAAAATCTATAGAACTAATGATTTCTTCATTTTCGTAAGTAGATGGCCTACAATCCATGGGATTATTTCAAATAACTTGAAATCAATTCTGAAAATATTTAGACATAAGAGCAGTGAGTTCAATGGAACTACCCTACCAATTAAGCACATGCAGCACTAATGCTGAGTAGGAGAGGATATTGCTACAAAGACAAAAGTTACTTATTTCAGGCAACTGAAATAATTGCTATTTTTAGAAGTGGGATTTATTGAACATTTTCTTCTATGTGGAGAAATATTATAGCAAGGCTCTCACTTAGGCACGTTTTAATTCATACTCTTGAAATTCAAAACATGGATCTTAAATTACTTCTGTAGAACTCAGAAAAGCTGCAATATTTCCAGGCAGTCGCAAACTGTTTTGCTCACTTCTGCTACGTATCATCACATTCCCACTAAACTTCAGTCACCTGCGGTTGAGGCTTACATGATTTTAAGTTCTCAACATGAGAACATAAACAGCTGTGTTGATGTCCACTGGAAAAGGTCTAACCCAACTGCCTCCCTGATAGATTCAATTCCATTTCATTCACTTTTACCACACTTAATGTAAATCAGCAACTGGCAGGTAGGGACAGCAAGTGGCTAAACCTAGAAAGGTAGCTGTTCCTACCTGTGGCCTTCTGTTGCTAGTTCCCTGAGCTTCCATTCCAACACCTCGCGTGGACAATGTCAACACGTGCCCTAAACATTCCCTTGTCTCTCCTGTACTGGGGGAGCCCAGAACAGGAAAGTGCCTGCTCCTTACAGGTGCTAGTGAACAAGACTTGAGAAACTGGCTTTCCAAAATTAAGAAAAATGTTAGTAAGCTGATTTTTCTACTCCATATCACTAAAAGGCAAATTCTGAAAAGGAAAAGAATCTGGACCTTGGCAGAGGGAGTTAGAAGGGGAAAGAGCACCCTAAACTGGAATACTTATACCATCTAGCTTAACAATAAGCCCTCCAGCAAAGAAAATCTTGAAAGTGAGTATTGTGACATTTTGAATTGAGGTGGGAAGTTCTTATATTATTCACTGCATTTATGGCTTGCAAAATAAACATCTTGTAGTTTTGACTTTTTTTAAAAACAAAAAAAAATTCTCTGTGAGCACCTCATCCCAGAGCAGTATGTCAGTACTAAGAGAAAAAAAAAAAAAAAAAAAAACATAAGCTATGCAAGAAGTGATGCTAATCAGAGAAGCTGGTCATACTGTCTCTGCTTTAGGGTATGCATGGAAGAAGTGTCAGACCCCTGTGTCAGACCTGGAACTACAAAAAAAAAAAAAAAAGCCAAAAGAAGAGTTCTCTTCCAGGGACTCCGACACACAGCTTTTTTTGACAGGTGTATTATAAAGAGTTGCAAAGGATGGATAAGGTTCTCAGTTAAAAGAGGGATAAGGTCCATAGTTTGCGTCTAGAGAAGTCAGAATACAGCTGTACAAGAGTGGAGAGTGGAAAAGAGACTGCAGCATAAGACTAAAGATTGGGTTAGGATGAAAAGTGAAGGGACTGACAGGAAAATACAGCGTTTTCTTTCACCATGCCTTAATTGTGAAGAGCCTCCATTTCACGTGAACACTGTTTCATTTGTCTTTTCCTTCCAAGAACCTGTGGCTTATTACAGAAAACTGAAAAGAGGAGATCTTTTCCTTGAGATCACCGTTCCTAGAAGATAATACAAGCTTTGTGGAAACAGGGAGAAACCCAACTACATTCATTCCAGTGTGCAGGCAGAATGTGAGCTCTTCTCTCTCTCCTCTTCTTCTGAGGCATCTCTTTTTCTTAGCCAAATTATTTCTCTGCAGTCCCTCCCCGTAATATGCCAGCACTTCAGTGCAAAATATGATCAACTACTAGATGCCAGCACAAATGACGGATGAGACACCTTGCTCCTTGTAACCCACAACCTGGTCTGAGGCAACAGTTGCAAACACATTTAAATGGCATGTGGAAGATGCTTGAAAGCCATGACACAGGAATTGCAAAGCTCTGTTACTTTGCTCTCTGCCTAACACTTTTGTTCTGCAAGCTGGAAATACACCCATGCAAAAACAGTAATAGGAAACAGCTGCAGTTGGTATTGGATTCAGCAGACACCCTTGTCTGTCATACAGAGATGTAGGAAGTATAGACGAAGTATAACCTTCTGTAAATCCAATCCACATTCCAAGAAGGATAAAGGAAAATAAAAGGGCAATTTCCTACTTCCAGGTGTCTTTTTTTTTTCCACAGCAAAACTTCCAAACATTTTACAAAACTGACCAATTAAAACTCTTTGATTCACTGCCATGAGTCACCATCTCACAGTGGGCACATCATTGCCCAGAGAGCTAACAGACACTAGGAGCAGGACTTACCCCAAGCCCAAGCCTCCTTTGAGCCACATGATATCAAGGCAGAGTTCATAGCAGTGATGCTTTGAGAGCCTTGTCCCTGGTCTTAATTCCTGATTTTGATCCCTGCCACTATAACCTTTTGCTGCCTTGTTATCTTGCTTCAGTTTTGCTTCTTCCCTAACCCAAACTCTCCCTGGTGCAGACATTTCATTCAGCCTGAATTTTTGCCTTATCCTGGAGCTGTTATATACAATTTGTCCAACTTCAGAACATTAGCCTCTGACCACAGTCCTTTTCTTCCTGTTTGGACTACATCCCTTATGATCTCTTCAGTTCTTGATCTTTGTTCACCTTCACCCTCATCTCTCCAAATCCATCCCAGACCTGACTGCCCACTTCCTGACCACAACAGCTACTGAGTGCAGGAAACAAGAGGCAGGAATTAACAGGTTAGGCAGTTGACCCATGGCAGCAACTCAACATCCAAATTAGAAGCTAAAATCTAGAGCTTCTGCCCCAGCACTCAACCAATCAACCTCAACAAATACATTACTAAAAAACTTCCCCTTTCTCCCTCCTGGGCTCAGTACAGTGCTTAGCCACCAAAGCTGTATTCAGGAAGTGAATTCAGAGCTGTATTCTGTCAGCCACTGCATACGGAAATTGGACATGGCTGGGATTTTCATTTTTCAACTGCAAAGCTGAGGCAGGAGAGAAAATTCTACCTTTAATTTAAAGAAATTAAGTATATAATACAGTAATGTGATGCCAGTATTGGTAGCTTACTACAAAGAAGTATTTGTGACCCTAAATAGCCTGTCACTTCATTCTGCATTGCTGAAGTTTTAAAATGGAAGTATTTGCTAGCTGCTGACTACTAAGACAGCTGGAAAAGCAACCTGATATGCATATTTAATGGATTTTTTTTAAAAAAAAAAAAAAAAAAAAAAAAAACATTTTATGAAATTGAAACAGCTTCAACGCACTAATTATATGACCCATAGCTGAAACATTGTTCTGATGTTTATCTTAGCCTCTGCATGGGGAGTTTTCCCTTCCTGTTAATCCCATTAGCAGTAAAATGGACTAAGGCTCTGAATCCCCTTGTTCTGTTTTATTACTTGCTTAATTGTTGAGTTACTTCATATTGGTGACATTTTGCAATTGACTTGTTTCTTAAATAACGTAACTTACTCAGCAATAAAACTTTATCTTCTTTACAATTTAAATTTGCTTCCAGAAAGATCAATGAGTGCAAGGCATAAGTAAACAGATACAAGTTTTCATTCAGTGATGCTCCATAAAATAACAGGATCAATTTTAAAGAGCTCTTTTTCTTCCATAGTTCCTGGAGGTTTCATTTTTATTTGTTAAATCATGTGATAAGGGAAAAGTAGTGATAAAGGAAGAGAGCAAAACAGGGATACTTCTCTTATATTTGTTTATATCAATTAGGGTAGAAAGGGAAATGGATAGTAACAGTGGGAAAAATTAATGTTCAATGCAACTCCTGAAGTCTGCCTTAAAACAGTAAAATCTAATACTTAAAATTATTTAGATTCTACAGCTAATCATAAAGTTACCCAACAATTCATTTTGTCTTATGGCTTCTGTTTAAAGTGTCAGGCCTTGCAAAGATAGGTCTTGTCATTTCAGTCTTCCTGACTTACCTATCTTCAGCATCATCACATTTCTTTAGACGAGTCCAACACTGCATCTTTTAATTTTCCAAGTCACAGTCATTCTTCTTAGAAGGACTGTCAACACATATTCTAATAAAACAGAGTAGTGGCTGCTGACTGATATGAGGCAGTTCCTCTCCCTGGGGCTAAGTATTCTGCCTTCACAACAGTCACGGGGCCTACTGTCTGATGCAGCAGTGACTGGAGCACACAGCAGCAGAGCACTATTAAGGTATCTAGAGACTTCTTTCCAAACTGTCTCTTTAATTATTCAGCTGAGAATGTTAAGCATGAAATAAAAAGTGCAGCTCAATTTTCATGAGTTAATGTGGCTTCTAGTCCAAAGAAAGAATTTTGACATTGTCTTTAGGACTCCTCTCCCAGTCTGTCACAGATTTACTGCTTTATAATAATCACTTCATTTCATTTGGCTATTTCATACCTTATTATAAGACTACTTACAGACTTTTCAGAGGTGCTGAGCTGTTCCTCTTTTTTAGCTCATAGATAATGCAATTTTCAAACAAATATCTTCAAGATATTATTTTTTCATGTGTAATACATTTGCTAAATTAAATTATGAATCTCTTTGTTTCTGAAATTAAAAGAGAAATGCCAAGCTGCAGAAGATATTCTTCCATCAATGATATGGGGTACTTTGTATCTTGGCATTTAGCCATTTGTGTTGGTGACTTAAAAATTGGCTGTGGGTCTGTCTAATGGAAAATTTCCAAGCTGGCTGTCTCAGCAACCTTTTATTCCAAAGTATCATTTAGTTCTAAATCACCTTTCACTTTAAAGAGCACACATTTTTAGCCACTTTTGAGTCAGGGATAAAATGTGCTGGCAGTTGGCTAACCATCTAATAAACCAGTTTTCCTTTACATGGCATGCACATATGCCCTTTTTTCTCAAAGTAGAACCATTAACAACTCATTTCTTGCTTCTTTATCATGCCAACCTCTATTTTTCCCCCCTAGATCTGCTTCCAATATGCTTCTGATCAAAGTTTAGAGTTTGGCCTTTTTCTCAGAGGCATACTAAGTTCTAACAGCTGATATAAATGACATGCAAAGATTTTCCTCGATATCAACAATGCACACACATGCTGTTATACACACTCTCGCATAGCTATTAGGCAAAAGCATCTCTAAAAATATAAGCTCGATTCTGTGGCCAGTTGTCCTCTTCATCAGTACTCAATCTAGGCTAGGATCTAGGGAGGCTGTAACCAGACAGTCAGGCAGCCTCAACTCTGTGGAAGTTAGGCTGGGAAAAAAATACTTGTCCATCTTTGTTTTATTGGCACAATATAAACAGCTTTTCTGAATAGACTACAATCCAATGCTGCTTCATTTCCAGGATGAACTACATTTTTTCAAAACAAATGCTTTTCAAAGGGTTAAGTCCCTCAAATAAATTATTGGATCAAATTCTACTTTTCTGTACAGGTTATAGTTACCACTGATTTCAGTAAAGGGTATACAAACAGAATACCAAAAAAAAAAAAAATGCAAAAGCTCCCAAGGCTTTAAGCCATTTAAACGTGTTTTTTTCTCTCCAATGCAGTATTTGTTATTTTTCAGACAATGACAAACAAGAAGTCTTGACCCCTTGGTAGCGGTTTGCATCTGAGTGCTGCAATTTTGAATCTGTATCAGAATATCAGCTCTAATACACAAAAGAATTTGCAATGAAGCTCTCGTAACAAGAAGCATATTGTGGGCATCCTGTCCATCAACAAGCTCTTTAATCTTACAAATTGATTAAAATGCCACGGAGAGATGAGATGAAACTAGATATAGTGCTAAGAGTTAATACTCACGGCAGTCTCTTTCATCTGTTCCATCAGTGCAGTCCTTTACTCGATCACACCTGTATGCACTCGGGATACACTGTCCGTTTGAACACGTGAACTGCTGACTTGAGCATGTCCTTCCCGCTGCAAGAAACAGGCACTCATGAGTTTTTTCCTTCAACCAGGAGTTTTTAACGTAGAAAACTACTTTTCTTCTTCCTTTCTTAATTACTCCATCCTTCTCACAAATACAAGCATAAGACTTTTTCCCCCCTCCTTTATTTTTGCATGCACAGGTAAACTTAAAAATGCTTGACAAGTACATAACATAACTCTGTGAGGCCTTCTGTAGCCTGCGTTGTTTCTGTAGCCTGCATCGTTACTGCTTCATTACACTAGCAAGGTTGACCCCTAGGTTAAAAATTACCTCCTTGTAATTGCTCTGCCTAATCGATTAAACTACTAGTTCTCATTGTGTCAAGTTATTCTGTGTTATTTTGTTTACTGCGTCAATATCTGTCAGTGCTTGTCAGTTATTTGGTCAACTACCCAAATATAATGAATATGAACAAGAAATCAGCTATACTGCCACCATGTAAACACTGCAGAGCTGGAGGCAAGGCACTTCTCTGTAATACAGCCAGGGCCTCAACAGTCAGGTAACAGTGGGCTGAGAATGATTACCTCTTCTCAAGACAACTATGTTAGTAAAAAGCAACCACAGAAAACTGTATGATTCTACCTTGATTCTACTTGAGCTAAATTACACTCTCATTTCCTCTTAGGCAAGTTAATTTAGTCTATGAAGATATAACTGACGGGTAAAATCACTGCTAACTTCTTCTGCCTTCTGCCATTTACAGTTTTGTGCTTTCCAAACTCATGTTATGTCTCCACATCACCCCAGTCTATATGCTGGCATCTGGTCTGCTACTTCACAGAGGTCTCTATTCTTCCTCCTTTCAGCAGTGTTCCCAAAGCAAGTCATTAATACAGCAAAGTAGAACAGGTATTTTTCTAATTGTGTTTGTGACTCTCAGATCTGTTGGCCAGCTGGCTCTCAGGGAAGATTTTGCAAGTTTCAAAAAATAAAAGTTCTTCTATCATTCCCAAGCACAGAGATAAAAAGTCCCATATGAGGAGATGACTCAAAAACAGCAGCAACAGCACAGTTCTGCTGTGTAATTACTGACAGAGACTTTTCAAATCATTCACGATTAATGAGTACATGGAGAACAGTGTTCCAGTGACCCAGTTCAAAAGTTAACCTAGAGCTGTTGACCATTTTGCATCTTTTCTACAGATTCCTTAGTTAACGCACAACCAGCTGTTGTGCTGACACCTTCCCAGAGGAAGAGGGAAGCAAAACGCAGTTCACTTTAGTTCCAACTTTTCCATCCTTAGCAGGAACACATACCAAGAGCGAAAAGCACACACATAAGCTGTGAGAAAATTTCCAAAATAAACCTGTGAACCTTTAATCAAGGGGGTTACTGAACAAACCCCGAGCTGTTCAAGCAATTTAAAGAAGTTATCCAAGAATTACACACAGAACCAAACAGGAAAAATAAATGAATCTTATCACTTAAAGGAACTTCTAATACTAGAAGTAGCAGCAAATTGGTTCTTTAGAACACCACAACACATTCTCTTCCTTTTTCATGCCACAACATAGCAGAGAATATAATGTGGTGCAACAGTCATTCCAGTTCGCCGTTCATTACTTTGGCACATAAATAACCGTATGCAGGCCTTAAACTGCTTAGTTACTAAATTCAAAAATCAGAGTAACATGTTTTGTTATTGTTTATAATCAACATGTATCTTACTACCAATACCAAAAAGAAAAAAGCTTACAGCAATGACAGTGAGGCTGCTAAAATACATGGAGAACATTAAACAATGTTTATTAATTATGTTTGAATTGTTGTTTTTCACCAGTGTAGCATGTTAAGGTGAAGTACTAATAGGAACGATGTCCTAAGATGATTCTGTCCAAATAACAGAAGACTGAACTTTCATCCCATAAACTTTCCATCCCAGGACTTTCAGTATTCCTCCCATCCAATATGATGGAGGAATTCTCACTTCTCATACATCCAGTACAAGAAAGAACTGCTCTGGTCATTTTCAATAGTAGCATCATTAACTAGCGTCTCTGAAGATGATACAAGAAATTTTAACAATGCTTCCTTTAACTGCTTGATATCTTCTTTTTTATGCATAAATTTAAAACTTCTCCAAAGAAATGAAGGTGTTTTTTTGTTTGTTTTTTAATTCTGAGATGCTAGTATGAATTTTGTTATGCAATGACTGCGGCCGCTTTTGCTGTGATAGTGTTTAGGTATCAGGGTACTACATTGTTTTCACCATTTTTCTAACTACTAAATTCTGTATCAGCCACAGAACTAGTATGCACTGTGTATTTTCCTCTTTTTCCTATTTTTCATTAACTAAAACATCAGTAATTTTCAGACAAATATTTTGAGATGCCTCTTAGGACAAATTTGCTATATTTTATCTATTTGCATATATAATTTCTAAAACCACTTTGGAGAGACTCTTCTGGTAAAAGCTGCACTTAGAGCAGGCTTGTTACTGTATTTTATCAATACATTATGTTAATAATTTCTAACTTCATGAAGTTGGTATAACATTAGATATTAAATACTTACGACATTGTTGATGCTCATCTGAACCATCTTCACAATCTTCCTCATCATCACATACCCAGGAGTGTGGGATACATTCACCATCAGTCTGACACTGGAATTGATTTCCCTCACAGGTAGGTTGTGCTAAGTAAGCAGAGAATAAAGTCATTTCACAAACGTGGGAAAGCACTTCCAAACAAAAAAAATAAATAAATAGGAAGACTTAAGGTTCAAGTATCAGTTGATTTTAATTTCCACTAAATACATGAACAAACCAAAGAAATACAACTACAAATCAAAGAAAATGAATGGATCAGGGAGGGGGTGCAGCACAAGGATGCTCAGGTTTTAGTGAACTTAGCTAAACTTTAGTTTTAGTGAACTCCTTTGTATGGATCTTCAGTTTTGCATCCTCCCATGGAGAAAAGCAGGCCATAGCAAAAGCCTGGGGCTCTGAACTGTCCTCTGCCAGAGCGTCTTTTTCTGCACTTCTATATGGAGTAATGCCAGCTTCCTTAGGCTCACAGAAATCCATTCAATTTCCCTCACTCTACCACAGATGCTCTATTCCTGGTAGGAAGATCACGATTCTTCTACATGAATTCATAAGGCAAAAGTGAAGGCCATGTCAGAACAACCTGAATGCTGCTGTCCCAGCTCCACTCTGTATTTTTCAATAGCTGAGCTACAGGGAGCCATTAGAGAGGAAGGTCAAAATAAATGCTTGAAACTAACTGTGTTACAGCTTACTTGCTCCACCCCTAGTTAATACTTCTGGGAAGAATCACTGGTACAAAACTGTCCAGTAGACAGGACTCTGGTCTTAATGATCTTTTTTCATGGCATCGTGATGTTTTTGCTGTGCTGCAAAGTCATCTAGAAACACTTTGTGCTCATGGCATGAAATATAAGCAAAAGTATCAATGCAAACAAAAGATTCAAGGCAGAAAATGAAATCACTTTGTAGATTTAGCATTGAGAAGTACAAAATAGTAGTAGAGGTAAAGTAACTAGATAAAGTCAACCAGAGACAATCGACTTCATGTATATTTTTTGGATTCCTGTTTTGAGTACCAAAGAATAATCTTGTAATATTATTTTAACCATAGGCCAGTTTCAAATAGTTTAGAACTATCTTCCTAAACACTTGTGCCCGACTAACTATAGCACACTAGCACACTGTTTTTAAAAGCACAATTAACTGAAAAAAAAAGTTTCATTTTCATCTTCCTAATTCATCACATGCATGAAAACGAGAACAATTCAGTATCATGCTTATAACTATGAAAAATATAGTAGATGTCAGGTTTCTGTTAGCTTTCACAAAGTCAACACAAATTTTACACCCCCTTTGTTCCAAGCCCAACCAATTCTATTCAGCTGCAGCTCAGAACTAAACTGAAACTGAAATGGTAAGCTATAGGACAACACCTTTTTTTTTTTTCTCCTCCAGTTTAAGGCAATCCTTCATTAAGAATTGCACTTATTTTTGGAGCTAAATAAATGCCAGGCAACAAATCAGTCTGCCAAGCTATGTGAATGACCTCCAATTATTATATGGGTCAAGCAGCAAAGAAACAATCCAGTGTAAAAAGAATCAACATAAATTAGTCTTTTGCATTCGACATAAAGCTATGGGACAAAAACTGGCCTAACCTGTAAGTGGGCTGACAACCACACCAGACCACAAGAGCTCAAAGAAGACTAGCATCCAGAACATACATACAGGCAAGTTTGTGTAAACAGACTGAGGAGGGAATTTCCTCATTTACATACATATATATGTATGTATATGCGTGTGTGTATATGTATATGTAACGTGTATATCTATCTATCTATATATATTTATATTGATCTTGAAAGAGTCTTTTTGCCTGGACATTGTAGCCCATCTGAAGGCAATTTTTGTCACAGGTGCACACACTGAGGACAACATAACCACTCTAAGCATCTATCTAGGACTCTGCTTCAGGTACAGTAGGTACAGTTCATTGTCTAGGGCCTCAAAGCTCCCAAAATTTGGAGCCCAGGTGATACTGGTGGTATTGGTATGCACATCCAATATTCAGGATTCCACAGGACTGAGCAGATTGTAGTCATCTCAGACAACTATGATTTTTATCCACCTCTCTCTCACTCTAATGTTCATTCTTGTATCACAGGTACAGTTGGGATCACTTTGGGAGCTCGGTATTACGTTACCAAAATTTGCTCTCCAGTTGTTACACTTACGACAACCAGCTTCATCTGTATCATCCGAGCAGTCTCTGGCCCCATCGCACCTCCAGTCTGCAGGAATACAGCGACCATTTCCACAGCGAAACTGCCCACGCTCACATCCTGTGGTACAACACAGTAACAAGCAGGTTAGCAGTACCAATTAAACCAAACAGACACTGGAGTATATTCCTGTCAAACAACCGCATGTGTATCCATAACCTTATGGCATGGAAAGGGAGGAAAAGATTATTATTATAATACAAAAATATAAGAAGTTGTCTGTATGAAAAAGCATTGGGACAGTCAAAAAAAAAAAAAAAAGAAGAAGAAGAAGCAGCTTTAAATCTTACAGGACATTCCCAACTAATTCAATACACTCATATATTATCCAAACAGAACAGAGGAGGAAAAAAGGTCTTAGAAGGGAACATAGAGAACAGAAAGCTATTTAACAGGAATGTTCCAATTTTAAATTCACAGACAGTAGAGACTTACATAAAGGAAGGGGATTATTTTCCACAACATATCAAAGGGCCAAATACGCTAAACATGTTGGCCTCCCCACAGCCTATGTAGATAATAATAATAATAATAATAATAAACCCCCTTTGATGTGGAAATCTTGTTTTAGTAGCCATGTATTAGTGACCTGCTTGAAAGTAGAGAGAGCTTTCTATTTTGTTTTGGTTTATAACACCCTAATATTTAAAGTCTTTCCTCTGAAGTACAGTAAAACATGTCTTCAGTCATCATTTAAATAGCAAATAATTTTAAAAGAAATTAAGCTTTCAGACATTTAAGGCTGATAAAAGTTAGCCTGCTGTCATTCTCTCCCACTTGACCTACTAAGGATTAAGACCTGATAAAGAAACATTCACTTCTAGTGCAAATGCAGCTGGATCAGGCCTTTATTAGAGTTGTCTAATGAAATCTCCAGTCCCATAGGAGAGAGCAAATGCCCTGTTTATGGCCTTTCATTGTAACTACAGCCTCATAAAAAGGGAGCGAACAGTTTTATAGGTCCCCAAAACAATGAGCTATAACATAATTAGGCTCAACAGAGCTCTGTTTCATGTTAATCTGTTGTCAGCACCTCAGAGCAGGGAACACTGAAAAAAAATGAGGTAGTGCAAAGCCCAACTCTGAAGAAAAAAAGTTTTCTGATTTAATTAATAACCGTATGATAAAACTACATCTTTCAATTACTCTGAGTGATTTGTCCAGAGAAGATAACCTCAGTATATATAAAGCACAACCACCTACTTTCTGAATTCATGATGACAATAACACGCTACCCTAACTTTCATGTAAAACCAGGCATATCAACACTGTCACATAAACACAGTTAAGTGATGTATTCCTAAGGGATACAGGCAAGCTACTTTATGCAAGGAATGTTCAAATCTGATTGTCTGGTAGTGACATCCTGATTTATAATGTATCCTGCAAATGGTCAAAAATTTCACTTGGATAAATGGTGGTACAGAGTGGTACAGGAGTATGTTCGCCCAAATACCTTCTATAGACTAATGCACGATGGTGGTTGGTGGTGCAGGTCTGGGGTTGGTGGTGCAGGTCTCTTATCAACTACCTTTAAAACACAACAACCTCCCTTGCAAAACTGCCCTGAAGGAATGTACAAGTTCACTCTGGAATCCCAAGCCCTCTCTCTGAATTTTACCCTACAAAGTAACATTTCCATATGAGATTAGCAGTTAAAGCTCTAATGAACACGATGCATAAAACACCATTTATCAGTTGGAATTATTACATAAAGTAAAAACTAAACTCACTTGCATATTTAGCATATATTGCTCTTCAACACCAGAAAAATATTCATAGCCACTTCTCTAAAAAGTTACAATTCAGAATTAAATCCATACCCATGATTAGTTTCTAGTGAATAAGAGGTTTATAAACATGCAATATGTGCAACAATTACACTCTAATTTGTAAATTTGTAAAGAAAAACTAGCCAATTTTTTTCTTCAGGCATTACACACAACTGCTAATTTATTTTGCCTATCTTGTAATAAGTTCCTACATTTAAGCATATCCTTATAGTGATATAAATGAGGAGATAACGCTGATAAACTTTTTAGAAAGCATTATAAACATAGCTGCCTTCGTACAGCATGAGAAATGGTAACTGAAAGTTAACAGAAAATCTGCAAAGCATGCAGTTCTCCTACACTGTAATTCTTCACAGAATTAGAGCTTAAGTTGCTCACACCTACATACAGTAAGTGCTGTAATAATGTCTGTTTATACAATTCTTCAGCAGACCTGTTATAATTCATTTAATTATGGCATTAGCCTTTTCTAATTTTATCTTCCATGCTTACTTGTAACTGAAGGCAAAGAACTCTGATACACCTTTACAAAAACACAAAACAGACTGATACCTCATGTATGACTGCTTTATAATATCTTTATAACAAAGATAATCACATAGCAAATAATGACATTAATTCATTAAAAGACAGTCTGTGAAAACAAGTAATATGGCAGAAGTCAAAGTGATCTGTAGTTTCAAGATCACTTCTCAAAGTTCTAAAAAGCTTGTGATTCTGCTTTGATCAAAACTAATTCTAACTTAGTTAAAGGAGAACGCAAACGGGCAAAATGAATGATTACAAAATCTATTGCTACTAACACTCAGCAGAAATATCCAGAATGAAAGAATAACAACCACATCATCAATAAGAGCACACCTATTATTGTTTATGGTTTGTTACCATAAATAACTCCAGTGACCATTTGCTCTAAACTGAAATGTACATATTCTGAATAAAAACAAATACTGGAAGGTTACGAGATTTGAAGAAATGTGATTTAAATGTTATGCATTTAGTTATTTGTTTTAAATAGTATTACTTTAGGTAATAAATTAATTGCTGGCATTACTCACACTGACTAGGAGAAGTCAGTCCACAGAGGAAGCATTACAGAATCCAAAAGGACATTTGCAGTGGTATAGGCTATGCAATGTGAGCCTGCAGCACCTGGGTTTCAGCAAGAGCAGGGAACTGTCAGAAGACAACAGACATCCGCTTGTTTTTTGGCATTATATGAAGCCTTGATTCACTGTAGGATCACTAATTACATATTTTATGGAAGATTTTGTTTTCAGTAAGAAACTTTTTTTTTTTTTTAAATAGGAAGGCAACTCATGAATCAGTCAGGTGCTGCCAAAAATTAATACTAATGAACTAATTTCCATAGAAATTCTGATTTCCTCTGACAGATACTGATAAAACCAGAGACCTCTTTCAGACAAACAGAATCCTGTTAGCAGGATTCCTGCAGGAAATAACCACTGAGTTTAAAAACAAGCAGTAAACCAATTAAAGTTTAGGTTTTACAGTCACGCTTAAAATCTGCTAATAGAAAAGTACCTGGGTGACTTTTGAAAGTTCAAAATTGAGAGAGGGTTGATTTTTTGGTTTTGCTTTGTTTTTGTTATAATACATTTCTGTCTTCTGACTGTGATTAAAGCACTACCAGAAGAAAGACTAAAAAATACATGGCAGACCTGGTGAATCATACATACACTATGAAGAATTTCTGGGCATTAAAAGTAAGAAATTTGAAATATTAAATATCTATTATCTGTTTGATATTCAGGAAAACAAGCTAAGAACAGATGTCACCTTTAATATATACCAGTCTAGGACTGGAAAATACAAAGCAAAGATCAGAATTCTCACTGCGTATCCCAAAGCGTTATTCCTAAACTTCTTGCCACTCTTACTCTCTTTAGGCTTTATGCTGATGTTGTCACTGTACCTTCTGGGGCTCTTTGTGTCTGGGATACTCTTGTAAGAGACTCCTGAGTAGATGCTTAAGATTCATAACTTCCTCAGTTAGAAACAAAAAAGCTAGTATTACTGGCTCTGGCTAAGCTACTTGCTCAAAGATTATTCCAGGTAGTCATTTTCCAATGGAATTAAAAAAAAAATAATAAATAATAATAATAATAAATAATAGTTTTTTTTCAGAGCAAAGATAGGATAAAACACTAATCAATGACCATCAACAGCTGGTCAGCAATGATGACCACTGCATAGTAATGAAGTCTCCCGAGTTAAACCACTGCCAAAGACAACCTCTGCTGCCACCCAAGGTTGGTAGCCAACCTTAGCACCACTAATGAATGTTACTTGATGTCACATTAAGCCATATGGAACTCTATCAGAAAAGAGGGAAGTTAATAGCTTCAGGCATTTCACAGCACAATGGTTCTAATTCATAGGGCTACAGTCTTCAACAGAAAGGCAGCCCATTATGCCCTCTCAAGTTTCTTTGTGCTTCACTTGCCCCAATATGTTTGTGTTTAAATATTTACATTGAGAACTAAAGCTTAAATTCAATCTTCTTGCATTAAAAATGGAATTGAAATAATTTTATATTTGACTGATAATGGAAATCAATATCACTTTACAACTCTACACATTAAGTTCGACTCCTTTCAGTTTCTCTCTAAACAGCTACAGTCTTCTCCAATTCTTTTCACTTATTCCCCACCTTTTGAAGTACTTCTATCATCCACAGATTTTTATCGTTTCCCTTTCAAAAGGACATGCTAAGAAACAATGTTCCCTCAGTGCCCAAAAAAAAAAAGGTATGGAGACAACTGTCTCTTCTGGTGTAAATCAGCAATGCCATTTAGATACTAGAAACAATAGAAAAATATTAAAATTGTACATTCCAGAAGTATGTTCTATGTTTTTTGTCTGCACACTCTCGCATATACTGATACTTTTCTACTAAAATCGTTGCCAAAACTAAGGCATCAAATCTCATTTTAATAATGTTCACATGCAAACTCTTTTTAGAAATACTTAAAATTAGTGTATTCTATGTTAAACTAGTTGTTTTCAGTTAATACAGTTATAAAAGGACTATAGATTCATTTCTGCTAATGCGTCAACATAAATCCAGGAATTAAAGAAATTCAGTATTTTAATCTACTGAAACTAAGCAGGAAAGCTTTCCTGCTAAGAAAAAAGGTTTCAAGTCTCCTACAGACATCAAGTTCAAAGGAATGACACTGTAAATGCCTCCTAGCAACGTTAAAGATATTCATAATCCTCATCCTCTCTACCTTACTTCAGCTTTTTCAATTGAAAAAGCAATAAATGTAAATAGCCTGATTAAAAAAAAAAAAGTTTACAAATTCATTTTTAATAAATCTATTTTTATTTTTTTCAAGTATTAAGCTGAACTAATACTAAACAGAACTAGCTCCTAATTTTCTGATAAGTCACATGTGGCCCTCTTGGGGAAAAAAATCTGTTTGTTTGTTTGTTATACATGTCCACAAAGAGCACATATCCGTTTTATGTGTCATTACCATCATATAGTACTGTAAGCAAACTCATAAAAACAGCAACACCTTTGGAACCCTGATTCAACTCAGACACTAAATAGCAACAAATTAACTCTTACTGTCTTCGTAGTCCTATAACTAGGCAGGAATAAGAAATAATCCTTTTAAGCAAGGGCTAATTCTAATAGACAGGATGTGATACTCCTTTCTACTGATAAAGTAAATATTCCCTATATTGAACCGACTGTGCTCCTGCTTTCGTTTAAGTTTCTGTCAAATTTCCCACACTTCAGTGATAACTGAGAATCAGCCTTTAATTTTTATTGGACACTTTCTTTAACTCCAAATGTATACAAGCTATTTTCATCGCTGAGACTAATAAAAATTATTTATACTCCTGTCTTAGAGAGGTTAGTAAAGTTATTAACTGTCTGGCCAAATGTAAGAGAACCAATATTTGTGGTAATGGAATATTAGCCTCCAAGATATAAAAATGTATTTCAGAGACATTATACGGAAAGAACATGTTCTGCACTAAATTGGGTAATCTTAACCAGCTGTCTTAATCCACATAATTCAATTGTGATGGTGTTAGCTGGGTAAGTGAAGCAAGCACTGTGGATCCCTAGGGAAGCATACACTTCTGAGCTCTCCTCAATCCCAGAAGTTTCTTTTTCATGAATAGCACATTAAATATGCAAAAATCTGTTCTAATTGACCAAATGACATGAAGAGGAAGAGGAACAAGCAAACACAGTAGAAGTAAAAGACACCCCCAGTTACTCACAGAAGGAAGCATCCCAAGCATTTTTGTAAGAATGGACCTTGCTAATGGCCCCGAGGCTGCTGTAGAATAATAATTGGGAAACAAGGGGGTGGTGGGGAGAGGGGGAATATAGCCAAATGAGAAAAATCTTCAATAAGAGGTATTTACAAGTACATAGCGCATGGAAAATGAAAAGAAAAAAAAAAAAAAAAAGAAAAAAAGCAAGCAAGAAAAAAAGTGCTCAAACAGCTTATAACACGTACAGTGCACAGCACTGACCAAGTCTGATAGATGCAGTAGCCAATGATAAAATCACCTTCTCAGGGAGCTACACTCATTTTGAGAGTTGTATTGTTTTTTAAATACATTTTCCAACCAATGTGCTGTTTGTTCTCAAAATTAAACCTCATGCTGAGATGGGGAGCTGCATTCAATTCAGTCATGCTCTCCTGAAAGCTGATGAGTCACTGCAACACTAGGAATCAGCCTCAGTAATAGCCTTACAATCCAGTTTATGCCAGTGAAATCATGCCATTTACGTTTATTTCACATATATTGTTAGACTGAAAATTGCTATGCAACATACAACACTTTGCCAAACCATAAACTTTACTGCAATACTATATCATAAATTACTGAATTAAAAATGAAACTTGTCATGCAAAAAATTAACCATTTCCCCTTACAGGTAATAAATCCAGTAAGCACACAGAGCAGAAGTTACTTCTGTCTTAGAACTCATACCCGCAACAAAATTGTTCACTACTTGAGCAGCACCTTCATACCTGCTGGGACTCTTGGATAAAAAAGACAACTTAATCTGCATCCCAAAGCTTCACAGGATACCCAGTTGTCATTCTGCACATCAGAAATAGAGGCTGGGACTTGGTGAAAACTAAACAATATTTTCAGAAAAACAGAACTGAAGTGTCTGCGCAGCATAGATACGCTGTATGCTACAACCATGTACTGTGATAGTAGGAAGTACAGGTATTTCTTCTGATTCATTGGCATTTGTTATGTTTCTCCCTCATTCTGAAGTGATGCAATTTCAGCTAGCAGCTAATAGCTATGTCTGGTCACTCCTTATCAAGCTTCTTGAAAATGAAATGCCATATGCTAAAGGCCTAAGTAAAGAAAGATCATCTGAACTAGGAAAGCAATGTTGTCCAATGTGCTCTCACAGAACACAATTTTATCTTAACAGACCTTAAAATGAGCAGTGAGAATTAAATTATCCTATGGCTATTTCATTTTTACATGTTTATTTATATATATATTTCATTTTTAATTAAAATGCTTTTACCAAAATAGTAATACTCAAAAGACAAAGTCCTCAAATCAATCAGAAGAGGTAACTACAAGGAATTTATCATATCATGTATAATCATAAACAACAGAAAAAGGCACTGGTCCTCCCCCAGGTTTCAGTGGCAGTAGAACACAACATACAATCACCGAATGGTTTGGGTTGGAAAGGATTTTAAAGACCACTCAGTTCCATTCCCCCTGCCACAGGCAGGAACACCTCCCACCAGCCCAGACTGCCCGAAGCCCCATCCTACCTGGCCTTAAACACTTCCAAGAATGGGGCATCCACAGCCTCTCCAGGCAACCTGTGCCAGTGCCTCACCACCCTCTGAATTTCTCCCTCATATCTTACCTAAATCTCCCCTCTTTTAGTTTAAAACCATTACCTCTTACCCTATCACTACACTCCCTGACAAAGATCCCTTCTCCTGCTGTCTTGTAGGCCCCCTTTAGGCACTGGAACGCCGCTGGAGCCTTCTCTTCTCCAGGCTGAACAACCCCAACTCCCTCAGCCTGGAGAGGTACTCCAGCTCTCTGATTTTGCCTGCAGATTTGCAACCTTTAAATCATAATCCCTACCTCATAGCAATAGTTCCATCAGTCTGTCCAAATGCTGCTAGGAACAAGGCTGCAACAGCACCTGGTATGTTGCTGGCCAAAAAGTCAGCATCTTTATACAAACACAGAATGACTGAGATTTTGTCTCAGAGGAGGAAATAACCGGGGGCACTCTCCCTTTCTCTCTCTGCTGCCTTATGACTTGTCTTGGAATTAAAGTCTCTGAGAATTCTATGACCCTATGAGAAAAAAACTTAAGAAGGCCAACAAGTTAAAAAGCATTGCACACCTAAAAAGACACTACTTGATTGCTAAAGCATCTTTATTCAGGAGACTGAACAAAAACCAGGGAAGAATCATTTTTGTTATCTAACAGGCAATAAAATCTTAGTATGGATAAAGCATTTTGTCAAGATCGAAGCTTTCACCTCACCCTTCGTTAGTTTAAATTTTGCCACTCATTAGTTCACTGATTTTAACCATTTGTCTTAAAAAAAAAAAAAAGAGCTGCCCAGATTTCTAAAAGATTTAAAGTTCAATTTTAAAGCTCTATTGTTTTTGAAATTTGTACTATAAGATAACCATTTCTAAAGTGGCTTCTGTGGCCGGCTTACTACAGTTAAAAACTGCAAAATTAATAAAGACTAATGCTATCAGCATTTTTGCATTTCCACTGTTAAATCTTTTTTTTTTTTTTTTTTAATTGTCTACAATTATAATACAAATCCCATGAAACAGTATCACTTCTAATGAAAGTGCCAAAGGAGCCTGACTGTCAGTGCTGCCGCCTTCACTCAGGCAGAACCCCCTGTGAGGCCGACGGTCTGCCTGCCGGAGCACAGACAGAGCAGCACTGCTCCGTGCCTGAGGCTCTATTCAGATCTCCCACTTGGGTCAGCCAACAGGAATTTATCAAGGCTCAGATTAATAACTAAGGAGGCCCAGTTTAATTACTCTAATAAATAACTTTGTCTTTCAGGTTACCTCACTGCAGAGGTAACAAAAGAAACGTCAGTACTTTGCTACCTTTACGGAATACTGGGGACTAAACTCCATTCCCAGTGAGTCAGTCAGGCCTTAAAGTGCATTCTGTGGCTGACTTCGTGCAGAAAAGGCAAAAACTGCAAAGCCAACAGAACAGCTGCTATGTACATAACAGAAGACACCACAGACTCAGTCACTAACTTCAGACACAAACTGGAACTTCCAAGTGAAAATGGTTAAGAAACCTGCTACACCTCGGTAGTACAAATTGCTTTGTTAGCAACTCAGCTAGAAGGCCACTAACGCTGCAGCACTGCAGCAGCATTCCAAGCACTTGGTGATCGTCCAGCTCGTTTATTGTATTGCAGGTTGAGAACAGCCCTACAATCCTGCTCAAAAGTGAACACGTGAGCAGTCCCATTCAAGTCAAGCCATCTGTTTACACTAGACAACTTTACAAAAGGGTTTCCAGCAGTGCTAACACTGGTTCTTTATAGCCCCGACAGGACCGCTCTTGTCACTAGCATGCTAGCCGAGCATTTCCTATATGCGCTTAACAGTAGCATGAAGCAGCGATTGCATGGCCAGCTGAGCCAACCCACTGACTTACTACCAACCATGCAAAAAAGGGTCTCTCTTTCTCTCCCTCTTTCCAACTCTGCTCCTTCTCCCACTGGATGCTGGGGTTTTCCAAACTCTGCTGATTACCAGGCCTTTCTGTGTGCTGCCCTAATTCACCAAGCCATCTAGTTCCCTGGTTTAGTTTTCCACTGCGTTTGTAAGTGAAAGCTGCTGAGAGGTTTGACAAGCAGTGGTGCTAGCACCAATAAGCAGCAAGGACCAGGCAGTAACATGGGACTGGGACATTGCAGGAGGGAGAGGAGTGGGGTCTCTTGCTTTCAGCAGCAGTGAGCTGGTAAATTGGCTCATCACATCTTGGGAAACCGTACCCTTTGGTGTCAAAGCCTGACAAGGGCTTGGTCAGATCTAAACGGGGTCTCCCAGTGGTATGACTGATGCGAAGTTAACTTCGCATTTCTGGGAAAACTAGGGGAACGCAATTTACGCATGTATGCGCTCAAATTCTGCAAGCCCCATACTTCCTCTAACTAAACCCTCTGGTATGTTTAGCTGAGTTGCTACTGTGCACAGTGGTTTCTAAAGATAAAAGCATTACCCAGATTCTAAATGTGAATATAGGAGTTCTAGGATATCACCAACTGTTTTTGTAGAGATGCTACAGAGCACACCTAAAACCCCTATCCTTCTTGTTCCACAAAGACATGAGCTTTCAGTCCTCAACCACAGCAGTCCCTACTGAAATGGACCCCTGTTCTCGGATTCTACTCAGCAGGTGGTGGCATCATGACCTGCTTGCATGAGCAAATAACTGGGCAGACCGAGCACTGCTTTACAGTGCCCTTCTGCTGAAGATCTTACTTCTTGAGTGCAAAACAAAGACAAATTATTCATGTTAAAAATCTAAAATATAACAGGGCATAAAAGTAGAACAATTTCAGTTAACTCTTTTATGCCATTTTATTAATCCAAAGCAAAACTTATAACAGTGATCCTTAGACCTCTAATCTACTTCAAGCACTGCAAAACAAAGAAAACATTAAAAAACTTGAAACCAACAGTAAAAGCTTATAGAATCTGTTAAAGGCTATCCGTTCAATTAAACATTTCTACACTTACTCATTAAACTTCATTTTCTTGAACTGTTTTTAAAATGTGCTGTGCTAAGGGAACAAAAAGCAGTTAATAAAATGAACATTACCATAAGAAAGTGGACTTCAAAATGGATCTCAAGCAATAAGCTATTAAAAAAGATGTTTACTCTTCACTGAATCCTATTTTCCATCTCTCAGATCAGTACAAATCAGGGGTAATTTCTTTGAAATCAATGGAGTTGCACTGACTTTACTGAGAAGAACCCTCATTCTTTCTTCATCTACAAACAGTTCAAGGCATTTTATGAATAAAGTCCAATTATTAAATTATATGAAGAAGCACTTTATTTTTAAGTAATTTGGAAAAAAACTGTCTTTATTTGCCACACTCGGTGTATAGCATTAGAAAGACACTGACCAATTATTTGATTATAATATCTAATTAGCTACTGTGACCTAATCAAGAATAAAAACATAAACTTCTTTTTATACAGATGTCAACATGTAGATCATTAATTAAAAGGGACTTTTAATGTTTTTCAACAATGACACCTTCTAGAAAGTATAATTTCCTTTGAAACATCTGAAGTGCTATGTGGTTCCAACACTTATTAAGGAGAGCTCTGAAAGAGGAGAAACAATTAATTGCTCCTGCCTTAAGAAGTGATAGTACAATATGATTCAAAGTTTCACGTTTTATGTCCATTTGAAGAGTTTTCACAAGCTCTCAGATCGAACAAGTTTTGTAGGATGACAGAATAACATTTGATCCAATACTCCCAGATGAGAAACTACCTCTAAAACATGTCTGATTATTGCTTAATTAAAAATAAAAGTATTCAGTAAAAAAAGTCTTGACAAAAGAACCTCCAGTTTCTGTGCTAAATAATGAGGAGTTAAAAGCAAACACCACTGGGCTTTGATCTGACAATAATCTAACAGTGCAACAAGGCGTATGGAAGGGGAAAGGCTCCAAACAGTGTGACTGATTTCATGTCAATCCAGGAAGCCCAAAAGGAGAAGAATTAAAAGGCTTTAATGAAATTGCATTCTACCTTTTCCCCAAATGAATCTTTGCTCATTTCCTGCAAAACACATGGAGAGTAAATCTGGATTAAAGTGGGATTTCATTGCTCAAATTTCCAATCAGCTCAATATATGAAAGAAGGTTTTAGTTTGTCTTACAAGGAAATTGAAGCAACACATACATCCCACATTTATCTTAGCTGAAATCTCCTTAGATGCTCTCTCTCTCTTTGTCTTGACTCCTTTAGCTTAATTATTTACTGTAATTCTAGCTTTTGGCACAGAACCTAAATCTAACCAGGTGTCATCCAATTACTGCCTTCAATTTTTAACTAAAATTTTGGGGGTTGTCCCATTCTTCACTTTACCTGATTACTTAGCAAATTCTTGCTATGCTTTGCTGAACAGGATACAGAAATAGTAAATTATTAAGAAAAATCAAGAGATGTATTAAAAGAGAACTACTCGTTAAAAAGAGCCTCACAAAAAAGATGACTGTCAGTGCACAGAACTATGGGTCATTAATTAAAATGCCACAAGATTACAATGTGTTTCACTGAGATGTACTTTTAAATTTTTAGCCCTCAGGAAAGAAACAAGTTCAGAACCAGGTAGGCAAACTGAGTAGGAGTTTTGCTCGAGTTTGTAAAAGTACATCACTAAGAGAAACCAAGAAAAATATATCAGTGCAGGATTATGATGAATGTTGCAGCCCATAGGTAAGGCACCATACCCATTAAAACTGTAAGTAAGGATTGCACTGTCACATTTGGTTTTTTGTCATCCTTTCTCATTACTCCCAAATCCTTGGTCCCTGCAGAAAGCCTCATTCAAGGTCTTCAGACAGTGGGTCTTGGCAGAGGCATAATCTTACAGAGAGGCTTCTCTGTCACTTAAACCTACACAGCACTGTACAAGGGAGTATGAACACCAACTCTGGCCTGTTGCCTACAGCAACGTCACTATACATCATTCCACGAGCATTAAATAGATTTGAATGAAGGCAGCATCTGTAAAAACAAACTATTAATCTGGAGATCGAACTCTCAAAATACTTAATGGAAGAACAATGAAGAGCTACTAGAGGTTTCATCTATTGGACTTACCATACCTATTCATTGCTGGCCAACTTCATGCAACCATTCATTATGATTTCTGAGCTATACTATCACAGCACACAGATTCGGTCTTAAAATAGCTCTCATTCTTGCAGACAAATTAGGACCTTTTAATGGTGACAAATTTTAGCCACTTCGGTCTGGGTCATGTTTAAACTGACGATTTATCATTGCAGAGATTTAAGACGTACGTCAAATTTGATGCACTAACTTTTGTGTTACAGCAAAGCATCTCGGCAAATCACATTTTGACAAGATGTCTACAGAACAGGTAACTGCCTTTCTTTAAAAAAAGTTCTTTTAGAAAGTCTTCCATGCTTGGTATTAACAGAAAACATCTAAAAGCATCAATAAACTATGAGTTATTAAAATGAGCAAAAATTAAAGTCAGAAGTCAAACTAGCTGTGATCTTCTGGCCTCTTAGCTCAATATGGAATTGAAAATTTCAAAAAAAATTGCATACATATTAATGAGACTGTTAATGAGAATGCTTAGGTTTCCAGCTGCATTTCCCAGAATTTGTAAGTTAACACTAAGATTATGATTATCAGCAAGGAAAGTATAACCTTCCTAAGGAATTACTGATTTCATATGATTCAAAGCAACGTGAATCTGTCTTCTTTCATGCCATATGTGAAAAGTGCTAAAGAAAAAGATCCACAAGAAACAAGGGGATTGAGGGAGGTTGGGGGAATGTGCGGGTGGCAAACCCCAATTTAGATGTTGTAAACTAAACAGTACAGGGAACGTCTGGCCTTACAAAAGCGAAGTGGTACTTGGCAATAAATTGCAGCAAAGACAAAGTTTCACTGCAAGAATGTGCTAGTCTGAAAAAAAGGTGAGACTAGCATTGTCTTGTAACATGTACTAAATTAATAGAATCAGTGATAAAAACCAACACCACAGTCAAAATATTTAATTATTTATGAAATCATTAGTATTATTTTAATGCTAATACATATATTTTAGGAAGATTTACATCATCTGTGTTTAAAGTAGGTCATCAGGACCTAAGGTACACCAAAAAAAAAGACCAATTAAGGAAATTTAAGCAATTGAAATATATGGGCAGTAGAGATTCTAAATATAGTAGATTTACAAATAATGTTCTTAGTATTTTGTGTTTAGAGAGTAGTAATTCTTTTTTAATAAAGAAAAAGGTTGTTTTTTAAATGAATGATTTACATGTGATTTTCATATATATGAATGATTTTATAAAGAAAGTAACAATTCTTCTGGCACTGAACCATTAAGAACAGAAAAATCTTCAAGCACTTTCAGGTACTAAAATCTCCTCAAAAACAGTACAGCAAGCCTTCCGTGTTAGTTAAGGTGAGAGCACTCACAGACACTGTGAGGAACGCTGTGTGAGTATGCAGATCTGATATGCTTTGCAGTAAGACTAAAGAACTCGTTCAACCAAAAAGTTGCACTAGTGATCTCATTTGCCCTCTGCAAAACCGCTGAGAGTGCAACATCCATCCAGTGTCTGGAGTGTGTGACTATGAGCATGAAGTGCTTTCCCATTCCTCAAAACAAACATTAACATTAGTCCCATGACGCTTCTTTCTGACACTACCTCTAGTTAGGTAGGTTTTTTCAGTTTCGGGGGCAATGTCTTCTGGTAACAGACACAGGCAACAAGGCCTGGAGAGGAAAGGGTGCAGAATCAGGCTCTGTATCACTGGCCATTACAAGTGGGGGCATTTTTATTTGTTTTCTAAGTGCTATATTTAATTTCAGCAAATCCAGAGTTAACTCAGTGAAGGATGAGTTGTGACAGGATCAATTGAGCAAGCATTCAGGTGAAACTCGTTCTAGAAGCATCCAGCGCATAATGGGAATGTTCAGGTGTCACCAACCGGAGGACTTCAAAAATGTTACTGGAAGCATATTTTGAAAATACTGAGCATTAGTCAAGATAATACAATTCGCAGATTTCTTTTGGAGCCTTAAATTTGTTTGCATGATTCTCTTCATGTTTTGTTTTTTGAAATGAGGGCCTGACACGATCTCAGATTCAAGGAGCTCAACTTAAGGATATCAAGTGTATCACAGTAACAATCACAGTGTAGCCAAGATTGCTATACAGGTGTTTTATCACTACCGGTTATGTCATTACTAAAACTTTACTGTTTCACTTGCACAATTGTTTATTCTACTGCCCTGAAGGGAGCAGAGCTGGAGAAACCAAAGTGAAAAGTTCTGCGTGTGCACTGCCTAGAGATGGAGGTCGGAGCTTCCCTCTCCCTGTCATGTCACTTACTGGGCAGTCTGAAGAGTGAAAAGCAGGAGAAGAGCAAAGAAACGCACTTCCAGAGCAGCTCTGCAGCTTCCATTCTGCCCAGCGTAACCTAACAGGGCGCCGGATTAACTCCCTGCCCAGCGTGACCTCCTTGGCTAGGGCTTTTGCAGGTCTCCTGCAGCCCATTAGCTATCTCCTCTTTCGCTGCTCCCAAGCGGGAGCCGCTAGCAGCAGTTGCTGTATAATTACTTACTTGATTCTGCCTAAGGAGCTTAACCTAAGTTGAGCGAGGAAAGCAGATTAACAACTTGAAGGCGCAGACGCACCCCTCACCGAGCAGCGCCGCCGCTTCACCCCCGGGGCCCCGCAAGGCGCTCGGCCCCTCCGGCTCCCCGGAGCCCGGTGCCGCGGGCAGGGAACCGGGGCTGCGTGGGGCTGTGAGGGGAGCCCCGAGGGGAGGCCGCCCCCCGCGGCCGGCTTAGGGCCCGCGGCGGCGGGTCACATGCTGCCGCGTCGCCTAGCGACGGCAAAGCCCGCAGACAAAGTTCGGCCCCGGGGCCGCGCCGTGCGGTGCTCGCGGCCCGGCCCGCTGGCCCCGGGCGTTCCCACCTCACGCAGAGCCCGCGACGCCACCCGCGGCCCCGCACGGCTCCGTGAGGGCAGGGTGCCCAGCTGGGGGGTGCTGCCTTCTGCAACCCGCAGGGAAACAGAAAAATAAATGAATAAATAAAGTTTGAACGGCTCAGAAAAAAAAAAAAAAAAAAAAAAAAAGGATAATTTAAAGCTGAGATGAAGCGAAATTACAGAACCGGTGAGGGTCTGTGGTGTTTTTCTTTTAAGGCGCTAGTGCCTTTTCCTTTAGAGAAACCAAGTCCGTCGAAGGGCTCCTGGGGAGCGCCGGCTCCCGCTCCCGAGCGGCCCCGTTATTAGCCCCACTTGGGACTTGTCCGCCCGGAGCGCCTGGCGGCGAGGCGCCCCCTGGAAGCCCCTCGCCGGGCGGCGGGAGCGCAGCGCTTACCTTGGCAGCTGCCCCGCACTATGCACGCGGCGAATAAAACGAGCAGCTTGCAGGCAGCTGCTGCTCTTCCATCCATCCGACGGTGAGGTCCCATCCGGGCCGGGATGCTCCAGCTCCCTCAGAAGCTGGCCGCTCGACGCCGGGGTGCCGGGCTGCAGGGCAGCGCGCAAGGAGCCCCGTATCTTTTTCTTGTCCCGCTAGCTGCAGAAGAAAGGCGCGTTCGCCTGTTGAGGCATCGCGTTTTCTATAAACTCCCACCCTCCAGACATTGCATAAAGCTCTTTATACCCGGCGGCCCCGGAACTAGCATGAGGGAATCAGGCACCGCTCCAGGCCCCGCAGCCCCGGGCTGCCTCTGCCCCTCCTTCCCCGCCGGCAGCAGGGGCAGGATGCGGCCAGTCCCGCTCTGCACGGGCTGGGGAGCGCGGTCCGTGGTGCTACACTGAATGTAGCTAGTAGTTCAGGGGAATTTCGGTTTGGAAGTGAAATACATCCCAGGTTTTAGCATCCCACAGGCACGCTCCAAAGGAGAAAAGTGTACTTGACAACTTAGAAATACCTCCTTACCAATGCAGGAGATAAAACTTAGAAGTTGGGGCTTTTTTATTCCTCACAGAAAAAATGCAAAAGGAAAATCGTAACAATGAAACTTATTTCTGCACCTTCTAGGGAGATAAAATCAGTTTGGTAAAGTGCTTTGGCTGTGAATGTTTAAGGTATCAGCCAGAGACACCTTACTCTGGTTTTAACAGCGTACAGCACATGTGAAATGCCTGCCTGTGTTTTATTGCTGCTATTTCAGGAATCATATACCTACTAACAAGGGTAGGACAGAGCATGGTATCACAGGAGAAAGATAAAGATACCCTGATACTTCAGGATGGAATGCAGTCTTAGGAAAAGGGCAAACATTTTGGAGGCTTTCCTTGCAAGAGCATCATACATAAACTAAAGGAAATTAAAATACTCTGATATTGCTCAGAAATACTAGAAGACTTACTTATGCCATGCTGTTTGTTTTTAAGCGTGTTCACACACACACACACGTGAACAAGACACTACCATGCATATACACCATGGGAGAGAGAGATGGGTCTATTTGTCTTGCAAGAAACTTGTCGGATTAATTTTAATGATCTCACCTTTATAAATTCCATATATTATTTATGTTTGTTTCGTGCCATGTTCATTACATTGCAATGAGTGTTTGCTGACACTGCAGCAGAACTTAAGTGATACTTCAAAACATTAATTTTTTTTTTTTTTTTTTTGCTTTGGACTGCAATTTCAAGTAAGGGGTGGAGGTGCCTGCATTATTTTTGCAAAAGTTGCAGAGGAACGTGTTGCTGTTTATTAGCAGATTGCAATTTTTCCTCTAGGATCTGTAGAGCACTAAGCTCCCTAAACCTTTCTGTAAAGGCTTTCTATCTACCAAGCTAGAAAAAGGGGGGCTAGGGGGGAGGGAAGGGGGAGAAGATGTGGAGCGTAGGCTTTTGCAAGGTTGTGATTTATGCAGGTTCAGGGCTGTTTGGTGTAGTGGTACGACACAGCACCGGGGTCAAGCCACAAGAAACACTGGGGGCAGATCAGAATATTCAATTAGCTTCCTGGCACCTCTGAATCACAAAGAGAGGATAAGATCTCTCCATCACAAGATCCAGAGCTGCTGGGGGAGGAGGGGGACCTGCCCTCTTCAAATCTCTCTCCTCCCTCCCACCCTCTCTCCTTTCACTGTAGGAGAACAGTGCTTGAAACATTCCTTTCTGCACGGAAGGTCTTTTCCTATTGTTGTTTTCTTTGTGTTTCAGTGTTGCCAACTTACTGGAATTCTTGTCGTGGTTTCACAGCAAGGCTCAGGCTGACCAAACGGAACCAGCTGCGTTTGTGTATGAGGCCGCCGCTGCTTTAATCCCCCAACAACGCCAACGGGGAGGGAAGGAAGAGATCCTCAGAGGGGTGCAAGCAGATCCGCTCTGTACAGATGGGTGCCTGAAAAGCCAACACACAGATTGACCGTTGTTAATTAGAAGGGAAATGGCTTAAAGCTGTTCAGTCTCCAGCAATTCACAGACAGGGTAGCTTGGGAGCTACGTGCACACTTCTGTCATTGCATGTTTGGGGTGACTGGGAAACAAACTTTGAGAGGCACCTGCTTCATTCCTGCACTGCTGGCATGTGCAAGTCATGTTCCTGCTTCATTCCCCATTATCATTTCTACACATCAGCATTTCCCAGAGGGTTGCAGGCAACTAGGATTCTAATCAGAAATAAGTGGAGACACTGTTGACAGTAAGGGAAAGCCTTGTCCAGAAACAGCCTTTCTCACTCATTATTCTTTGTGTTTTAAAAGAAACTAAATGAAAAGCCCAGATGCTTCACTATGGAAGAACGAGAGTCACTAAGGAGCCAGCATAGGATAATGCTGTTCTCTGTTTACTTCATCTAAAATTTTCTCCTCTCACCTTACCATGGCACCTCATCACCCAGCTAAATGGACCCTTGATCTGCTGGACGCCATCAAACAGCACTTCAGCAAGATTTGAGCTGCAAGATCAAACACCTCAAGGCCTTCCCGTAACTACATCCAAGACTGCCTTTACCACTGTCTCCCTCCTAGCTTCCTGTTGAGCATCAGTTGAACATTTTCTGACTGAACTAGATCTAGGGATTTTTGGTGTATTATTTCATTTTTAAGATGACATATTACATCTGCTAGAAGGTTAGAGGGAAAAAACATTGGTAATACAGTTGTTCACTGAATTCTGGTTTTAATTCAAAATATAGTTTGGAAAGTGGTTGCTTGCCTGGTTTTTGCTGTCAGCAAGCAATCAGAAAAGCTGTTAAAGTTGTAATTTTGACCAAACAGCCATGTTGCTTACATATTAAAGATGCATGCTAAGCACTGAAGTTAAAAATTAAAGAGGCCTGATTTTTGACCAGGGTTCAGCTCTAATTTGCAGTACCCAAACTCATCCAGTTCTTAACAAGTAGACAGAAACACCAGGGTTGATGTATGACTAGATAAATACACAAAGCTGATGGCTAGTTAAAAAAAAGAAGAAAGAAAAGAAAAAGAAAAAGGAGAGATTCACTCAAAGAAGCAGCAGGTCAGATTGATACCTGTAAATTTCTTGTCTATTCTGAATTTCTCAGGGCTAGGAGAGTTTACCGCAGTTGAAGATCTGTCCAGTGCATCATTCAGTAAAGCTCTAATTGTCATTGGCATTTGGTAATCCTGTGGTCAATCTGTCCTTGGATAAACCTAGGTTTTTGCAATGTGAAAACATTTTATGTCACAAGATGTGTTTCCAATTTCATCACCAAATCCTATGCCTTTAGCATGGCAAGCTCCTTTATTATTTTTGTTTAATCATACTGAAGCAAGGCTTCCTGCAGCCATACTTATTTTTTAAGAGAACACTGGTATGACAAGTCATACAAATATAAACTAAAAATGACTCGGTCTCTACCTTGGTAATTGTGTAACAATCCAACAGCAGCAAGTTCATTCTTCAGATTTCATCCATCTTCACTGTTCTAAAATTTTAAGTGTCATGATAATTTAACAGAAAAGCACAAAACAGCACTTGAACTCAAGTTTCTGGTACAAGCCACATCACATTTCACAATACCTAAAATAATGGCAGTTATTTGCTAGGCAGGTATTTTCCAGAAAAACAAGCAAACAAACAAAAACAACAACAAACCAATTTATAAGTAACAAAAACACAGCCTTGCTTGATGTTGTTCTCAAACACCTAATCAGTACTCATCAGTAGAGCACAGATTTCCAGAAGACAAACACGTTGGATCAAAGGTGGATCCCTAGCCCACATGAACACAAGAAACATTAAACCCAGGAGATGTGAATCAGCCAAAACAGAAACCATAAAGTAAGGATTGCACAATGCAGGTGGCGCCATGGCAAGAAGCTTCCTCAAGGTGTCCTGGTAAGTAACATATTACAACTTCTCTTTCAACCTGGAATTATATTACTGCGCCCTGGAACAAAAAGCAGTGCACGCGAACTGAGAGTCTTTTTTGTAAGTGCCACTGAACAAGTGAGACTAGCAATGACAGTCACAAAACAAACTTCTCAACACACCCATTTTTATCCCTGCAGCATTGGGCCTGTGATGGATTTTAACAGTAACAGTATGGAGATGAGGTTTCTTTACGTGAAGGTGGAAGGAAATGGAGAACAACTAAACAAGTCCTAATCCTCTTCTTCCCCCTTCATTTGGGACTGTCTGGTTCAGCCTCCAAGTCTGTGTGTCCCATCCTGGAAACAGTTACAAAACAAGGGCAAGTATGCTTTGTCCCTGGTTGTGCCCCAAAGTAGCAAAGTTCTTGGTACCTGCCTTACTGCAAGTAGGCTTCTTTGGCTCTTCATTTCTGAGGAACAGAACTCCTCATTTTTGCTCAAGCTCAACTGTTCAGCAACAGGTCTGAACCCTACAAGAAAGTAACACAGGAAATTTGTACTTGAGAAGGACTGGAAGTAAAGAGGCATTTCCAAATAACTTAGACTCTAAAAACCTGGTAGGGTACTCTCAGGGGAAATAGGATAGGATGGAGTAACTCTGAAGACCCTTTACGACAGCAGATTGAGCTATGCTGCGAAAAAGCAAGACTGGAATCCTTGTCTTCTTGATGATTTCCCTAGAGTGTCTATATGGTAGAAAATAATTACTCAGTGAATATATATCCTGCGTTTCACTGTAGTCATATATAAGACACAAACAATGCAAATATTATCTTTTCCCACATTTAAGTGTTCTGTATGATAATATCAATTTTCAAGGTTATACATCTCAACATGGTATTCCATAAAGGAGAAAAATGCATAGAAAAATTGCATGGCTCAACATAAAAGCCAAAGCATCATAATTTCTGAAGCCTGGACATGCAGTTTTCCTTTGGATGCCACCTCATTTGACATTCCAGCAGGTATGGTAGTCAATAAGGACAAAGTACCAAAGGAAATCTTCTGACTTGTTTATTGCAGAAATGTAAATACATACCGCAAATGCAACAAAAAAGAAGGAAAGACATTTAGCACAGCAGAGAACAATACTCTAGCTCTGCCTAGGCAACAGCCTTTCTATACAATAAGTCACTTAAAACTTCTGAAGCATTCATTTTCTGATTTGAGACACCTGGGCCTATTTCAGAAAACTTGGAGGTGCTCATTGCTGTAAACAAAGTTCATGGGAGCTGTACTTTTAATCCGTAGTACCAAGTTTTCCAAAACTGAATCCTGATGTCTTAATTTAGGTACCCAAAAATCAAAGGGCTTTTAACCAAAATTCTTCTGTGCATTAGTTTCCTACATACAAAACTAGATGAATCTCTCAAGCACTTCATAGGTGAGAACTACAAAAATCCAAATTAGTATTTTTCTCAGAAAAAAAAAAACACATGTAGTATGAAAGGCAGGACGAGAAAACAGTATACCATCCACCTCAGCAATTTTTACAAGTAAATGCAGAAGTGATGTTATAAGAGATGACAGAGTGAACCTAGTAAGAGGTAAGATTACTATTTCTTAATATACCATTCAAGCTAGACTGTCCCACAAATTACTTTTATTTTCACTTTCCAGAGTTAGTTCAAAAATTTAATTATCAAATAGGCAACAGTATCAACTGTGAAACTGTGTGTCAATATCATAAGTTACCTATTTTCTTTGGCATACATCCCTATTAATAGCAGATCTCACAGGTGCTCAGGATGAACTTCTAA
The DNA here is from genome assembly GCA_011075105.1 of Heteronetta atricapilla. Classification (NCBI taxonomy): domain Eukaryota; kingdom Metazoa; phylum Chordata; class Aves; order Anseriformes; family Anatidae; genus Heteronetta; species Heteronetta atricapilla. The sequence goes on along the minus strand of CM021737.1, from coordinate 19,492,257 downwards.
AGTGGAATTCTCACATGCTAAGAACTGTTATGTGCTGTTTCTCCAACAGCCAGGATCAAATGCTCCACAGATCACAAGGGCAGTCCATCAAAAGCATCTGAGAAAAGATAAATAATACTCCTTCAGATTAGTAGTATATTAGAATTTCAGGCCAGAACAAGAGAAAGAACACTAAGCAGAAGAGAACATGGTTTAGCGTACACGGGGTGCAGGCGAAAAATTCTTATAATTTTGGTGTTTATTTCAGAGAGCCAGAGATTAACTGCTGCCAGTTTAATAGAAAAGCTGAAAATATGGTCTTACCCGATGAATTTTGTGAACAAGCTTTGTGTGTTCATTGAAAAAGACCCCAACAGGCTTACGAAAGAATCTGAGAACAAAGTTATTTAAGTGTATGACCAAAACACAGCCACCATGAAACACCCTGTGCATATCAACCACTGAGTTGCATATGATGTACTTACAGTACAAATATTTTTTGTTCTATTAAATGGAAAAATATGAAGAAAACAATAGCTTAAGATAATTGATACATTTTTAGCAATTCTCAGTTGATTGTAAAGGAATAATACTCAAAATGCTTGCTTTGCAAATACTACCTGACTCAGCCAACCTGCAAAACCACTTTTGACAAGAAGAGACCAAACTCATGAATGCATAAGGTCAAAAGGATTACAATAATTAAAAAAAAAAAAAAAAAAAAAAAAAAAAAACCAACCTCTCTTCTCCTTGGGGGACTTGTTCACAGGAATGAGATATAGGACAGTTCAGTGAGCACAGCCTTTGGCAAGCACGGTAACTGGCTTGAGAAGTCCACCCTTCCCCCTTTATCCATCTTCCCTCTGAGCTGCAGCATTGCAATTCACTCTCCCTTTTGTCCCCTCAGTTATGCAGGTCCTCAAGAGAGAGGCAACCGCTGTGCCTGCCCTACAGCACAGTTCCACAGATGCAGGAGTGAGCTGCAAATGGCAGTAGGAGACACAACACTCAAACCAATTTCACTGTTCATGCCAACATCTCATCAGGCTACCTTACAGTCCATGAGGAACTAGCAAACTCCATGTCTGGAGAAGCTAGAGCCACTTAAACTACCAGCAGGCAAGCATGCAATATTATTTTTTTATAACCACTTAACAGAAGAGGGAATTGAGGTGAAAAGTTGACCATCAAAAACAGCTTAATGGTGTGTTTTGTATTTTGCAAAATATATAACTGAATTCCTCCTCCTTCTTCTTGGTGCTTACCCTTGCATACAGAATTTATTATTGTATAGTCTACAGTTGCAGAATTTAAGATTTTTTCCTGACTAGGAGACTTACAAAGACCTCACCATAGTAAAGGATACTTCCTGCTGTTTTACTGTTTCGACGACAGGGGGATCCACATTATTCAGGATAAGATCTTAAATTAAAAACACTAGGTTACTTCTCTGGTGCTTAGCTTAAGAAGTTTTGGATCTGTAACACTTGAAGTTTCTAGCATAGCTGGACGACGCCATAAGGTGAAGGGCACAGTCAAGAAATTGAAATATTATTTACACCATGCTTACATTTCCACTGGAACAGTACTTTACAAGTTGGAAATAGCTTGAAAAAAAACGTATACAAACAGAGCTATGCAACATACCCATGTCATAATAGTGTCTTAAAAGGCTTCAGAGGTAGGGAGAGGGGGATTCATTATATATATATATATAATTTATATATAAATATATATATACATATATATATTTGAAGATAAACATGATCGTGTATCAGAGCCACAAGCCATTAAAAGCAGATAGGAGGTTAGATACCACATTCTCCTGGATATAAAAACTTTTTGCTCTGTATGAAAGATTGTTTAATGTTTAACTTTTCTAGAAAAACTGGAGCTGTAACACTTTGTGTCAAGACACTTTAAGAGATACTAATGAAAATGCCCTAGGTCCCCATAATCCTTTGTGGCTGACTAGGTACAGCAGAAGCATTGTTTCATTAATTTGAAGGCTACGTGCTTGAACCCTCATATTGACCTGAAAGTAATGTTTTATTCATATTGTAGTGTTGTAGTCAAAACTCCAGAAATAATTAAGAGGACAAGACTCAAACCTTAGACCTTTGAATTATGAAGCTGGATAACCAGTTAATTATTGTACAATGAGAGAAAAAGAAAGAAAAAAAAAAAAGCAGAGGGGTTTCATTAGTCCTGATATATTACTATTGCCATCTATCTGTGAAAAGCTGATGGGTGATCAAGTAGATACCACTAACTATGTCTTCAATTCCCAAAATGTTCAGATTATTTCCACAGGTCACAATTTTTTTCTTCTGGATTAAAAAAGAAATAAATAAATTGGGGACCTAAGGTTAAACTGTGGCTCCATTATACTAACAAGGAAAAGCTTCAAAGTTCAGTAGTCTCAGTTAAGATTCATCAGCAGTCAGTGACCCTAATACTGAATCCCTGAAGCCATTATTCAAATGAAACATCAGATGACTGGATCAACTGCAGGAAGAAAATAAGGTATTTTTCAAGAAAAGATGGCAAAAAGTACATATACTTTCAGCAACTAGTTATCTAGCTGTCCTACATGCAAGCAAGATGTCATTGTAGTCAATAGTTAGTTTTTCCAGTCAACCTTTCAGACAGTCTCCTAAATTTTTATTAGCCTTTTTTTCCTGGGTGGTCTTCAAGAGTTCCTACCTATTGAGAATAATAAAAGGATTCAATCTGAAGAGCAAAGACACGTATATGAAAGTTCTCATTTAAAAAGCTATCATCATCCTAAGGGAAACAGAACATGATAAGAAAAGGTGAAGTAAAGACCAAGGAAGAGAAACTCTGCTGAGTCATGTTTACCTTTTCCAGCGAAATAAGGATCTCTCCCTTTATACACAGCAAAGAGACATAGCGAAGATTTGAGACAAATATTTACATCCTTAATCAGCACAGACATCCCATGCCATCCATGTAATGTAAGTTTGTCATCTGTTCCTTTATGCACCTTATTGCCAACAATCCCTGCTGATTCCATCTTGCATGGGTTTTGACAAGTCTCGTGAATCTAGTAATACAAGTGTTTTAGAGAAGCTTTTTCATCTGTTAAATTAATTCAGATAAGTGAGCTTCAATAAAACTTAGACCACACATTTGAGATACCTGAAACTTCTCTGAAGTTTTACTATCACCCAACTTTACCAATTATCATCAGCTTACAGCCATTTCAAATACTGAAATATTTACTACAATCAGCAAAGATTTCAAATGAAATTATATAACCCGTTATTGCCAGCATTCTTCTATTTTTACACCAAGGTCTTTTTGATGAATGAGAACATTAGAGCCAAATGTTGCTTGTAGACCTACAGCACCAAGAGCCATTTACTGTTTTCTTAATGGACATCCCACTCTTCTTATTTCTATTACTATTCCCTCCATTATCCCAGTATGGATCATGTTCTTTTAAGTTTTCATTTCCTTTTCCTTCCTTCCCTATACCTTCTTGTTTTTCTAATGTCTCCTTTCAGACATCAATTTGCTTCTTCAAAGATGAGGTTAGAAGAGACAGAAAACAGTACTGCAAACAAACAGAATATAGTCAATAAGTGCAGTAGTTTTTATTACTCTTATTATAGTAGAACACACTTTTTATGTAAACTCACATATTGATCAAGTTGCAGTACAGGATTACAAGAAAAAAAAAAAATCAAATTGACAGCTAGGAAGCTGCTGGTATGAATTAATTTACCACTACAAAACCTCATAGAAACTGAACATGGGTTAAGGTCACCAGAGCAGATCCTGCTCCAGACAACAACTAGAGTGCATACCAGAGCAGACAAAGGTAAAATACTACAGTCTCTTTATTTTCCTAGTTCTCAGTGATCCCTGGGCAACTATGTATGAGATAGAGCAGTTTGCTGACTACTTACTATATCTGTGATGTTTAAATCCCCATAAACCAGGATTAGGAAAGGGCAAAAGGTACTTTAAAGCCACCTGTCATCATCTCACACGCATCCTGAGTTTAAGACAGTGAAAGACTAGGGATCTGGAGGCAGCTTTCCATTCGAGTTTGACCTTTAGGTTTTAAACAGTATAATAATTGGGTCAAATTAGAAGAAAGCTCTTCAAAGTACCATTCTCCCTGGAATTCTGCTAATGGTTAAAAATACAGGAATAAGGGCTTTCCCACATTCTAGAATACCAGATTGAGGTGTTATTTTAGATTTAAAAACTTGTCACATCTGACCACTTTCCAAAGGGATGCAAATAAATTTTGTGTTCACAGATGTTTCAGGAATGGAGATGATTACTTTTTTTTCCCCCCTGTAGCAAAAGGTAGTTTTCCATGAGTTGTTTCCAAATTCAGGCTACTGAATCTGCTACTATCCCTGTTCATGTTGCACTTTTTCTAAGAACAGAGGACATAAGGATATTTCAAGCAATGCTTTACATTAAAACTTATTATCTTGGTGCCTAATCATATTTTTACACTGTTCCATCCAATTAAGTCTTAATCCTAATTAGTCTTTTGAATGCCACTATCAAATAAGCATGTAAAATTACTCCCATAGCCATTTTATCACTATAACCTGAACAATAAAAATACTGGAAATATTGGTGTCCAGTGCAGTTAAGTAGTCTAGACATGAATATGTACTTTGATTTTTATGTATGGACTTGCACAGATTCTAGACACAACATCTAAATGCTATCTCCTGTTCCGGAAAACACAGTAATATATTAACTCATGTTTGCATTCTACTTACACAGAGCTGTGATAAACCCAGTCTGCTATCACAACAATTGCTAGCTACTTAAGTTCCATCTATTGCTTTCAAAATTTCAAAAGCCAGTACTGCATTTTAAAGAAATATTAACAGTGTCTAAAAAAAGCACATAAATATTAGTAGGACAGGAAAATCCAAGTCAGGATGCTGGTATTTCATTCTGACTTCAAATCCCTAGTAGAAAACTAGCCTCAGAAATACAAGGTATTAGAAAGACATACAGGGCCTACAGGAGCCGGAGTCCTTCCACTCCCCACACACACACCTCCCCCACCTTCCCTTGCTGCCTCTCTTCCACAGCATCCCCCCACCCAGCTGCAGGGCAAGCCACCATCATAAGCAGCCCTTACCATGCATATCATGGCTAAAGATAACCCAAGAATACAGGTATATCTTCTGCAGTTTTATTGAAGATACCTTAATTGGATTTGATTTGTTCTCTATTTGTGAAGAACAGAAGTGTGATGTTGACTCAGTGTACGAGTTCAATTATACCAGTAAATCATACTGAAAAGAGCACAGAACTAATACAGTGTTACTTCTGATGACTTGTGAAAAGGAGTAGGGGAGGAAAATAAAAACCCGTGCATCTTCCAGCCTCTCATCCACTGTCCATAATCCCAATTGTGTTCAGTTTAAAAACATTGTAACATAGAAACTCTCATGTCAGATTCATATATACAATCTTTGGCTTTGGTCTCAACACCTACAGGAATGCTCCATTTGTTGCATTTTTTGATACCTTACTTGCATGCTTTCTTGTTGAAGCACAAGTTAAGTTAAAGTAGGCTTTATTCAGTCCTCTGTTCAGAGCAGTTCAGTATTTTAGGGACTTCATCACACACTATCACTCTTGTAGCACCTACGTAGCTCACTGCGTAGTTTCAGAATGGGAGTTCAAAAAAAATATGCAAACCATTAAAAACAATTTGATTACACTAAATATTTGGCTTGGTGGCTTTACCTTACAAGAGTATCAAGTATTCCTTTTTAATATCACTTTCATCCTTGTGTCTGCATTTCCCCATCTGCCAGCCAAACAAAGCAGAGATCTTTGTTATGGGCACCTGTTTCTCTAAAATTAAAACAAAATACACTTGAAGAAGGTTGAGAGGTAAAGTTTTTTGGGCAACCTTAGCATTTACATTTTCACACTACCTAACTTTGCAGCTCAAATTGTTTGCTGAACTTAGTTTATTTAAACTGCCTGGCAGAATCCTTTCAGATTTTGGCATGGTGTTATTTGTTTTAAATAATTTTCTGCTGAAAATGAATGACAAAGAGGAGTCAACAGAACCTTTTCTACCAACTTAACTGCAACATCAAAGAAGCACAGTTCCACATGCACATTTGCAGAAATGAGCCCTATTTTCTTTGAATTCAACATGCATTGCGACATGCTGGCAGCTGACTCTGCTCCTTTCTCAGCAAATTTCTTCAGGTGAAAAAGCGGAGATGTTTGGAAGGAAGCCTGGTTCTTTTAATCTTATCTAAGCACTCCTGAAAGGAATTAGCTGAAGATAAGGGATAGTGAGTCACATGTCTTTTCTGCCTCAGAGTTCTTAATGTGCATGGGGAATGATTCCATTTCTACAACACCAATTTTAAGCTACTGCAATTCCAGCATCTTTACAAGAGATGTTCCTGATATGTACGAATATGAAGCGTACCAGGAATGGTTGTAACATCTAACTGTAAGAGGAAAATTAGAGCTACTGCCAGTGCAATGCCCAGTAAGAACAGAAAAACCATGCCTGGCCTTTGAAGTAATCTTTACTTCAGCTGCCCCTGGCTAAAAGGGTTTAAGGGGAGGAGGAGAAATTTTTCCTGATCTCTGAGGTGACATTTAACAGACCCGGAAAACAGACGTGGACTGCAAGAGCCTACTCAGGAAGGCCTATGGCATGAATGACTAAGCAAATGAAATAGTAATGCATTCAGTACATTTAACGTCTCAGTCTTGGACAAAAGACTTCTTCCATCATGGCTTTATCTTCTTTTTGATAGTAACCATTACCAACAGGGCTGAGATGGACCAAATACCTGACACAGCAAAGACTATAGGAAAGAAATGCTCAATACTTAAAAGAATCTTTTATCAAAATCCTTATAAACTTGGTAAATTCCTCCTGCTTTCATTTGGCAGAGTAACTGCCAAATAACCATGCAACAGGATGCTTCATAATATATAATGATCAAAACCAGGAGCTGCTACTCATGCAACTTCCCTTTTATTTAAATCCTCCCACTAGAACTTCAGATATGTTGAGTGTGGTAAGTTCTACTCCAGGCCATTAAAACAGACAAGCAGCATAACAAAAGGAATACAACGGACCTATGGCAAGAGCCACTGAACCAAGCCACTAGTTGCTTCTCAGAAGCTTACAATTATGGTTGAATGGAAGAGTGATTTAGCTGGCACTTCACCCACAGCAAGAGCCACACGGTCAGCAGTTTTAACTACAGCTTTAACTCCATCTGCAGCCTGTTTTCCTGGGTAAAGCTTTCACATCACTGTTCTCTGCCTAAGACATACACCAGCTTCATATTTTTCTCTGTCATATCTGACTCCATACTAAGGAGCTCCCAAAAAGACCAAGCCCATTTCAAAGCCAATACATAAGAGGTTCTTGGGGTAACAAAGTCTAAGTTTCACTATTTTATGCTACACCACAAGCACCAGGCACTACAAGTTTAAGTGCCTGGTGCTTTGTCTAGGTCAGGCTTCATAAGCATGCAAAAAAATAAATAAATAACCTTATGTATCAAGAATCTTCTCCCAGTCCCCTCTTGTACAGATAGAAAAATCACCTCAGGACAGAACCACCTTCACAGGCACGTGGCAGTTGTCATTACATAATTTATGTAAGTGTGTTTTGAGACTTTTGGGGCAGTTCTGTCCCACAGCACTCCAGCACAAAGATGAAGCTGTCAAATATGCTCTACAAAATAATCACTTATTTCTAATATATGTATCCATAACTGACGTGTCTACATAATTAACTACTTAGATAGAACATAAAAGATGCAATGAAGATGCTTCAGGATTCTGCCCACAGAAAGTACTTTGACATTCTAATATTCAGCTACCACGTATCTGAACTTATCTCAGTTCAACGTACAGCATCAAGAATATAAGAATCCAGCACTTGGGAGTTTCTCAGCTGTTAGAAACATTCATTCTCAGTGATATCAGTTCTGTCAGTACTACCACATCACTCTTAAGAAGCAGTTCGATCAGGATAAGAAAACTTACTGAGAATGTAAGCAATAAATGCAGGCAATTAAAAAAAGTAGGGGAAGGAGCAAACTGTTAGGCTACATTTGGATCTCCAGAAAAACAGAAAATATGACCTTGTAATTTGTTCATTTTGGAAAACGGAAAACTTCTGAAATTAATTTTTTGTAATACTAGTATTGCATGTTTGTTTTCCCTTGAATTTGATTATACTTTTCTGAAAGCCTTCATACTTTGAGATGATTCAGAACAGAATTAATCTATTTTAACCATGAAAACATTACAGAGTATTTTGAATCAGGATTTTAGTTTCAGCTAAGTCACTAGTAGTTTGACCCCATTCACTAACAGAGGTGGGCACAAAGCTCATGTACTAATTTTTGTGATCCCCTTAAGTAATTTTATCTCCTTGTTTGTCAGGTGAACGTATATGTACAATATAAAGAAATGTAACATAGTCTTAGACATTTATTGCATACACAATATCCAAAGCTCAATTAAGAATTGTGTTTGGGAAGATAGTGTAGCAATGCTATCCTGAAACAAACAAAAAACTTTATTTTTTTTTTCTGTACAACAGAACAATAGAATCTTTTAAAGTAGTTTTTACAGGAGAAGGTTGAAGGTCCATCACATGACATTAACTATAAAAAGGACTAAATTCTTATATAAAGAAGAAGTGCAAGCATAGCACAGTAAATATACTAATCAGGCCAGGCTAATTCACAAAGCCTGTATCTCGTTCATTCTAGCAGGAAATGCTATTTATAACAGAAGATCTTACTCTGTACTGCAAGGATAGTTCCAGTAGCCCACTCTCCTTTATAGAATAAGTGTAAGCCCACTCTTATTACAGGCCAGCACTTGCTCAGCCCTGATTTATGCCAGCATTCCACAAGTCAGGGAGGAGGAAAGATGAACTATTTCTATTTGATTCTTTCTGATTGACAGGTAACACAATGCCCAAACACAGCATTCAATCTGACAAAGCAATAAAGCCACCTCATTATATGTTTTGGTTGCTTTCTGGAACAAAGTGGCTATAGTCACAGCACTTTTATTTGTATATGACAGATCAATTTTCTAGAGTTTTCGAAATCTATATCTAAATCCGAAGATTATCAATAGATTGCTCAATCAGCCATCTCAAACCAAGCGTCTGCAATCAGCAAGGCCCACAACCACTCATGCTCGAGTCAAGACTGACACCCAGTGGCCATATCTTTTAACTGATTTTCTTCTCGCATATCTAACATTTTTAAAACCACAGATTCCACTCCAGACCTTCAATCTTTTCTTCTGTAAACCACTTGAAAATCTTCAATTGTTTTATCTACAAAGTATAAAGTAAATCAGCTGAAAACTCACACAACATGCAAACTTGTTTTCTTAAAAAGATCTAACAAGTCAAATGTTAAATGCATGTCTAGTACTACAAAACACTGTATATGAATTAAAAAATAAATAAATCCAGAGAATCTAGTCACGCCTCTCTACTTGTCATGGTAAATTTATAATAATACTTTTAACAGAAGAAGAGAAGAAAGATGTTTTGATATTAAAGCACTAAGGTACATTACCTACTTCAAAAATGGACATCTATTTTCTATAATTTCCAAGCAATCCTTTTTATAAGGATAAAAAAAAAAAAGTAAATGTGGTATTAGATTCATGTATTAGTGACTGATTTCACTTGATGTAGCATTACCTAACAGGTTCTAGCTAATGAATTTTGATCCAACACCAAGGTAAGTACTTTTTTGTGGAAACAGAATACAGAACACAGGTAGCATGATCACCATACAGGGAAAATTAGGGTTTACTTTCTACCTCACTTGCTTCATTTATTTCACAAGCATCAATATGGTAATTGACAAGTCTGTTTTGACTGTAGGAATATCATTCAATCTGAAGATTGGTAAAATATAGTAATTTCTGAGATACTTCTAATATAAAAAGACTTAATTTATTTTCCCTCAAAGATACCAGCTATTATGATTTTGTTCAAGCATGGTGCCTCAATAGGTGTAGCTACACAAAATTAAGGTTTCTGCTCATCCAATGATGATATGGCTGGGTTTTTGAAATACCAGTAATAAGTGCCTTTCTTATCATACACACTATCTTTGGTAAATCCTTAGCAGCATAACCCTTTAATTAAATATGGCAGAATGATGCAAATATCACTAGGCTATCGTGCGAGATAGTTCTCATTTCACTAATACTATTCAGAGAGTAGCAATCTAATTCTAGCCCTAAAGTAGCATATACCAGACTAACAGAGTAAGGTTCTCAACTGAAAGGCAGGAGTGTAGCCTCAGTCCAAAGACATGCTTTATCCAGCACAACATGACTGCTGGATTGCTGCTATTGTTTCATCAGCTAAAGTATCTGAGAAACATTTCTTTCTGAGGCACTGTGTTTACCATCATAACCAGTAAAAACTTCAACACTGAAAAATCTGAGACCAAAGTCTGGCAATTTTGAGCCTCAACTACAGTTACTCTTCCTCAGTGTATCCATTTCAAGAACAGCAACAATGTCTTAAAATTATTTGTAATCTTATTTGGAGGCAACAATACAAATTAAATCCGTTCTCAAAACCAAATATTAAAAAAAAATGAGATGGTATATAAATGCTGCATATGGGGCAGATTATGAAATGTCAGCTACTTGATCTATTTTAGCTTTAGTAACAGGGGAATGTAGAAAGGGCAAAAACAGCAGGTTACCAATAGAATTATCTTTATAGCACGAGCCATATGATATTATTCTGAGCCTATAATATTTGGGCCCATGACTTATAATGCAAAATCCAGCAAGTTATTGTTGAAAAGACACCTGGTTCACCAGTAGCACAGGATAGTATTGCAATAGCACTTAACCATTTGCATAATAGCTGCAGCTGAGTCTGTCAGATCATCTGCTGAAACACAAACCGTTACAAAGCAAGCCCTTCAGAGTACCAGTAGTTCTTGACACATTTTTTTTTTATTGTTCCTTAAAAGTAGCAAAAAAGCACTTAATGCACAGATTTATAAAATACTAGCAATCACAGCAGACAGGAATCTACAGTTTGGTGTCTATATCACCTGCATCAGGCACAAAATGTTATTTTTACTTTACATAAACTGAGTAAGAAGCTTGCTACTAATACCAGCAAAGGTGTAACAGGCCCTTTATGCATAAAAGCTATTCTTTCCTGCATTGAGTCCATGTCTGTAGCCATCAGTGACTGATATCCTACAGGAGAGGGGCTATTACCCAGAAGCACATATACCTGGAAAGGTGCAAGGCCACATAACTATGAACTCATTAAAGTAGAAGCATTCTCAAAGGTGTTTCTTCTGTCCTTTCTGTTCTCAGGTTAACATGCACAGCTGAGAGCTTCTTACCACTGTTCCACATTCATTTAGTGATTACATGCAAACATAACCAAGATAGTTTTGAACCTCCGGGCCATTTTACTCTGTAGCCAAGCATTCCCATCTTCCATAAGGATACAAACTATTGATATTTTCATTGTTTCAATGTAACTGCTCTCCTACTAATCCCTGGACAGCTTTGGAAAATGGAAACATTCTACTCTCCTCTTCCAGTATTCAGCAAGACCTTCCACAACCTGAACTGGGGCAAAATTCCTCTCAGAATGATGCTCTACTTATCGCACAAAGAATAAGTAAGAAAGTACTTGAAAAAAATGTCAGTTTTTTTCCTACCTCTATACTCCAAAAGATAAAGCAGCAGAGTTTCACTATAAGGCAAGGCAATGAGTTTAGTAAATACTGTTCAGAATACAGTTGACCTTAATTGTTTATGGTTCACATGGCAAGTAGAGTATCTGAAGCCATACTAACCTTTGCACTTCTTAGTATCTTGTATCTTTATAATGATGATACAGAAGTTGAAGATAAGAATTCTTTTTCTTGCAGTTGTGTTTGTATACATTATTTAAGGTTTGGCTTAAGTACTGGTAAAATCATAATACCCCACTTTTAAGTTTCACTTAAACAAACATTTTCATGTTTTTATGTATTATTTAAAAAAAGAGAATATATAAATTTACTGCAGGAAAGAGCCTTACCAATATTTTCTTAAGTGTATGGCACTAACAAATCTACAACTTGCTCAATACATTTATTTGAATTCAAGAGCATCATCATGGATTGTTGCAAACCTAACAAATATAAATTTAAAAAAAAAAAAAAAAAAAACTTACTGAACATAAGAATATTTTTGACACAAACCCCCATCATCATTAATATACCGATACCTACAATAGTCCTCAGATTCAGAAATAGAGGCCTACTCGGGTTTTTGCTAGGCTAGATTCCAAAGATTACAGCATAAATGCATTTAAGCTGATAGCTGTTTAAAGAGAATGATTAGCATTTTCAGTAAGCCTATTCTTACCTAAAAAAAAACAATACCTTTCTTCACTTCAAAAAATCCTTGCTATACTTGCACACAAAGCGTTACAGCTTTTTTGTTAATATGTTAAAACATTTACTTACTTGTCTGCTAACCTCCCTCAGCTTCACGTTGCTGACTGTATTCCTTCACTCCTGCTGAGGATCTTACAGCCCCATCAGCTATTTATGCATCTTAGCAAGTTAACTCTTCAGGAAAAACCAAGTCCTAACTACAGAAAGCCATTTTGTTCCTCACATAGTTTATCTCCACACCTAAGAACATCTTCCCCTCAGGGTACAGGGCCTTCCGCCTCCTGAGCTTGAGAGTCCTTCACAGCTGAGAAGAGCCCTCAGCAGACGAACCATGTGTAAGCACATGTGTTGCAGCAGTTTCAGCTGTGCTTAGACTCTGCTTGGGCAGCAGCAGGTAATCAGGCTTTGATTTGAAAACTCATTGTTGCCACTTGGGCCTAGCCACTAGTATAGAGCCAGACGGGCAGGCCACAGCTTCTAGCACCCCCCAGGCAGCACTCCAAATGATGCTTCCTAGCATGCTGGTGCAGATTAATGTGTAGCCTGGGGATCATGATGCCAGCCAGACACCCCAACAGATGGTAGAAACGGGCTGATACCTCATGAAGAGCAACAAGGGGATGCGCGGGGGGCAGGGCTGTTGGGGAATGGGGGCTACAAAGCCCACTGGTGGCTTAGAGGGCTGCTGGACCTGCAATGAGTGCAGAGGGTCTAATGCATATGTTTATAAATATTTTAAAATAAAAGCCATATGTCAAAAGATGCAAATCATGGCATTTATAAGAGTTTAGGTTTATAATGATAATGAGTTGTAAGATAAATATTTGTCTTCTTATAATGCTATGGATAATCACCTATCTGAAAGACAAAACCTATTCCCAATACTAAAAGGCTTCCAACTTTAGAAGTGTATAGAATTTGCCTTTTTCTGCCAACTCTTCATCATTTTCATTTGTGACATACTCTGTTTCTGTACAGCAACATGCTTTAACTTGCTAAGCGTTTTTCCAGCAGAGTAATTCTTTTTCCAATTGTCAGATAATGTCTTCTCTAAATGTGCTAAGTGTAATTAAAGCAGTTGCTTTTTACTGAAACTTTATGAAAACATGAGCTTCCAACCCAAAAAAATGTAATTACCGCATTAAAAAAGGGATGGCGTAAAAGAATTTGGTATGGCTAGCTATAGATATTATGCTGTTGAATATAAGGCAGGTGGAACAAAATATTTGTGCAAAGTATACTTTACAATAAGAAGTAACAAATGCAACAGCAAATCCAACATAATTACTTGTCTAAATACTTTTTCATTGGTACTGACATAGAAGATCAAATATTTTAAGATTTCATTTAGTTTCCATTTTAAGAGTATTCTTGATCTAGTTAGATGTTCAATATTATTAAATGAATAGTCAAATATTCAGTATGTTAAAAACATATCAATACTGTTTTATATATATTCTTTCATGACTTTGTTAGGCTGAATGCCACAAATTTTGAAAATAAATTGCTTATATATACATGTATTTATTTATTCAGGCTGGAAGGTGGAAAATATCTCAGAAAATTTGCAAAACAAAATCTAACATTGATATTACAGATTATGCTCATAGTTAAGCTTTTGGTATTAATATACAAAGATTAAATGGGAAAGTACTTAAGACAGCCTCCCTCCTTCTATGCCTCATTACAGTTGTACATTTTCTGGCTGTACCTCCTGAAAAATTGCAGAAGAGCTATATTAAAAGAAGGAGGAAATGGGGAGAGAAATTCATACCAGCTGTAAAAGAAAATGCTGTGTTTATCAGACTAGTCCCAAAGAGCTGTTAGAATTTGTTGGGAACTACACTGAGAGTAACTTCTTGACATCAAAAAACCTGGCTTACAGCATTTTCTGTAACGAGTTCAGATGAAAACACAATACAGCTTACTTGCCCACCTCTTTCACACTTGATGCTCAATATTTGTACTAAAAAGCAAAGATAAATCCTGGCTTCACTAGAATCAATAGTTCTGCCACTACCTTCACATATGCCAGGATTTCATAATAGTTTTTTTTTAAAACTGTGCCATTTTAAAAAGCTGTGCCATGAAGACATAATTTTTCATAGAGAAAAGCAGCTTTTGTCACGGATATATGTCCAAATTATTTTTCTTAAACTGCAGCCACAACATTTGGTAACTTTAACTCAATTTGTCATGACTTAATGTACTCAGCCTGAATCTTGAGCTGTCAAATTCACTAAGACACATTTTGCAATTAGAAGGAAAAACATGGGCATCCATTTTATCTTTCTTCAGATGCAACCTTCAGCAAAGTTAGTTTTGATTTTTTTTAATTTTCTTTTTCAATTACTCCGAGTATTTGAACTTTTGAATGTTTTTTCCTAAAATTCATGCTTGTGATACAACTTACAGGACTGTGAGCTACATTCTTTATAACTCTTTGATATTTAATAACAGAATTCAAAATATTGTAAATGCTTTTGTTTTTTACTAGTTCAAGTCAGGTAGCTTTCTGGTTGTTTTTTTTTTTTTTTTTTTTTTTCCTGAACACAGTGGTCATGTACTTACACGTAAAATGCAATGAAATAAATACTCTTGGAATACCACTACAGCATGATACAGAGGTTAAATGGTCAAGAATATCTTGAGGCCATGAAACACTAGAAGACGACTGCGTGAAACATGCATATTTTTAACAGTTCACAGCAAACGAGATATGTGCGTTATTCACACTGAAGTGGCAAAAAAGTGGAAATACATTTCAGAAGCATCGTGTCAAGCTCTTGACAAAAATTGGACAACGATGGGACAAAAAACTACCATCAGAGCAGAGGAAAAAAGGAAACAATCTGTCTGCTTCATGTTGCTCTCAAAAAGTAGCCTCCCTGCTGGCTGAATATTCCCTTAATATATGGAAATACTCCGCTAGTATTTTGCTAACTATGCTGGGTCATGATTACTTCTGTCTCCAGTGCTGTTGCAGGCCTGTTGACAGCTGAAGGATGAGTCAGGGCAATGTCACATTTTAGTGATGTGATGTGATACCATGGTAGAATACAATAGCTACTCCAGCTTAACAGAAGCAATACAGGTTTTCTCAAAAATGTTCTGGATTTTGCTGACCAGTGGATTAAGTGATCCCAGTAGAGCTAGATAAGGCTGTAAGAGCCATACCTGCTTACAGGGAGGAGGAACAGATGGAGGAGATAGAGCCAGGTAAGAAGTCTGGAAGAGTCAAGCTTGCTGCTACCTCTGTCCATTGGAAGTGACAATGAGGACTGTTGCTGGTGCAAGAGGCCACACTATACACAGCAACTGGCATCTCTTAGCCCCAGCTCTTCATTCAGTGTCCCTTCAAAATGACCACACAACCTCATGGAGTCCTGAAACCGTCACCACCAAATACAATGGTAATGGCAGACAAAAATTGGCATAGTATCACTTTGGTTTCCCTTCTTGATGGTGTTTAAATATACTCACTTGTGGAAAGAGTGTATATTTTCTCATTATGTCTTTCATCATGGCTCCAAAATTATAAGGAATTTCTTTTGATTTAATGTAGCCTATTTAGCTGTTTTTAAATAGCTCTTACATACCTCTTTATTCTTTGAAAAAAATGGTTATGCCTCATTGCCCAGATTGAAATACTAAGATCAAAGAGGTGAAAAGTCTTGGATTTCAAACAGCAATGGAAAAAATCCAAAGATCTGAATATGCAGCAATAATATCTGTGACTTCAGCTTCAGTTGATGTAACTGTAAAGTAGCCTTTATATTCATTTCTTTCGAGTCCTGCAAAGATTAACAACCTTAGTGACAACAACTGTCATTTTGCTGGAAGTTTTTGTGAGCTAAGGGAGCTTGGCCCAATTCAGTCAACTAAGTATGCAAATCTGTAATGCCATCTCAAAAAAAGAGAGGTCAAATCATGTCGGTGAATAGAAATATAATTAATTGCATGCTGAAGCATCCGATGTCTAAGTTCTTCAAGATAAAATATGAAACCTTCATCTTTCCAAAAATATTGAACTGGATGCTCATAAAATTCTAGCAATAAATTTCTAACATTTAAATGACAGCATGAATGTTCCTAATAATAGCTTTTAAGACATTTATTTTATTTAAAAAATATTTTTGGTGTCATGCCATGAAAATGTCAAATTGGTAAATGTTAACCTTGTTAGAATTTGTACTATATGAGGCAAAAAAGCCTACTGTTCATTTTTGGTTTTAAGAGTTATCTCAGGTGCAGGTGCACACATACTTTACATTGGCATTACTTAGGTTTTGACGGAACATCACCACAAGAAGAGTGCAGGTATTGAGAACATACAACTTCAAAAGACTGCAAGTCGAGAAGTGTACTATATGGTAAATTACATACCTGGAATTCTGGACAGAATAATGCCATGTATCCTACACAACTAGCTATAAAATGTGGAGGCCCCACTAAGCTTTTAAAGTTGCACCTGGCCAAAAAAAAGAAAAAAGAAAAAATTGTCCTCAGGGTGAACATCATTCGTAAATAAAAGGAAATATCCTGAAGCCAAGAACTTGCTACAAAACATACAAGCAGAAAAGCAGAATAGTTCTTTAATTAATAAATTATTTGCCAGCTATGTTTTAAGGTAGGAATTAGCAGTGAAAATGAAAGAATGACAATGTTTTGCTTATGGGAGGCACACAATCCCAACCATAGTTAACATGCTTTTTCTTGCTAGAATTAGATTTTTTCTCAGTAAGATTTAAGGGCTATGTGAGATTTATTATATCTGTTACAGTTAAACACCATATTATTTGTACTCCCTACAGGGCATAAAATTGTTTTTTTAATTTCTTGCCGAAACCAAAATCTAAATGTGTCAGTAGAAGCAAGGGAAATCCCCTTAGCCTCTTCGCTTGTGACTGTCAGAATGTGGGCTGAGCCAGTGAATTCTTGAAAAGGAAAGGAAGGCTTTGGTTAGCACTGGGTCCTCTTTGTGTGCATGCAGATGGAAAATTATGGGTCCACAAGACACACAAAGAAGTATTTCTGTGGAGAAGAGCTACTTGTTTAGTACGTTTATTTGTAACATAAAAGTTTTCTTAGGATATTTGAAGAATTAGGTGATAAGCTGCTATCACTGGTAAAAGACAGCGCCTTCAGGATCCACAGCCACCTAGCTTAGTTTTACAGAGGATCATACTGTGTGTCAGAGTCCTTGGTCTCTATTAGAGTTTTCAGAAGGACAGGTGACTGACATTTCACTTGGCCCAGTCCATGGGACATTACAAATCTTTCTATTACAGCAGTGACAGGAATCCCTCTTTATATGGAGATTCACCTAAGTCTGAAAGTGGCATGGACCACTGTGATGATGTTGAAAATACAACACCCGGTATCAAAAGCTGCTTTGCCAAAGCCTGACAGATGCACAGAAGTATGGGAAGGAAAGGTGTGCGGTGGTGGTGGGAGAAAAGAGTGAATGTGAGTAGGCTGGTGGGTAGGGAAGCATGTTGGGGTGTGAACAGTCCTCGTCCATACATGTGCAGGTATGCATGAAAACCTGTAAGAAGAAATGGCAGGGGGGAGGGGAGAGGAGGAGGGCGTGGGGTGTAAACCAGGGATACATATGTGTAGCCTGGAGAGGTGTGGGTGGGTGCCTAGTAGGGGAAGTGAGAATTACTGTGACTCCCCTTTCTCCTTGCCTTTACTGGCCCCTCCTTATGTATGACACCAGTTCTCACAGGAGCCTGCAACCCTACTTCTCCCTCCTTTCCTCACAGAGCACCCAGCACATGCAGGACAGCGCTGCTGCCAGCAAGCTGAGGGCAGCATCCTGCATCTCTTCAGAGCCTCTTGGTTAGCAGCATCAAGGTAAGGACCCCTCTGTCCTCTGTGTTCGTGGGCATCACAAATCCTGCCCTAACCAGCAGGAAATGAAAAGCCCTGCAGATCCAGCTGTGCTAGGAACTTTTCTTAGATGCTCAGGTCCTGGCAGGTTTATTCTTGACACTGAGCTACCCTTTTGCTATGTGCTGTGTCGACCAGGAAGAGCTTGCAGGGAGATGTCAGTGAGGCAGTACTGACTTACCAGTCTGTGAGCTCTAGGTATGCATGTGAGCCCAGGACAAACAGGTCAGTTGCTGCAGAAGGAAGAAGTCCTGTCTATAGGTAGCTCTTAATCCTGGGCTCAGCACTCTGGCCCCAGGGTTGCACAGCAGGTACATTCATGTCTGGACAGCAACCTCAGGCCACGACTGTTCCTCTGTAGGACAGCTGAGACCCTCAGTGGTAGAGGGTTCTTGAGTAGAGAGAATGGAAAAACTTGAGTCTGCCTCTGTTCTTCCTTCTCCTTTCTGTGCCAACCCTGGGCAAAGCAAGTTCAGAAAAGACCCCTGTGAAGTTCACTTGGGATTCACTCTGCATCCATAGGGGCACAGCCAAGGTGAAGGTTTCTGAGAAGTACTAGTTTTACAAACGCTACCAGGCAGCAAGAGAGAAGAGAAATGAAGTATGCACGTGAAATGTCTGTCTCTCAGGTGCTCTAACTATATGCACTATGCCTGAAAATCACTTCAATATGTCTCTGCTTATTATTTATTACATATTTTGGAGAAGCTCTTACCTAAAGAAAATAAAACCCAGATCATTTTTAGGGAAAATTTGAAAAAACAGCCTATTAAGCAACTTGTCAAAGCAAAACTGAACTTTTTATTGTCTGTGTATTGTTGAACTACTACTGTATTATTATTTATGTTGTTTAGGAAACAGAAACCCAACAAATTATGTTCTTCAGACTCTGGTGGCTTTTGTGGATACTTGAACAACATCAATTTTTAGCAGAAAATCTCAGGGAAGAAAAAAGTTATGGACTGAGAAGACCCAAACCTAAGCACATTCTGTCAAATACTGTAGAAAAATATCCCAGCTCAAGTGATCAAGGTGAGCATTATCATTTTAAAATAGGTATTGTTCTTTTCCTTGATTCATTTACTCAGGACTATGTGGCTAACTCACCCTCTGAGACACTACTTACAATCAGCCATTCTAGGTTTTCACTTGATTTTTGCACTTCGATCTTTTTGTTCTTTTCCTCTCCCTCCCCTTTTGTGTATTTTATGAGAAGAGATTACTTTTTTTTGCTATGTTTTGTTTTTTAATATGGTTGGTAGCATGTTATTTCTTTTGTAACTGCATTTCTATCAGAGTAATACATCAGTAGTTCAGAAAACTGTCACTCTCCAGTGTACACCAATGCAGATCCCGCTCTTGGAATTTTTTATGTCACTGTACGTGAGTGTCAGGGACAGAAACTTACCTCTGTAAATCACATTCCAATGTCTCATTCAATAACACTCATGAGTAAGATCACTCCCATCTGTCCAGTCCTAATCCTGCTACGCAGCATGAGGACAGAATGAATGTATAAATACCACTGCAACATTCCATGACATTACCTCACCTTTAGATTCTTATTCCCAGGGGCATCTGCTCTGGAGCAAATTTCTCAGGCTCTATATGCTCTACCTTCACAAGGGTCTCACTCTTGGAATCACAGATGTTTTCTTAAACTTCCACAGCTGAACTCCTGCTTTTGAAGCCTAAAATACACAGAAATGTAAGGGTATAAGGAGATTTAGTATGAAAACACTCCATTCACCTTCCTACCTATTTATTCTAGATGAAGACTGCATTCTGGAAATTGCTTTTTTACTGGACAGCTCCGAGAGTGCTAAGGATTATAATCACGAACAGCAGAAAAAATTTGTACTGGAAACAGTAGACAGAATGAAAGGCCTGCAGCTTAGTTCTGGACGGACCCTTAGCTGGAGAATGGCCTTACTCCAGTACAGCAGCACTGTTTTCATAGAACAAACTTTCCGTAACTGGAAAGGTCCTGAAGCATTCAAATCCCACGTTGCTCCCATCACCTACATAGGTCATGGTACCTACACAACTTATGCTATTACTAACCTCACACAACTCTACATGACTGAAGGGACTCCAGGTAGCGTGAAACTAGCTGTGCTCTTCACCGATGGAGTTGACCATCCAAGAAACCCAGATATTTTTGCAGCTACAGCTGATGCTAAACACCAAGGAATTGTGTTGTTCACAATGGGAATGACCAGAGTGGCTGAGGAGGTTAGCAATGCTGCCAAGCTCCGGCTCCTGGCCAGTATCCCAGCATCCAGGTTCGTTTTCAACCTTCAGGACAAAGGAACTGTGGAGAAGCTTCTCAAAGAAATGGTATGTACAGATAAATATTTACAAATGGCTAGAGGAACATGTGAAAAAAACTCTTACTCCCAATATCTTGAAATGCTTATGCTATTAAAGCATTATAAATTATTTTTACATACTGAAGTAGCCTGCAATATGCACTTACTAATAAAACCATTGTGTCAAAGTGTAGTTTTCCTTTCTCTCCTCTTTGTTCAGGTTGCCAGCCAAAACACTGAACCTAGAACTGAATTAGACTCAAGGAGACCTGTTGTGAAGTTATTTTTATCAGTTTTTTTCTCCTCTTAAGAAAGGTATTCTAAAACTCCTTTCTTAAAACAATGAATTTTGACATCCTAATGCTTTCTTCTGTGACAAGCAGGAATGTGACATTGTAACAAAAAAGATGCAGTTCCTGCAGAAGTGAAAATAAATTTGTAGACCTTATGTCAATTCAGATCAAATCTGAACTTGATCATAGACATGAATTTTCATGGAAAACCTATGCCATATTTAAGAGGAAATGTGTAAATTGTGCTTGAAGTTTTGCTTGGGTGCCTCTTTTCTGTGTGTAGGCTTGATTTATAAAAAACATTCCTTGCTAAGTGTGGAGAATGGTGCCATGCTCTAGCCTAGGCTACTATAAATCTGGTGACAGCAGCTGTGGATAAAGTCCTGATCTGACCACACATAAAGAAAATATGAATAACAACCGGGAGACTTTAGTAGTGAAACCAACAGCTAAGTGATCTCATACAGGCTTAGAGCTTGCATACAATCTGACCTTCCTGTCTGTCCTTTGACAGCCTGCCATTCTGCACTGGATTCCCTGCATATCACCCTTCCTATCTATGCTGCTATTACCATTACTTTTCTGTAACACAGCAACCACCCCTCAAGTGACTAAGCACACTTTATCAAAACTGTTTTAATGACATCTGGTTTAAATAATTGTTTTGGCATAATTGTATGTGCATGTATGTGGATTTTAGAGATTTGTATTACATTGCCATTCTTCACCACGTTTATGTCCTCTCAAAGGACTACATCAATTGTGAAAGGCTGAAGGAATGCATTACGTGTGAGTGTTTCAGCTGTACAGATTTTATATAAAACTACAGAGCTAATTTGATGATGACTGTCAAAGATAAATATGCTGAAAGTCAAATGTTTTCTAAGCTATTACTGTTCACATTTTGTACACACACTGTTAGGCACAATCAGAAGAGCATCTGATGTTTTCTCAAGTGTAGAATATGTACCATTCCCACATACTAGGGGGCTGCTGCTATTCAGCACTCTGGAAACAGCACAGTCCTTGAGTGTGCTGTTCCCATATACCTAGCTAACTGTTGTTTCAGGTCTGTTTACCACTGTAATTGTAGCAAGCTGTGGCTGGACAAGGAGTCGGTGATTTGTGCAGTCAACAATCCATAATAGGAAATGAAATTATTAAATTTATTTTTTTAGAATGGAGATTGCTAATGTTTCTCTCATTAATTAAAACTTAATTAATGACAATATGTTATTTGCTTAATTTAATTAACTGCTGAAAGAATTATTTTTTACATCTATCATTGTTCTTCCTGTAGAGCTGGATTATGACATTAAGTTTCTAATGTTGTTTCCAATATCTGTCCTCATAGAAAGATCTGTCTGAGGAAGAGGTAAGTGTTATTTCCCATACAGCACTCCTGCTTAATATATTCCCATAGACATCTACTATTATATGGAAACATAAAATTCAAGAAAGCTGTTAGTATGGTGGGTTAGTAATATATGGACTGCAATGGAATTGTCCTCAAGTAAAACTGCATGCTTTTGTATTTGCACAACAGAGCTTTAATTTGCTATCCTAAATTCATTTGCTTTTTCTCCTTATTCTCAAAGTTGAGAAAGAACAATGTGTGAGTATTCAGGTTAGTGAGAATTTATTGATTTATCTCAGAAAGTCATCCAACAGACTCAGTGGATAAGAAAACATGACATTGAGTTGAATGTGGTGCAGTTCTAGCCTCAATGACCTTCCTATGATAAAGAGTTAAAGAAAAGGAAGAAATTAGAATAAAGTTCCACCACTGCACTTTTCCAGTTTCTCCACACTGTGTCACCTGTCTGTAGGCACTGGTAGGTCTGGCTGCCATTTTGCGGTAAAATAAAATTAACTTTTCTTTTAAAGATTTTAGTCTTACTTAAGTTACAGTCATCTCAGGGAAAGACCATTCTGATGAGCAGCTCAAGGAAACTTTTATATAAGTGTTTGTCAACTTGAAGCATTTTGATTTTCACTGTTGTGTTGATTTTTCTCCTTCCAAATAAATCCTGAAGTAGTATGCCATTCAGTGTTACCCTTGGAAGACACATTACTAAGCACTGGGATATTCAGACAAGAATGGTGTTTAAGCCCTTCACTACCAGATGTATCCAAACTGAGTGGATGCTTAAGAAATAATACAATCAAAAATACCCCAGAAACTGTACAAATTCTGTATTATACAACAGTTTAAAAAAATTATGTACCACAATGATATCTGATTGGAGCACATGACTGTACAGATGAAAGAAAAAAATAAAAATAAAAAATAAAAACTATTACAATGAATAGCATTAACTAGAAAAAAGTATCCATCCAATACATCTTTTGTTTATAAATCAATCTGGAGATAGACTATGATTTGCCCTACATGCACTGGAATAAAGGTAAAAAGGGTGATAGATGTTTTCTTACTTCATTGTCTTGGCTATCTCTACACAGATTACTAACCAAAACAGATCAATAATCACAGACACTCATCATAATAATAAACTGACCTTGTGAGGAGTTTGGAGGTAAAGCCATTATCAATATGACTGAAATTCCCAGAGTAGGAATAATACGGAATTTTGGCTGGAGTACAGAGGCAACATTCTTCATGAGCGGTAAACTGACGGCTAAAAACTTTCTGTAAAACATGTAAATATAACAGGTTTCTGATCATTTCTGGTGCATTCACAGTAGCTACTCAGGAATTTATAAGTAATGTTCAAGTGTTTTCTCTCTCTTTATTAAACTGTACTGATTTTGATTTACTGTTTTCATTCAAAGTGTCCCCAGGCTGCCATATGTAACTGTGAAAAGGGAGAGAAAGGCCTTCCTGGCCCTGCTGTAAGTAGCGTCATTTCTCATTTTCTTTTTGTTGAATAATTGATACACAGTACAAAAGAAGATTTATTTAATTCTTGGTAGTTTTTAGGAAAGTACCCAAACCCAATTTTTGTTTTGAGGAAAAATTGTTGTCTACTGAGCCAGTCATGCTGCTCCCAGAAATTTAATTTCAAAGCTATGGTAAATACAGAGATGTTTTAAAATAAATCTATAGGAAGCAGCATAAATATATAGTCTTTATATTGTGCAATAAAATTATGTGACTAACATATAAGAATTTTATTTTGTTACTTTCAGGGTAAAAAGGGTCGCACTGGGGATGATGGAGCTCCAGGCCTGAAAGGAGCAAAGGTGATATGAGTTTTCAGATTTGGTGAAAAGATTTGGTAAATTTGTTAATATAGAAATACTAAGCCAATAGTTCCCATGTATTTTCCATCTATTAATTTCTTTAAACTTAATCTACTCCTTTTCACTATAGTAAAGAAAAAGATTCCTTACAAAAAGTGTCTTACATGTAACATATAAAATCATCAGAGTGTAAAAAGAAGGAGTTGGTATGCTTCCTGTACTACTCTGAGATACATATTCAGTTCATCCAAAAAATATTATCTTTTCCTGATTTCACTGATCTTGATGTTGAATTACCCACAGGGAGAGCCAGGTCTTAATGGAATCCCAGGACGAGATGGAATAGAGGTAAAAAAAAAAAATACTTTTCCCCTTTTTCTCCAATGAGCTGTGTTGGTTTACTTCAAGATAAAAAATGACACGTTTAAAAAAAAAAAAAAATCAATTCTGGTTTACCAGCTAATAATTCATTAACACTAAAAGAGCTGAAAACACTATGATTGTTTAAAGAGAGGGAATAACTCCCACCTGTAAGAGTGATCTAGAAATACTCTCTAATAATACATAGTTCATCCTAAAAAGTGAGGAATTCTTTAATATAATAATCTAAGAACATTACAGAAGTTGACAGTCTGCCTGCATCTTCATGGGTCAGTTTCAGTTGTCTGAAATTTCTATTTGACAAATACAGGTTCCAAAGTGTAATAGTAATGAAAAAGTTGAAAGAAATACATATAGGAGCAAGGACAGGCCCAGACTCTTAGTGCCTGACTGAATTCATTCACGTACTAATTACTCTGCTTTGTTCATATTTATTCAATACATTCGTATTATTTAGTGATTTTTTTTCTTACTTTCTTATTTTAGAATATAGAAATACTAGAATGCTTCTCACTATGATGGATATGTTAATTCTAATTGATCTGCTATTACATAATCAAAATCTCAGACAAATGGCGCTTTCTAAGATTTTTACACACATATCAAAACATCTACGATGACCAGTAGTATTTACAGTCATATTGCAATGTTTATCAGAGATCCCGTAACTGTTCATTAGATCCTGAAATGCTGTTCATTTGGGTTATATATCCTTACAAACTGCTTTGTTATTTTCTTTTTCCTAGGGGAAATCTGGGTATAAAGGAGAGAAGGTACCGCTTTTAGTCAAAACTGCTTGTATCAAAATTTGATTAATATTTATTACATATATTGCCATATTTCTAATGAACACTAGTGATGAACAATGAAACCTCTTTACCAAGTGCTGTACAAGCTCTAATAGAATATGTTTCCCTTCCCCAATGAACTTACAGCATGATTGGTATAACATGTCATGAAAATAATAACTTTTAGGTCTTGAGTTTTAATTAAGGCACCCAATGAATAAGGATGAAGTGCTCTTTATACCATGTATTTTAGAAAGGAATAAATATTTATTCCTTTTCCTTTTAAGGGTGAAAGAGGTGAATGTGGAATCCCAGGGATAAAAGGAGACAGAGTAAGTAGCCACAAAATTGTTAGGCTTTCAGGAAACACAAGTAAAATACAGAAAAAATACAACTCCCTGAATAACAACCATGATGATAGATTTAAGGCAAATATCAATTTTAAAGCTGAGGGAAATAACAATGGACAGTTTGAAAAAAATTAAAGTGAGCAAGGATACCGCTTTCAGTAGTTTTCTCAGCTCCATCTGTATTTTAATGTGGTAATTCTTAAGGCCCAAGCCTAAACCTGCTTGTAACAATGGTTAAACTCTACTTGGCTTTAACAGAGACAGGAGAAGTCTTGAAGTAGTAGTCAGAGGGAATGAGAGATGAAAATGAAACAAAGGCTTTTGAACTCCAACACCAATCTTTAATATTTGGTGTATAATCACTGTGAATAATTTAAATGAAATGAACAGAATTTAATCCTGGACTATGAATCCTTGATAATTAACTCTGTTCATTCTTACTCTGTATTCTGATTATCACAATCCACTTAAAGGGAGCTGGTGCTGAGTTTCTCTTGACTTTTTTTTTTTTTTAGTATTAAATTATCTAAATCAGATACCTTAATAAAAAGTTACATAAATGATTTTGACCAGATTTAAATATACAGAAAATTGTCCCTTTTTTTTTACTTGCCTTTTAGGGTCCTGAAGGTCCAGTTGGCCCCAGAGGAACAAGAGGGCTCCAGGTAAATAAATAAATAAAGAAGAATTGATAAGAACAGAAAAAATGGTTTCATGGGATTCAGAGTTCTGAAACAATACCAGGCCACAACTTTCATAGAATTCTTGAGCCACTGAGCTCAAGGCATCCGAAGTCTATCTTCTTAAACAGCAACATTAACAATTTGGAGGAGCACTCTAGACAACTAAATCACCCTCATAATTTATTTAGTCTCAAATATCACACCATAAAAAAATAAAATAATTTCCCATTCAGTGTCTAACTATTCCATTATCTCACAGAAGTACATGGGAACACTTTATTCTCTTTTCATCCCAATATTCTGGCTGAAAGCCACGAAGCTTAGCCCATAATATATGCTTCAGTAAATCTTCACAATAGATTATCTTTTATAATATTGAAGTAGAGATAGAGCCAAATTATCTCTCCCAAGGACCAAGGTAACAGAACCTACACATGCACCAGAAAGCATAGATTCAGTTCTAAAATGTTTGTAACTTGTATTTTCATATATGCTATAGCAAATGAGAGATTGTTTTCCAAACTGCCATTGTTCTGAAACCTTGAAAAATCTCATTGAATCTACACCTGTTTTAATAGGGTCCACAAGGTCAAGCTGGAGATCAAGGGCCTGAAGGCCTGCAAGGATCAAAGGCAAGAATTGCATTATTTCTTCTCTTTCTTAACATTAAGAGGCATCTTAACACATTCACAACAATAAGGCTTTTAATTTTATAGCCCATATCCTTTTTGTAGGGGATGCATCTGAATGTGATATTGCTAGTAAATCATATACTTTTGTATTCTAAGTTCCCACAAAAGGTATTAATTTGCTCTGTATGTTGGATTCAGGTCCAAATCAAAGTGTTCCTCTCTCATAAACAGTTAAAATATGGCTGCATCACAGAATATTACTTAGCAGCAGCGTAGTATTGCATTTGTTCAGTTTTCAATTTAAAACTATTTTTCCCTAAGTGCCAAGCAGGAATTCTGTTAGGGATCTCAAATATAAAGCCTACTCTTGGAACTATACATTCTCAAGAATTCTATAGTTGAAAATTAGTAATCCCATTGTTTACTGATGCTCAGCAGAAAATCCCTGAAAGTCACTAGGAAGAGTGCAACTCAGGACATAGTCTTGCATCAGTCCCTCTGAAGGTGGGCCCCAGAAATCACACAATGTTTTACTGCAAGATCCAGTCCCCTCTATAAATATCTTTTCTTCCGTTTGTTTCACAAATGTAGGCTTTACATCTATTAAATCATTAAGATTTGCTGGGGGTACTTCTAACTTTCCCTTTTGTAAATTCTGGGTATACCAATAGCGATGACTTCATTCTGTGATTCTGTAATAACCTGGTATCATACTAGGTTAACAGAAGACACAAATATCCCTGAATATTACACACAATTATGGGGTCTGTTTTAACTTCATTAAGAGAGATCACTGTTACTCTTTGCTTCTCAGACAAATCTTAAACTGAATACTTCAGCCAAGGCTAAGGAGTGTTTCAAGAGAAGCCTGAAAATGAATGCTATTACTTATTTTGAAATCAAATATCACATTGCCTGTTAATGCTAAATACACCAGTTTTATACACTATTTTGCTTTCTCTCTTTATCTCTTTTGATATCTCTTTTGGTATCTCCTTTTGCACCATATTTAGAGTGCCTACTGGCCAACAGTGAGTCATACAGCAGTTGGATGGGAAAACTCACATCCCACATGAAACAAAGCATTCTTCCATTTTTGCCTGGTATCACTTTGTATAGGAAAATCTATGCTCGTAATAAAGGGAATTTTGAAGCACTGAAGAGATAGAGGAATTAATGTGTAAGACAATTCCAATGGCCTGAAATTCAGGATATACAAAAATAAACTTCAAAATCTGTTCTTTCACAACAAACTGAGTTCAACTGATTTCATTAGATACCGATTTATGTGCAGAATTGTTCCTTTTTCCATTCTTTTAAAAGGGTGAAAGAGGTCTCCCGGGGCCACCAGGCTTGCCTGGAGAGACTGGAATAGGACTACCAGGCCCAAAGGTACAAGCACTTGTCTTCTTCTGTATTATGTGTATTGTAGGACAAGAACAAAGACTGTGACAGCTCAGGTATATGAGACTTCAAGCCCCCAGATGTTTTTGGTTTTGTTTTTGTTTTTGTTTTTTTTGTGGTACTGGAAATATATTTTGTATCTTGATCAAAACTGTTTGAAAAAAAAAAGTACATTTGAAGTATGTACTTTAAAGTATTTTTTTACAATAGTTTTTATGGTTTACCTAAGTCAAACTTAGGAGTGTATAGCTGAATAAAAATGCATATGTAGCCTTAAACAAAAATTATTCTATGAAAAGCAGGCTTCTTAGTTAGGGTGAGCATAAAGAAAAAGGAAACTCTAAGACAGAACTACAGACTTCTTGGGCAAGTACTGTAACTTACATAATGTTCAAGGAATACGATGGGAATAAAGTTCTCCTAAATGCAGAAATGAGGCTGTCCCCTAATGGCTGTGAAATGCACCAGTGCAATGTCTGTTGCTTCTTGTATGTTGTGTTAGTTTGAGCTTTTGAGGTGACAGTCAGGTTTTCTCTGCCATTCCTGTATTCTCCTACATAAAATATTTCAGTCACAGAGTGTCTGAAGAGTTGTTATGTGCTAGACATACAAATATCTAAATCAAGCACTTTCAAAATACATCTTTGTTTGAAGGGTGACATCGGTTTGACAGGAAGACCAGGCCCTGTTGGCCCACCTGGAGTTGGTGAGCCAGGACTTCTGGTATGTCTGGTTTTTATTTGGTGAGGAGGGAGTGGGACTTCACCCTACTAGAAGATAGTGCTTCCCTATTAAAAGAGATACGTGTATATTAAATGATGCTCTTTTTTTCATCCACTAGTTCTCACTATCATACATACTACATTGTCGGACTCTCAGTTCCCTTAATAAACTGAAAATGTGTCCACTTCCTTAACTTTTCTAGCTATGAAAAAATGACACCTTGTGCAAAACCAAATAAATATTTACATAAATCTGTCCCCAATAGATTGAAATCCACATATGATGACTTTGACATTGAATGCTTTTCAGTATCATTAGAACAATAGTACAAGCTTTGAGGGAGAGATTCATTTCAGCCACTGACACATTAGAAACTGTCATGAAACAGCCTATATCAAGACATTCAGGTTGCACAAATGATACCAGATAATATAATCTGACCATTATTGCCTTTACTAAAGATAACAAAGGAAGAAATTAAAAAAAAAATTGACTTCCAGAATTTATAGCAGGTTTGGACCTGAAGGCTTTTCCCTTCCTCTTTCTGACCAAAAAAAAAAAAAAAAAAAAAAAAAAGTCAATCTCTATGTGATAATTCAGAAAATCAGTATGCCAATTTTACAGTCCTTTTTTTCAAAGTGTCAGACAGCACCTTTTGCTGAGCTACTTACAATACAGCAGACTCAATTGCTTAGGGACATGGTTTAGTGGGTGACATTGGTAGTAAGGTGATGGTTGGACCAGATGATCTTGAAGTTCTTTTCCAGCCTTGATGATTCCATGGTTCTTGTCACCTGGATGAACAAACTCTGGTGCAACCACAAAGGGAATATTGTCCATTTTTTTCAGAAGTAGCTTTTGCCCATTGTCAAGGGAAGATTTGTAACAATTATTTCAAAAGAGGTGCTTCCAAAGCAAATACAAAGATGGTTTCATCACTCAACTAACCGATCTCAAGCCTGCCTGAAAATACATCTAGAGAGAAGCGAGTTCTTGTTAAAGAGCAACACAACAACAGAGTACTACTAATAAGACCAGTGGTGACAGTCAGTCAGACTTGTGCAGTGGTGCTTCCTGGGTCTCTTCAATAACAGCATAGAGAAAGAGCTGCTTTGTGGATGAACAGGGGACGTACATCTTTGTTAGCCATCTGTATTGATTTGACATGAGAAATTGAGTTTTTAGAAGTTTGTGTGTTTGTTATTTTTAAAAATTTATGTGCCACAAAAGACTTTCCTTTTTATGGTTGAATGCAGTGCAGCTACCTTTACCTAAGAAATAGACTTCATTCTAAAGCGATATACAGAACCATTTTTAAGCACATTTAGGGTAAGCAGAGCCTAGTCTACTGCCATTCTCTGATGTATGTGCAATCTCAAGAAATAGAGAAAGAAAAAAAAAAAAAAACAGATGCAGGAAAACATTGTGAAACAGGCTCAAAAGGGAGAGGTTTTGGACCTGCGTTGATGAAAGTTTTTAGTTGTTTTACTTGCCCCTCATGCTCCTATCAGATCTGCTTTCAGAAAGAAAAAACATGCTGTTATTCTCTTCATCAAATGCCATCAAAACTTTGTATAGCTAGATTTTCTTCAGTATC
Organism: Heteronetta atricapilla; assembly: GCA_011075105.1. Taxonomy (NCBI): domain Eukaryota; kingdom Metazoa; phylum Chordata; class Aves; order Anseriformes; family Anatidae; genus Heteronetta; species Heteronetta atricapilla. The sequence goes on along the minus strand of CM021737.1, from coordinate 19,461,537 downwards.
ATTGTGCATGGTCTTTACTCTGGTTTTCCCTCTCTCATAATTACACTGAAACATTAATAATGATTAGTAACTATCTGTGAACCAAACTAAAGTTTAGGGAATGAAGATGTCAAACGTGTACGGAAAATCAATTTCAGCTACATAATCTGTGATTTATAAGCAACCAGAAAAGTAATACTGTCTGCCTTGTTATTGCTGCAGGCCAGAATGCTTGTCACTGATTCACTGTGAATATCATATTACTGTATTATTTTTAACAGGTTATAACTACACATCAACATCCAAAGACATGCTTATAACCTGCAATGACACTGAACATGCTGGTTTTGATTTGAATAATTCTGGACCATTTTAAACTTACGTTAACAGGGGCCTCAAGGACCACAAGGTATTCAAGGAGAACGAGGTTCTCCAGGAGAAGGGCTTCCAGGAGCAAAGGTACAGCAGTCAAATGGTTCTAAGAGCAGGTTCTAAGTGCCATTAAATGAGTGCATGCCGAAACAAGTCCATAGCAGACAAGGGAATCTGAGAAATTAGCTTTAATTTAATAATAAAATTTGGTATCAATTAATCTAGTATAGTGTCAGAGAATTCAGTTGGTTCAAACACAACCTCTAGGCTGAGGTAGGCTTTTGGGCCTGTAAAGCTGATATTTAATTGCCCTGACACTTCATTTGCAGGATCTAAGAAAGAATTCCAGTTGTAATTTTAAAACAGTCCCTAGCATCTGGCTTTACATAAACTATTATAAAAGTGACTACTTAGCCAAAAAATTTTTTTTTTTAATTGTTGCTTATTTCTAAATCCTTATATCCTTTTCTCTCCTGAAAGACAGGTTTCTAAGTTTTATAATACCTCAGCCACTGGCTTATGCATTTTAGCAAAAGGCTGGATTCAGTTTGTGGGAAAAGGAAACTGCTGTTACTGTTTTGCAGATGCAGTGGGAAGTAATGACAAGCAATAGCTGTGCTTACAAGGATGGACTCACTAAACCTCCTCCTACTTGCTCCTGTTGCTGTCTGCTGAAAACCAACTCAGCTTGGGCTGTCACTTTGACCTCTGGTTACAGCAACAAGTGGCACAGCTTGCACAAGAGCTAAATGGCTTTAGTGAAACAACAGTGTAGATGCTGAGGTTCCCTGAGAGTCTCCTAATTTCCAGTGTCTGTCCTTAGACAGATACTCTCTGTGGCCTTCTATGTGACTTTTACCTGATTATTACTGTTTCAAATGGAACATAATTCTTAACTGTCTCCCTGGGAGTTGCACTGGATGAGTAGTTATTATATAAAAAATGATCCTGAACTAGTAAGATTCACTAGATGGCACAAAAGCCTCCTAGAGGGCATCTTGACACCCAAACCACTCTAAGTATATGTGGTGAATTCTTCCCTTTTAGCATAGTTTTAGCAATGTTACCAGATACAGCCTCAAACCTGGAAACCAATGAGTTCCTCTCTCCCTATCTGTGTGATAGGTCCACTATTATTATTATTATTCATCCACCAAGGCAATTTTGGTTGAGAAAACAATAAACCAGTATTTCACAGATGCAGGCCCCAATTGTCCCTTTACTAAAAATCAATTTTACAATTTTTGCTTAGCACAATACTGCAGTCAGCTGGATTTAAATTTGACTGCTGCTAGCAACGTTATCTCTTCAAACACCCAGTATATATTTTATGATTAATTATACAGATTATCTAGTCTCACTTTTGATGGCTTGTATTTGTTCAGCAGACCTTATACATGAAAAGAAAAAAGAATTTGAAGGAAGTATATTTAGAAATCACTGCATTGATGCTGAAATACCAATACAGGTGGGAAGAAACATGACAACTAGTAAGTTGTGCACAGGAGCAATGCACAAGTATGGAATAATGCATAATCTAATTGAAACTGTTGAACAATTGAGATAGGCAGAGTAAATTAATCAAAAGGGAGTTCTGTCTGAATTATTGGAACACTTGATTCTGAAAAAAAATGCCCAACTTTTTACTGCCAAATCTGACCTGAAGCCACACGAGTATAAACAGAGTCTACACGTATCTCTAATCCTATTTATGGCTGCCAAGTATGTCAGCTGTACAGTTTTAAATGCCTTTTAAGCAGGTGATTTGTTAATCTAAGACAAATTGTACAGTTGCTTTCTTTCAGCAGAGTAGTTTTGCTAGAAGCTTGCAATTCAGCAAAATGCAAAATGAAAGCAAGTGTTCTAGACCATCAGGAGTAAGGAATCTTCTTTTTAAGAGAAATCCACATGAGGGTTTTCATTCAAAGGTAAAGTGATGGAACTGCTTAGTAGGGAGAGAGAAAGACTGTTGGGGGCATATAACTTCATTGCCTTAGGTGATTCTGTGACAATTTGCATAAGCTAACTACCTGTCTATACCAGTTTTAATAATTGAAATACAAGAAAGCACAATATTCTTCTTGGTGTTAGTATAACCTGCATCTTCCCCAAGACCACTGTATTGTAAATAAACATTTAGGGTGCTGACATTTACAAATACACCTCTACAAACAAGGCAGCTTGGCCTGGTCTTTATTCTGGCAAAATTCTTAGTGAGAGCCAGATCCTCATTGCAACACTTTAACCCATGAGACAAATAAGCAGAATTCAGCCTTCAGTTAGCCTCAGAACTTAGCCCTGCTGACATTTAAATCGGTTATGATTTTGTCATTGATTTGAGGAGAAGCAAGACAGGACCCAAAACAATCAAAGCAGGCAGAAAGATAAAAAGAAGTTAGTTCAGCATTTTCATCAGCAATTTCAAATTCCAGAGCAAGCCCATTTGTGAAGACCTCTTTGGTATCCTAGAAAGCAGAACCAGGAGCTGCTTTCTGGTTCTTCACATTTTGGTTTTCATGATGACAGAGCAAACAGTATCTCTAGTTACTTCAGAGAGAACAGCTGTGTGTTTCTTTAGTTAATACCATATTATTTTTTTCTTGTAGGGAGACCGTGGTTTTGATGGACCAAAAGGCCCTCGTGGACTTCCAGGCATTGGCATAAAAGGTGAAAAGGTGAGCAGTAAATACACCAGGGGATTAGCAAAGTGACAATAAATCTACATAGTACAGGGTTGACATTCACTATAAAAGGTGTAATGAGGCAAGGCACCCACTAAAGGCCCTAGGAAATAAGGTATTTTGTAGACATTTATGTCCAAGAAATTATACGAACCTATTTGAACATCTCTTTATATTAAAACAGGAAATTTTACAAAAATCATCTGATTCTGTGCAAAAATCAAGGTTAAGAATTGGAAAAACAGAATAGCACTTGCTTGCAACAATGGAACCAGCAGGGAACAAATGCATATATGAAAGATACAAGGTCAGATCCCCAGCTTCATTGACTTATGAAGGGGTTAAGTCAACATGTACTAGCACAAGAGATATGCCAGATTGTTGTCTAACTGCACTTCATTTGCCAGGGTGAATTTGGTCCTCCTGGTTTACCTGGGCCAATAGGATTACCTGGAATTGGAATTCAAGGAGAGAAGGTGTGGTTTTCACTTTCCCCTCACCCCACAGTTAAAGGTCTAGTAACAGAATATACTTTATTTTTAATAATTAATTATATAATCTTTTCAGGGAGTGGAGGGCCCAAAAGGACCACCCGGCTCCAGAGGGCTACCAGGACAGGGACTACCTGGACCAAAGGTTAGAGACTTTTCTGAAGAACCAGTTCCTGTGCTGTTTTCGCTGTTAATGTTTTCTGATTAATCAGAATTGACATATTGCAGGAAATTATTTTCCATTTCAAGAGCAACTTTTATTCTCAGTGCAGTTTCTTATTCCAGAAAAATACATATATATACCTTACAGATTGGCTGCCTTCCATGTTAATTCTGCTGCCTGTTGCCTCAGATGCCTTTGTGCATTTACTGTATCTAGCAGTTAAGAATGGTCCAAGGTATAATGAAGATTACCACTGCTGAAGGAAAACTGTCACGATAATTTAGCCTTGACTGATTAGCACAATCCAGAACTGTTAGTAAAAGAAGTCAGCCTTCAAGTGTTTGGAATGCAGATATAAAGTGACTTTCTGAAAAGAGGTGTCAAATGAAGTTCTGAATGCCTGAAGGCAATTAAAGAATGGTCTAAAGGAACTAGAGGTGTAAGTGGGTCAAAGGTCCATACCAGGCAAAGTATTTTGGAGCATCAGAGATCACCTCTTACATTTGAAGTGATTACAAGACATGCTTTAGTACTGGTACAAAGAAAGAGAAGGACAAACTGTTTATGGTGGTTAGCTTTGCTGACAAAATTTTGTTGGGAAACATTCACAGGGACATAAAATTATAGATTTACAGCTTTAATCGTTTCCACCAACAACTTTTCAGTGACAGCTCAAAATGTACTTAGGGACCTGGAGATTATCAATCTTTGTGACCAAGGGTTTAAGACATTATACTAAAGGTAATATCTTTATTTAATCTTTCCTTAAATATAACCAACCAAAAATTTGCTTTTCTATTTCTCCATGACAAAGCTATTAATAATAATTTCTACTTAAGGGTGAACAAGGCTTGCCAGGAGAAACTGGAGTGCCAGGAGAAAGAGGTGTTGGAGAACCTGGTTCTAAGGTACATTGTTAATAGAGGAATTGTTTTATTTATTTATTTGGATTTGAAAAATTGTGGTTTTTGAGTGTCCTTTCTGTAGGCAGTTAAAAATAGGTTTAGAGATAAACCTTAGGCTTTTGATCTTTATAATTTTCAACACAGACCTTCAGTAACCTCCAGAAATTGAAACATTTAATATACACCAGTTCTGTACAGAAGCAGGAATATTTATTGTGACTGAAACTTTCGATGTACCTAGCCCATGTTCAGATCAGTGTGGCACACACCGCACTGATCACTTACAGATTTGTCCAGACAACAATCCAAAATATTAAACACCTGTCAGAAATGGCAGTCCCTAGCATAAACTAAATTACAACCTGAGCTAGTGAAAAAAGCACAGAACAGTGGTTATTGTACTGTTCCTTCCCTCTTCACACAAAATGATATGGCGTAAACAGAGCCACAGCTACACCCTCATACATTTGTACAGGAAGCAAGCCGTGCTACTAGACAAAAGAAGCATTTGCTTGGAACAGAGAAGAAGCTGTAACCAGATTATCTCAGTGCTGAAGTGACTGAGATGTTAACCAGTCCCTATGCCACTAACAGCCAAGATTAACATAAAATAGGGGAGTAGATGAAAATGCACTTCCATGGCAGTGGAAAGGCAAAGGTGTCTCCTGAGTTTGCTTTTCTGTTTGTTACTTATGGATTTGGGATGGGGGTTGGAAAAGGAAATAAACTGCTTCATTACTTGGTTTCATTTCTCAGACTATGGTAATGCTGAGTGAATCCATTAGATCCCAAATGACCGCATTTCATCTAAAACAAGGTCAGGATTTTGAACCTTATATAAATAGGCCAATGCCATTAATAGATTCACATTAATATGCACCATCAAAATGCCCATCATCAAATCACAGTCGGGTCTTCATAATACTTTTAAAGCTACCACTTAATGAAATTATAGTATTATTATTTTTTAAGAATTAACTGGAGCATTAACAGCTAATAACATTATTTTTCTAGATAAAATGCACAGTTAGAACAATCAGACATATTTCTTCCCTTGTTAGTAATAAATGGGAGTTGTCATTATTTTTAAAAATGCATGATTTTGGTTCATATGCATAAGTGTTTGCTATAAATATACCTACAGTTTAGTAGCCTTTTTAAAATAAATTTCCTTGTAGTACCAAGTCTGTATTTAATAGAAAGACTTACTTTCTATTGTTAGGGTGAGCCAGGCCTTTCAGGACTTGCAGGTCTGCCTGGCCTTCCAGGAGAAGATGGAGCACCTGGACAAAAGGTTGGTTCATCTTTCTCTGCAGCCTTCTTACTTCCCTTCAGACATTCCTATTGTTTACCCTGTGCTGATAACCAAACCTAGAAGAGAGAAGTGGTGTTCATGGACAAGTGGAAATGTAGCACATTTTTGGTGAAAAAAATCTCTTTCAAACATATGTTTTTAAGGAAACCATTTCTTCTTTTTTCAGGGGTGGTGGTGGTGGTCTATTATCTTGTTTACAGATGTTGGCTTTTTTAATCCACTAAATTCCCTTCAACTCAGAAGGAAGATCACTACAAAGGCTACAGGCAACCCTTTGTAGCCTTCTGATCATAGTATTTTCCCAGAATGAGATACCCATATATTTAAAAATTCCATACTCAGAGTGTTCAATCATCACTTACAAAACATGCTACTTCATGAATTGCTTCTGAATATGGGAAGAAATTCCTGGGCCCACTGACATCAGTGGGAATTTTGCCATTGACTTTTAAAAGTCTTTGATTTAAATGAGCTTATTCAAATGAATATAAAGTTAATTTTGCACCATGTGTATTTAGTTCTCTGAAACAGTGCTTTAATTTTTTCATTTCAGGGTGAACCAGGATTACCCGGTCTTAGAGGCCCTGAAGGTGCTCCAGGGGTTGGAATACAAGGGGAGAAGGTGAGAATGTCTTACTACAGGTGACATTCAGAATTGTAAGGCTCGAGGAATAGCTTTGTCAAAATCTTCCCTTTTTTAGTTTAACAGAAGTAATGAAAAAATCCATCTCAAAAAATAGGCTAATGAGTGTTTCTAAAAGTGGCTAGCTGCAGAATTTGTTTCAGCCTCAGCCTAAACCAACTTTTTAAATAATGAAGTTAATAAAAGACCATCCAGGACATCTTTTACACACACACACACACACACCAAAAAATTAATAAATAAATAATGCCAGTATAGTCAGTACAGTGTCAGTGGCTCACAATATCCAGTACCTATGATAGTATCTGGTCCAAGAAGTTCACAGAGGTAAATCTTTTGCTGGATTGATTAGCAGGAATAAATGAATCAATCCTTTGTGTTCTGGCTCTTGTACTGGTCCTCTGTATTGATTCACTGATGGAAAAGTAATTATGGTTTCTCATGTCACTATCTTTATCCTATGAAATAAACTCACTGGAAGTTGCTGGAGTCATTGTCCAAGACATTACACCAATTACACGTTCTTAGTATTTTGGTACATGTGACATGTCTTCTCCATTTCTGTAGGGAGATCAAGGTCAGAGAGGAATACGTGGATTAACAGGACCAACAGGAGTGCCTGGGCCTGCAGGAGCTAAAGTACGTTCATTATCACATTATGTGTGTATAACAGCCCCACAGAACTGTGCTTTGTGGTAGATAGCAGGAACAACTTGCCTGGAATTAACTTGCTTCTTAAGAACTACCAAAACAAAAGAAAACAAAAGAAAACAAACAAACAAAAAAGTTCAGCTAAGGTTTCCCTTAGCAAGACACACTATGATCACTATAAACATCTAGAAGCATTTTTTAAAACACCATACTGTTTCCCCAGTGACTTGGAAAAGTTATGGGGCACTAATACTAGCATTTTATGCTGAAGTATTTGGGAAGACAATATGGTGTCTAGCATATACACATGTAACAGGATTTTATTTTCCCTTACATTGATCAGAATCATGGCTGATATTCTTTTAGGGATGTGGAGTTTGAATTCTCACTACTCACTGAAAGTGAGAGGTTTCTCCTCCAGTTTCTTATTAAGTCTTTTATTATTAATTCACACAATAGTATTTCCACATAAGAAGACAAATAAAAAGAGGTAATAAACTACACTGAAAGGGCTATTTTAAAAAATCTATTCTGACAGAAAAAAATAAATGTTTTCTTGTACACCTACACAGCTGGGCAGGAAGCCCTGAGTGCTGGACCAAGTCTAGAATACCCTAAGAAAAGGAATTCTAATATACATTTATTCAGTGACTGAGAGGAATCTCATTTCCATTGAGAAATCACGACTATACTGTTTATCAGTTCTGCAATGGCTAGATTTCACTTAACATTGAGTATTAACAAAATATTGAGTCTTCTCATCAAATTTTAATGGAATATGATAAACTGCCACACAGATGTTTTCTCTGAGATGTGCTCGTGCTACTTGCAGAAAAATCCATTGTTTTCACTCTCCTTCCTTCACTGCAGGGAGAGCCTGGGGTACCAGGACGTCTCGGAATGCCAGGCCCTCCTGGAAGAGCTGTACCTGGACCAAAGGTAACATCCGCACTCCTAGTGCTTTCAAATACAGTGTGAAAACAATGAAGGAGGCATGCTCATTGTGTAAATAATTTCAGCCTCAGAAGTTTACCTAAAATGTCTTATTTCCTATCAACAGTGATATATTGTGTGCATTCTAGTTACCACCATGACCTGGTATTAATTATTTGCCAGCTTGAGGTGTAGCCTACCTGTGTTCATTTCTTTGTCTTTGATATCTTTGGTATCAAAATATTTTTCTTTCCTCTGTTCTTGGTGCTTATCTTAAGTGCCTGTGAAACAAACAGACAAACAAACAAATAAATAAATATAAAACTATTATATTTTATATGTATCTGTTTGTATGGCAAAAACAGTCTGTGACTGATGTTTAATAAAATAACTAACCAGGGTACATGTTTTCTTCATTGCAGGGTGACATTGGGTTACCTGGTCTTGCTGGACCAATTGGAGAACCAGGTTTTGGGCTTCCTGGGGCAAAGGTAGCTCCTAAACTGATAAATTAATTTCTGGTAGAACTGTAAAATAAGGCAGGATTCAGTGAAGCAACAGAAAATTACTTAGGATGGCAAAGTGTTCCACAGTTCTTACTGTGTATGGTGTACTGCGCTAGCACATTATAAGGATTTGCAGGGCTAGATCACCATGGACAGTCAATCTTCCAGACTCCATGAACCATAAGCTTCCACATGGCAGAGGACCAGGGAAGATTTGACTGTTTTTAATTTATAACAAGTGAATACAGAGAGGACACCTGATTTATGTGCTTATAGCAGCATACATGCCAAACAGTTAATTTTTCTCAGCTAGGGTCCTTCTTAGGTACATGGCTTCATTCCCAGGTATGGCACAGAGTTATCCATAGACTCCAACAAGATCTCAGGGTCAAACTGGCCATGTGAGAAGAGATTCTTTAGGCAGTGAAAGAAAAACATGAAAGAGAAGGTAATCTTTAAGGACTTCTCTCTAGCACTTCTCTAGTATTGTCTCAGTGTTAGCTAGATTCAACTTTTCTTCAGGCTTTGACCTAGTGAATTTGACAATACTTGCGTACAGCCCCTGTCCCTTGTTCTCTGACTGATCTTAAGCCCTCAAAGCTCTTTCATTTAGGCTATACTCAGCATGTTTCTGTGACTATGTTCCTCACTTTTTGCTATCAGTATTAGTGCTTTTGCTGTTGCTTCTCTCTTAGATAAACGTCTGCACTAAGTTGTGTAGTAAGGTAAAACTTTACAAGGGAAAACCTTCTATGGCTTAATTTTTAAAAATAATTTCTGCCTTTTCTTGGCACTGTTACACATACCCATATTTTGGGTAGCCAGAAGGACAAACACAGACATCCATCCAAATCATCCATTCAGTTGTAATTCAGAGCAATTCACTGCACCATCCAGTGCTGCTGGCAGGGTTTAATCCTCTTAATTTTTCTAGTAAATCTGTGTATCTGAGATACTCCAGCTATCTGGATCCTTGAAAGGAGCTTAATAGTGCATCTCTGCTAACAAGCTCCTGTTACACTCAATATCTTTAATGAGGTTCCATAGCAGTATAGGAAAATACAATTCTGGAACAACAAAAACAGGTAGGAACCTTGAGACAGAAAACGTTTTTAAATTGACCACACAAATTGCTGGTGTCCCCAACCCTGAGTCCTTTTTCTCACCACATGGAAAAAAAAGCACGTGCCAAAGCAATACTGAACTTTCACAGTGCTCTATAGCAGTTCAAGTATCTTCAGTTACCATTATCAAAAATAGCTACTCAGTAATTCAGTTCCCATGCTAGACTTTTGTCCATCTGTCAAGATGGGCTTGTGCCCCCAAAACTGGAGTAATAATAATCATTATATATATATATATATATTCCCCATATATATGTATATATATATATATGGGGAATGCAACTGAAGCTATTCCCTCTTACATGTATGTCATAGTAACAGCAGACCAAGCTCTCAAAAGAGATCCAATTAGTGACTTAAAATTGGAAGGTCCAGTATATCCTCAGAGCTATTAAATATCCCACTTTTAGCCCAGGATTAATAACCTCCAATAACCATTCACATAGTAAAATATGTGAGCAGATAGATAAAATCAACTTACAGTATGCCTGCCAAAGAAATTTCACTTTCATGGAGCATTTCCTGCTAGCAATTGCACCGGCAGTCATCTCATCTGTTTTTCCTGCCTTCATCAGGGTGACCGAGGCCATCCAGGACCCCCTGGGCCCTTTGGACCAAAAGGAGATGGTTATCCTGGACCACCTGTAAGTTTACAGACAATTTTTTTTAATGTGAATTGGGAACAAATAGGTACAACAAAGTGACTGACTTCCACAGCTGACATGCCAAGAAAGATTTGCTTGTCTTTTATGTTCCTCAACTGTGGAAATGCATTTCAGCATAGAAGGAAAAATAAATCTGAAGTAGTCCAAGATCTTACAAGTCCCAGACTTCTCTTGATTACACAACACAACACATTCCAAGCAGGGATTTTTTTTAAAGTATCACTGATGTTTCAATCAGTTCCCTCAATATCTTAATGTAAGATACTGTCTTCTGCCCAGTCATCCAGAATTTTAACCCCCAAACAGGAGATGATAGCCCAGCTGAATAGCTGTGTCCATATCCTTGGGTGTGTGCTCTGGGCAGCACTATCTTCCAGAACCACTGAAAAAGCAACTATGTCCAGAGTCAGAAGACCAAACAGTCCTCATTTCTATTCAATGGGCTGCTGAGGATGTGGCAAAGAATGGGTTGATCAGCTTTACAGACCTTTACAGAAGTCTGTACTGGTACATAGGACTAATGCCTGTGAAGAGGATACAAAGAGGCTTACTGTTCCTCTCCCTTGCTTGCATGTGTATGTAGCACTGAAGGAGGATTACTGGCTACAGTCAGGGAGTTTCGTGATATGCTAGCATTTACTTGTGCTAAAGACAACTGTAAAAGTGCATACACACACTGAGGAATAAAAATGAATGAATGTCAAAGTGGAAATGGGAATCTGAAGCATTTATAATGCTTCTTGACATTTTTGTGTAACGCAATGCTAGAACTCCTTTTGCACCTGACTCTCTGGGTAAGACTCCTCTGTCTTCAAACACGTACAAGCTTCTTGCATGAGACAGATTACACAGACAAACACTGACACAACTTCTGGCCTACCAGAGTGGAATTTAACTAGTTACAGATCACAGTGACCGAACTAAGAGACAATGTATTCAAGATACTAGCCATATTAATGTTAGCAAAAACATGCAGGCAACATAGCCTTAAGTTAAATTCATCTTCTGTCTGTGCATACAATTTCAGGGCTTGCCAGGCCTTCCTGGGATTCCTGGTGAACAAGGCCCTGATGGAGTTGGACTACCAGGACCTAAGGTACAGACCTTAACTTCTAGAAAAGTAAATGCACACATATACTCCATGTAGATATAGTTCCTACCCATAGATCTTGGTCAGAATATCTTTTTCATACAGCTTTAATCTACTTGTCAGTATATAAAAGGTAGCTTCCATTGCAGATCTTCAAGCTTCAGTTCAGAACTCATCTTGGTGCTGACTGTAGGATTACTTGAATTATACAGGCAATTGACAGTTTGAGCGCAGTTATTTAAACATGCCTCATTTCTGTTAAAAGGAGATATGACTTTTTTCCATTCTCCTCAAACTGCTAGCTGTCTGAAGGCACTCATAGGAAAAGTATGTTACAACAGTGCCAATGTGAACATCAAGTATGATCCAACTCTGACAAGCAAGAAAGCAAAAAGATTTTTCTTGGCTTCGAGGAACTATAGTTTATTTTATGATATGGGAATTGTAATTTATCTGTAACTTGCCTGACTGTACATGTCTTTGATACGTTTAGACCACTCTTAAAACCCATTATCTTTCTCATCCTGTCTGCAGTATTTATGGTTTAGCTCTGTTTAGACTTACACTGTGCTGTTCAGCAAATCTCCTCTCTTTTGTCCCATTTGAGCACAACAAATGCTGAGAATTCTAGAAATCAAACTTTGGTATTCACTAAAATATCAATTTTCAGGGTGATCCCGGTAGTAGAGGACCAATTGGTCTCCCAGGTCCCCCAGGAGAAGGCCTGCCAGGACCAAAAGTAAGCTGTTTAAACAACTACATCTCCCATAATCTATTTAAAATACAGTATAAAAACATGATCATGCATACACATCTTTATGTTTTCTGTCTTCACACTTCAGTAGAAACAAATAATCCAACAGATAACTAAGGAATACATGTCTTTAATTTGTAGAAAATCAAAAATGTTTCTGCTAGCCTGCCATAAACCATGGTCTTTTCCCTATTGCAGAGGATAAATAAAAATAAAGTGATAAACTTACATGAAGAAAACATGTAGCTCCTGCAGACAGTACCTCCAATTTAGTAGCAAAAATTTCTTCAGATCTAGCATTTTTCCAGACCTAGGATTAATGGACTAGTAAGCACTTAGCAGGGTCTTGCCTTTCTTAGTCTTAAAGCTGCAGGCAAACTGCTGAGCTCTTCCAGAATTATTATTTTTTTCTTTATTCTATAAAGTAAATCAATAATAATCTAATGTAATATAATATAATAAAATATAATTATAATATACATCATGAAAAAATGCCTGGAAATAATAATAAAAAGCCATTTTCCTTATGAAACCTCCCAAAAGTGAAAATTCTTACTCCTACAGCTCGACTTCAGAAGTCTATTAATACAAAAAAACTGTTTCAGGATGTGAATGTAAATATAAAAGAACTGAACTGGGACAAAAGGAAGGATTTCACAGCATCAGATTGTATCACCTGCACTATGTGGCTTATTGGTCCCAGACTGTTCATGTTGGCCTGAAGGCTAGGTCTACGGCTGAGTGGTGGTAAAGCACTAACCCCACTTGTGCTAGGCATGAATATGGGATCCTTACAAATGAGAAAACTGAGAATTTCATGCAAGGCCACTGGAATTGCAATACAGGTATAAAGTTAATATTGTACTACATGCATTCTGATTGCTTCCTATGGCAAACAAATGGAACTGGAACATTTTCTCTAGAGTTCTTTAGAAAATGAGCTTATAAATTAGCAACAAGTGATTATTTGTAATGCCACATTAGTGTGTATGTTTACAGACTTGACACCATAAATTTAGTGGTGATGAAAGATACCACATCATTTAGGAATAACAATCCTCTCTTAAATCATCCTCAGTGTCCCACCAATACAATCCATCCTTCAGTGCAATGCTCATCTCAATCAGCAAGGTGATTCGTGTTCTCTGACCGTAAGGTCCCAAGTGACTCCTTTGAAGTATCAACTGGATTTAAATAATCTGATAAAGGATTAAAAAAAAAAAAGTATCAGCCAGAGCAATATTATCCTCACTACTTCAAAAAGATATTGATGTGGCAGAGGACTGATGGGAAAAAACATGGTGGTACAACAAATTATTGTGCATTTTTATTATGAATATTGTACTTAACACATGCAGGGTTTCTCTCTAGGGAACTGTAGGGCGCCCAGGGCCACCTGGCTCTTTGGGACCTCCTGGTGAAGGCATTCAAGGAATTAAGGTAAGATGACTCCCTTATACTGTATCTTCAGTATTTAACCCGTGCTGAGTTTTCAATCTAACCATTGCAGTATAACAGAATCAACAGACTGCACATTGTTATTTCTTATATGACAAAAGAACCTGAGGCTAGACAATGAGAAAGATAATTTAAGCACCTACAAAGTATGTTCTGTTTCTACTGCTGTAAACAAGCCCAAAGGTGCATGGACTGGGGGAGGAGAAAGCAGGGACATCTTTTAAGAGGGAAAGATAGCCTCATAAAATGAAGCAGAATGAAAAATACTATCTATCCTTTTCCCAAGTCTTTTATACCCACAGAGACAGCTTGAAGTAGTTACATGATTTACCACCAGGGTAGAAAACCATTTTCCATCCTGAATCTGTGTGTAATGTTTCATTTCCCCTGTACTTTGCACTTTTATGTGAAACATGTATCAGGTGAGACTGACTCAAAAGGCAGAAGAAAGAAAAGGGGAACAAGAAGCAATAAAATGGGATGGAAAGAGAGAACAGGAGAATTAGATAATGATAACAGATAATGATTATGCAGTTTTCAGATATTATACATCTGTAGGGTAGACATACTGCTGAGCACAGTTGTTAAAATGCAGTTGAAACACTTTCTCTTTGAGCATTTAAAAATGATGCATGATGAGTGACTACGTAGGGTTAATATCACTAACCTGGATTATCATTAGGGGGAACAAGGAATTCATGGAATGCCAGGACCACGAGGCCCTCCTGGAGAAGGGCTTTTGGGACAGAAGGTATGGTACCTAAACGAGAGATAATATCTGAGCCCCAGGCCAACATACTGAAAATGCTCAGTACAGTCAGCTCTCAGTAAAGGCATGTGAATTCTGTGAAAAGGGAAAAGCCCAGACATTCACATCATCCTTTTAATATTTTATATTAATTTCCACGTTGCATATGTTAATATCATATGAGGCCTATCTACTACTGCAGCTAGAAGAAATACAGGTACTGGTTTTAATATTGTTGCCTTGCATTTGCCCACAGAGTTATGCAAAATCTGGGGACTACATCAGTGTTAAGAAAAAGCAAACTGTGTGTTGAAATCAGTTTTTGGATGTGATCACATCAGTTTGTAAAAAATATACAAACTCCCATAGCTTAGCAAAAATCAAACCTGAAGGCACTAATTCCTTTGTGTGCTAACCTAAACACCTTTTCTGGGCTAAAGGTTTCTCGGAATATTTCCATTACTCATTCTAAATACATCCCTCCACCTTTCTTCTCAATTTCCCTATGGTTATCTTATTTTTCTCAGACACATACTCATTTCCATCATTCAGTATCCTATAAAACCCTTCTGCTTACATAGACTTGTTTGGGATGGTTCATTTCTCAAACTGCTTCAGGTATTATTCCCATGAAAATGCTTACCCTATAGTACAAGTTCTTCACAAAATTCAAAAACTGCAAAAAATGTAATAAAAAATGACTTACACTTTCTCTGGTTACCTACATGGCTTCAAAGGGAGATCGAGGAGCTACAGGTGAAAAGGGGAAAAAAGGAGACAAGGGCAATGTGGGTGACCCTGGTTTAGCTGGAGAACCTGTGAGTAATTCAGTTTTATCATCTGTGTTTTCTTAAACTGCTTAAAACTAAAGCTGGGTCATACATTTTTTCTTGCTGCTTAACTACTCATAATCTAAAATGCTTAAGAAATTGAAAATATGAAAACACTTAAAAGCACAAATAAGACATTTCTATGCTGAGTATCTCAATCTCAGAACACAAATATGGGTTCCTTCTTGGGGCAGTGAAAGCCAACAGGTGTGTTTTAAGAAGAAAACTATGTGATTCTATTCTATGGCAACCAAGTAACTGTAGATCGAAGCTGATGTGCCAATGAAGGAAGGCAAAATGGTAATTTCTGCTGATGGAATGGTCCCCAAAAGCTGGAAAACAAAACGTGGTGCCCTTCTTTTCTGACATTTGCATACTATTAAGTACATATAAACTGAAATTCAGTGACTCAATGGGAGACTCAAAGTCATCCACTACCCATAAAAACCTCACCACCTTTCCAATGGTGCAGATGTGGTAGGTACAAGCCAGTATCACAAGAACAGTTTTTTTCTAGCAGAAGTTCTTATTGGCTAAGCATTATTTCAATAATGGTACAGATGTAGTCATACTCTGAATTACTGTGTTACTAACTAATTGTAGTAACTTAATTAATGATCGCTGTTACAGGGCAAAATTGGACCAAAAGGAGACCAAGGCCTAACAGTAAGCAAATTCCTTTCTTTAAATTCCATTAGAGCAAGACTATAAACAGAATGCAAGGTACTATCAATTAAAATGCATCCTACATAAATTATTATAGAAAGGGTTTTCTGACTAGATGTAGCTCAGTAATAATATAGAAAGAAACCACTCAAAGGCTTATGATTTTTTTAATCTGCCTCATGCTGGTATGGAATTTAAAATTCCTGGCAATTTTACTCATCTCTCTTTTATATGTTCTTTTGCAGTTAGTGTTAGATGATCTGGGTGTGTACCCACTGCAGGGAAGTTTTTTGAAACAGTAATTAAGAGTCTAAAGAGCAAAGATCTTCAAACCTGTCACGGTCTATCATGCCACGGACCTTAATTATACTCCTGCTAAGCCTCAACTGCACCAGACCCAAATTCAGCATGTCAGCAAGGTTTGTGGTGGAAGCTATCTGCAGCGGCAAAAGGCTGTATTTGAAAGACTGACTCAGTGCCAAATGAGTCCTACCATGCACTTCAAAACATATAATAAATGATTGCTCTAGTAATGGAGACAGTTTTGTTTGCATGTCACTGAGGCTATCACTTCTCTGAACAGAGAGCTCTGAAGGCAACAGCTGGTTTTAGTGCTGAAAGCTGGGTAATACAGTGGGCCAGGTACACGAGCATTCACAAATCCCAATTCCATTCTGCCTTGACACTCTCACATGCCAGCTCACTAAAAGCAGCGTGTTTCCCGAAGCTGCGTCTATCTCTCCACTCCCTATCCATTTTAAGAGCAAAGGAATACCCATATTATTTAGGTGCTGAAATTTCGATGGGTTTTGACTTCAAGTTTTAATGAGAACCACATCCTCAAGTGTTCTTTACAATAACAGCAGTTAATTGTTTTACATAGAGGTGCTCCTGTTTTGTCACATTTATGATTCTTATATGCCATATAAAATAGTTCATTGTAAAATGCGGAACTCATTCCAGATTCGGGAGGATCAGATTTGAAAGATAAACACCAAGGTTCTGTGTGGACACAGATACTCACTATAAACAAAACCTTTGTTAACATCAATGCTATACATTATTTGAAAGAGGCAAGTGGTACAATATTTTTATATGTAATTTTTTCATATCCAGAGAGAAGATATAATCAAATTAATTAAAGAGATATGTGGTAAGTACTCAGGAAACTTTTTTTTAAATTTCAGATTCTGTTTTTCTTTGTAAAATTTGCATTCTTCTTTCCAAAAGGATACTCAGTTAAGTCATTGTGATCTGGCTTTTTTATTATTTTTCCTCTGCAGGTTGTGGTATTAAATGTAAGGAAATTCCTATGGAGCTTGTATTTGTGATTGACAGCTCTGAGAGTGTGGGACCAGAAAATTTTGAGATTATCAAAGACTTTGTAACTGCTTTAGTAGACAGAGTAACTGTAGGCAGAAACGCTACCAGAATTGGCCTTGTACTCTACAGTTTAGAAGTTCGGCTAGAATTTGGTCTCAACAAGTACACAACTCAACAGGATGTCAAACGAGCAATTAGAAAAATGCAATACATGGGAGAAGGCACTTACACAGGAACTGCTATCCGTAAAGCAACCCAGGAAGGATTTTTAGGTGCTCGAACAGGAGTGCGAAAAGTAGCTATTGTGCTAACAGACGGCCAAGCAGACAAGAGAGAAGCAGTGAAACTAGATATTGTTGTTCGAGAGGCTCACGCAGCAAACATCGAAATGTACGCGATAGGAATTGTAAATACTTCAGATCCAACACAGGCTGAGTTTGTGCATGAATTAAATCTGATTGCTTCAGATCCAGACAGAGAACATATGTATCTCATCGATGACTTTAATACCCTTCCAGGTGCGTTCACTGCAGCTTTATTCTGCATTATATCCGATGCTTCTCAGAACAGAGGAAAAAAATACATTATTTTTGTGGAACTCATGTTTTGATGCTGATCAGGATTAGTTACAAGGTGCAAAATAACAGGATCCTGGAGATAAAAATTGTCTTCTTTTAAGTCGTCATGGTGAAGTCAATGATGTATCATGCCAGCAGGGGATGTTGCCTACAGGCAAGGAACACAGCCATTTAAACTAACTTTCTAAGCTGAGTAAGTGCTCATGAACGAGATCTGCTGGAGTGGAAACCAGTGTCTAATGCTGGGGTAAATTCTAATTATTTACTTTCATTTCAATACCCTCTTCTCATTGGGTTATTCACATAAGTAAAGTAAGCAGTTATTTTCCCACTACCAACTAGTAGTTGGTACTAAGCTTAAATGAACAGCCCTAGTGAGTTCACCGTATTTTGGATCATGCAGAGGACTTAAAGACTGGCAAATTTGTGATAATAAAATACACAGTTCAGAGAGTCTGGAATAATCTTAGATGCATATAAATAATCCAAAGGAGTACTAGATTGTATGTGCATTATTTACGTATGTAAATAATGTAAATTCAAAAATCCAATCAATTTCTGTGTATGATGGGGTTTTGTACTTTTTTTAAACAGCTCTGGAGTCCAAATTAGTCAACCAATTTTGTGAAGATGAACATGGTACTTTAATATACAATCGTAATGGAAACGGTGCAAGCCTAAGTGGAACATCTTTCCATTCAGTATCTTCAAGTTCTTCATATTACATGCTTCAGAGCAACAATGTTAATGGGCAATCACTTTCAGCACAGACAGGAGTATCCACAGCAGAAAGTCCTCTGGGACTTGGTGATCTTCCTCAACCATTAGTTCCGGTATGAAAATTCAGCAAGTTTAATGAGCAAAAGTTTTTGATGTATTTCCTTCTCTGTTGCCTGATGCAATATGCAACTTTTCCCTTACTTTTCTCCAAGACAGGTACTGTAGTAGGTCCTTTCATTTGCTCTACTTGGAGCTGGCTGTTCAGAATACAAGTTCAGATATTACAGGCAGACAGTTACCTAATGACCACAATTTATTCCTGAAACCATTACAAATATTATTATTGCTGCGTTTAATACAGCTATATTTGTGTCCCAGTGGGAAAAATAACCTTATTAAAGTGAAATTGCACTAATAATTAACTTTAAAAACAGTAAACTCAACTGGAACCTGCATGCTAAAGTTTCTAATAAAATTCTGAAAAAAAAAACAACTGAAAACAAAAACAAAAAACAGGCTTAGGATTGATAGCTGTCCTGGTAAACCAATCTGGTGAGGTTAAAATCCTGACTCTTAACATTGCAGTCTGGGTAAATGGGAAGGAAAAACATTAGAAAACCTAAGCAATGAAGGACCTGTTCATTTTGAGACACTGCACAATGCCTGTAAAGGAAAGAAAATCAAATGCTTATTTCAGACCAAAGTACCTCCTGTGGTAGTTTATGAAGCTTATGAAGAGGAATTAGAGGAAGAGGAACAATCATCTTTGCCAACAGTGGACACTAGAGGTATTATCATCATGGTTAATATCTCCAACTTCTAGTTACTTTTGGCTGATGAAAAAAAAAAAAAAAAAAAAAAAAGCCTCATATTGTTTCTTTTTACTTGCAGCCATGATACCATCATTGCCACCATCAGACGAAGTGCTGACTCATTCAACTGCAGGCTTCACACCAAGGCCAGGTTATAGATTCTAACTAATTTTTCATTTTGTTCTCTCTCATCACGATACTAACTTTATAAGGCTTTAAATCAGAGTCACTCTCTGTGGGCCTATCCACTCTCTGAAGATTTAATGAGCCCATGCTGTGGAAAAGAAGCCATTTCAGGAATTTACTGCAGATGTAGCCGTAATTCTTGACAAGCCTGTTGGCCAGTTCTCATCTCCCCAAGTTCCAAATGTCACTGCTCATTTTTAGTGGAAGCAGACTGAGCCGATAAATGGCACCAAAGAGAGACATAGCACTAGCTGAGGTGGGCCAGTGAGCAAGGGATTCTTTAACCAGAAAGGGTCAGTCTGTGGAGATAGGAGGCTTCATTAAAGAGAGAGAAGATGCAGCACAGTGATTTCAGAATTGGACAGATTTCTCTTTCAGAAGAGAAATAAGGAAAGAAGGTGTTCAACCATTTGAAGTAAAATACAGTAATTAGCTAACCGCTCGAAGGGTTCATTCTTTTCAGATGAAATATCTGAATGTATTCCATTCATCACTTTGGGGATTCAGACGTTTGAGTTCCAGTAAGAATGTATTATGATTAAACAACATCATAATAGACTGTACATTTCCCGGGAACATGGGCATGACTAACCCAGAGGCTTTATATTCTAATGTTTTATTTTATTTAAGCTTCCAGATACTGTTTGCCAATGACACATACAGAACACTGATGTCACAGTATTCAACTTGAAGGGAAAATATTTTTCTCATGGTATTATAGTGAGTGAGACTGGCAAGTCACAATCTCTAATGCGTATCTGTAAAATGCCACTATTTTAATGCCTCTGCTCCCACTCCACAAAAAGAACTAGTGTCAAAACTGAAGCAATGTACTGCAAAAAGATGATGGTCACACTTGTGGTCTGAAAATAGTTGATGCAAGTCTTTGGACAGCAATTTTGTTTTGCTCACGAGACTTGTTGCTGATTATTGGATTTTAAAATTTAGATGTCAAAATAATCAGATATATACTGTTTGCTCATTTTGTATGTGGTGTCATAATACTATTATTTCTTAAGTTATTAGAACCATGTCAGAAAAGAGGCAGTTTCGTTAATGACCTACTAAGATGCGTTAACATCATTAGAAGTGAATCTTACATGGCTATATAATATTAGCAGGAAAAAAATCAGAGTTCAAAAGTTAAAAATTAAGCAGCACAATTGATTTTTACACACTCAGTTGTGTTTGTTCCTTTTTCTTTCTTTTTTTTAGAAAGCGTTCTGGACCTGCGATGCAAGTTAAGGCTGGATCAAGGGCCATGCCGTGTTTATATTATAAAATGGTATTATGATAAACAAGCCAATGCTTGTGCTCAGTTTTGGTATGGTGGCTGTGATGGGAATGCAAATCGTTTTGAGAGTGAAGAGGAATGTAGAGAGGCTTGTGTATTTGCTTCTAGAGGTAAGAATTTGTATCTATCTCTACATTAATAACTAGCAAGTTATTAATTTGCTATTTGCTATAAATCAATAAACTACTGTTTGGCTTTAGTTATGGAGTAGCAAGTACGGCATGTAAAATTAAACCCACTAATTAACATTGTGTTAACTAAAATAAACTCACTAATTAATGAATGTTAACGTTGTGAAGTCATATACCCACTAACTAGAAAAACATCTAGCTATGCATATTGTATGATGCAGTATAAGAAAATTCCAAATTTTCAGCACTATCAAAAGTACGTATTTCCTTTTTACCAAGATTCAGTAACACCAGTATAGCACTTGGGATAGTAATTGCCCTGCCTTCTAAATACTACCATTATACAATCACCAACTATACTCCATTTGAAATTAGCAACATGGGTTTGGAAAGCAATCTTTGGTCATTAAAAATCACATAATTTCTTTTCTCCATTACAGAAACCCGATAGTTGGCATGGATTCTGCATATTCTTCATTTTCTTTAAGGAAAAGTATTCCCACAAATCCCATTTTAATATTTCAAGCACAAAATATCTGTCTCCAAATGACACGGACATTACTACCGAGGGGTTACTAGATAAACACAGCAAATGCATCAGCTTATTCCCTATGCGCTCTCCAGGTCACAAAACAAGGAGTTAGCTGAGCTACTCACCTCTCCCAACCACACGCTTGTTAGATTTTACCCTTTTATCTGTAAGCTCTCCTCCATTTCCATTAACTAGCAAGATACATGACAAATGCTGTTAAAATACTTCCACAAATTTATGAGTCACTGCACCAGTAGCTGACATCAGTAAGTTAGGTTAGTTCATGTCCAAAGTGGTTCTTGGCATGTTGTTCCTCTACTAAAAGCCCCAATTTTTAAATGCATTTTAGTTTTTTATTTCTTAAAAACTCTTAACTTATGTTCAAATCTTCAAATGCACCGTAGTTTATTCTTTATTGCTTGTCACTACCATATTGCTTTTTACATTTATGTCTGCCTTTACATAATGTATTGTTACTTGAATTATGCACTTATAAGCTTGTTTCTAATAAAACATTTCTCTTTTCACTGCCAGGACAGAATGTTTAATAGTACCCTTACAGAACTAGAAACTTACCTCACTCTACACTTGCACTCAAACATGCTCCCGATGACGTAGCAGGATTTCTGTCTCAATCCGTAATGAGAGCAAACAGCACAGGTTGGGCACTCCTGAGTAAGAAGTCAGACGTTTTTTCCCTGACCATTTTTCCCCTCAGCCATGCCCTGCTCACCCCGACCAGGCAGAGCAGTGGGCACAAGGAGCAGGCCGGGTGGGCCTTTGTGCACCTTGTCACGGCTTGACGTTTGTCGCGACTTGAGGGAGCTTGTTGAGACTTCCAGACTGGACACGGGTGGCTCAGCACAAACTGAAGGGCTGCTTAGGGAAACAACCTGTCAACAAACGGCCAAGCTTATTCCCCTGGTTTGTGCTTTAGTTGGACTTTCTGGGGGGAATGGTTAAGTGCTCACTGAAGCGCACACAGCTGGATACGCTTTTGGAGTTACTCTGACACAGTAGTTTCACATACCCTAGCCTACAACGAAAATAAGCAGACTTAGGGCTATAACACAAAGAGGGTTTCATGGATCCAGCCCCGCCGGCTGCACAGGCTGTGTCTGGGGCTGGCTCCAGGCTCGCCCTCAGCATGTGGCCGTTACCTTACACCAGACACTGCGTGAACCACTGTGTGGTCAGCGGCCCGAGGCGCTCTGCCTTCCCCCACAGCGCGCCCACAGGCGGCTTCTGCTGCCGGGCAGTAACAACGGAGAGCGGGGAAGGGTCCTCGAAGCCCCTCACGCCGCGGACCGCCTCGGCCCCTCAGAGCCCCTCACGGCGCTCGGGGCGGGGCCCGTGCGGGCGGCCGAGAAGGCCCCGCCCCCACCAATCCCGAGCGCTGAGGGAGCGCGAAGCACCGCCCCGCTGCCACGGCGCTGCGCCGCCTTGCCGGAGGGAGATCAACGGCCGGCAGCAGCCATGAGCGCGGTGCTGGACGTGCTGTGGGAGGACCGGGATGTTCGCTTCGACGTCTCCCCGCAGTGAGTGGCGCTGCCCTGTCGCGGGGCCCAGCCGGGGCTGAGCGCGGCCGCCGGTAGCGGTGCAGTGCACGCCGGGAGCGCCGCCCGCTCTGATGGCGGCCCGGGTCCCGTCACGTGACGCGGCGCAGGCGGGAAGAGGCGGTTGCTAAGGGGGGGATGCTGAGGCGCGGCCCGGCTGGGCGCGTGGAAAACGTTAAGGAAGGGTGGACGAGGGGAGCTGGGCACGGGGCTCGTCCCGTCCGGCTTCCGCCTGGCCTTGGGAAGGAAGAGTAGCTGTGACGGGCGTCTCGGGGTGCGGAGGGCAGGTCCCGCCCTGGGAACGCCTTTGGTGTCTGTCAGCCTGCAGGGTGCGGAGTTCGGGCTGCCGCACGGTGCGATTAGAACACAGCCCAACTGCACGCTAAGTCTGATACACAATTCAGTAGTTAGGCCAATTAAATCGAATAAAATACAAACAAATAGTTCAAAATTCAGCAGAGTGTTTCCTTTACCAGTGTACCCTTGACGTTTCCTTTGGGGCGCCTGCTGTCTCTGAGCCCAGCTCCGTTCCCGCTGACCTAAAAGTACAGAAACAGGCAACAAACTCCATCTGTCAAAAATTACATGAGTGATTGAAACTCTGCGCTCTTCTACCCCACTTTCATACACATTCTCCCTATTTGGGGGTGCAGTTAGCTTGTCACACTTCCTACATAATTATTTATCTCTTATGATGATTTTAAAAATTAAGGTATTAATGAAGGTATTAGTATTTTTCATATGCTGTATGTGGTGATAACAATTTCAGATATATAATGTTGATTTCTGTGTATGAGCATATGGGAATTTTCAGTAGTGTGATACACTAAGCATAAAAAAAGGAAAGGGAAGTGCAGAAATATAGATGGCCCTCTTTTGGAGGATACATTGTCTTTCACTAGTTTGTTTGTTTTTGTTTTTTAGACAAATGAAAATGAGACCTGGAGAGGTCCTCATAGACTGTCTAGAGTCTATTGAAGATACCAAAGGAAACAATGGAGACAGAGGTAACCATTTACCCAGGGAAACTGTAACCTTCCCACTACTTAACCAGTTTCTGTTGCAGGAAATATTTCTTGCCTTTTCACAGATGTGTCTTGTCTGGGAGTATTTTCAAACAGTTTGTCTTGTTCATAGTTATAGGAAGCTGATAATCTTGACTCAAAACTTGTTTAGAATTGAAATTCTTGTAAGAGTAACGTATTTATAGAAATAATTATGATCTTCTGATGTAGTCCTGTTTAATCCTTACATATCACTGCATAGAATTTTGCACTTCGGCTTGCAAGGAGTTGTTTCATTTCTATAACATCAAAGGATTTCTCTTTTCAGGTGTATGTCATTCTCCAGTTATTTTGATAGTTTTTCCTAACCTGGTTTAAACTGAATCAGTAAGGAGTAACACACGCATGCACAGACTCATTCACTCTCCTTACCGATTCAGACAGTGTATGAAGCTGCCAGCATACATGATACAGAAACTAAGAAATACGCATATGACGTAAAGAGGTGAGGTTATTCATGAATTCATCTGGGACAGTTAACAGTCTTTTCTATCTCTTCTCAGAGCAGTTCTGCACAATCACATGTTTGCGTTTTTACCATAGGCAGGTAGATGTGAAATCAGTTCACATCCTTGGTTCCTCTTTGATGGTATATATTAGAGATTCTTTCATTTGTTCCCTCTTGCTGGATTTTCTCTCCTGGTGTTCAAAACAAAAAGGAGGGGGATGTTAGCAATTGTTCTGCTGGGGTGTCCTGTGATTTTCTTCCTGTCAAGAGGAAGGAGTATTCTGCTTTTGCTAAACTAGAGGTAAATATGTTACCACAGAATGGAATGTTTACATGTTTATGTTAATGGCAGTTATTCGGATGAAAACTATTTACACTCTTTATTTCCAGGCAGACTGCTTGTGACAAATTTGCGGATTATTTGGCGCTCATTGTCATTGCCCAGAGTCAATCTCTGTAAGTGCCATCTCCTGTTAAATGATTGCAATTACTTTTTTTGTTTCCTTTATGGTGGAATGCTGTATTTTCCCAGTACTACAGTACAGAATAGTAAAGTCTTGTTCTGCTTCTATAAAGTCTGTTACAATAATTCAAAATAAAATATTAATATTCAATGTTAATTTCTTAGAAAATAAGTTGAAGAGTATTTCAGATGTATTATTTTTCTAGAAAGAAGCATAAATTTCAGTTACTTTATGATTTGCTGTACTTGTACTTCTTGATGCCACCTGTGTATTCAGATACAGTTTTTATTTGCCAGAAGTACCTGCCTTTCCAAATTCCCTACTGAAAGCTCTAAATTAGCTTCTAATTTTAACAATGTGAAAAGTCAGCTAGTTTACTCACATTTAACTTAATTTGCTGAAGTAGGGTCAGGATGCACTTACTCAGTACCCAAATCATTTCAGTGCTTAGGTCCCAATAGCCAGTCAATAATGAAAATCTATTCTGCTCATAAGCTGTGTAAACTTAGTTTCTCTAACTGCTTGCTCTTCTGCATTTATTCTCTCATACAACTTCACGCACACAAACATGCTACTTTTATATCTTTTATATGTATTTATAAAATAAATAAAATTGCCTGCTAAAAAAAATCAGTATTATACTTTGTAGTTTTGTGTATTATTTTTCCTTCTTCTCAGAGCTGTTCTTTTTGTTTTGTTTTGTTTTCCCTTTTAGCTGTTGGTTACAACTGCATTATAAATATAACTACAAGAACTGCCAACTCAGTAAGTTACTTTTAAAAATAAAAATAAAAAGCTTCAATTTATTATTTATATGTAGTGCACTATATAACATTCTGAAAGTTTACTTGCAAGAACAGTAATAGTGTACTAATGATAGTTCAGTTTTAAAGATTGGAAGAGTTTTACCTTTTTATAGGAGCATTATTTTATTCATTTTCCTAGGGCAGTAAAACACATGTGATTTTTCTTTGTTCTTGAGAGGTCATGTGCTTATTGGCTTGGTCTACATTTAACAAAGATCTAGAGAGAGAATAATTTTGTGCAAGAAAGCTCTCAAATACCTAGCGAGAGGTACAGGCAACAGTGAAGCCATTTGTTTGGTTAGCAGCAAGGAAGCAGCAGGGAGATGACCCGTCCAGCCACATGGTAGCTGCCAAGTAGCCTGTGTACGGCCTGGCTGCTCAGCCAGGATATTGTCAACAATGTCAGTACATTGTTGACTTGCAGGAAAAGGGACGTGACATAGATCCAGCGTCTTTGGGGAGCATGAACACAAGGATGATGCTTCTGGATGGTCAGAGGCAAATTCAGAAATACTGTCGTGATACTGCATATGTATAGCAGCCAGACTTCATTAGTTCTGCTGCTGATGGAAGTGCTAGTTCGTGGAGAAAAAAAGTGAAATCCCTCTTCAGTTGAAGACAACAGGAGATCAGCAGTAGAATAAGGATTACACCTTTGGATAGGCAAGCTACTATATTGTCAAAATGTTAAATTTCGAATTTTTCTTGCAGAAATTAAGGGGACAGACAGAAGCTCTGTATATATTGACTAAATGTAATAATACACGGTTTGAGTTCATATTTACCAATGTCGTTCCTGGAAGTCCCAGACTCTTCACTTCAGTTATTGCTGTGCACAGGTATCCTACTTAAAATAGTGTTTGTTCATTTACAAAATTTGGTGGATCAGGTATCTGGGATTACTATGGTAGGTGGACTGCCTGTATTTAACATTCACAAAAATTTCCTGAAAGAAGAGAACAATCTCTAGAAGGAGGGGAAAGAATATTTACAGATTGTAGTAGATAACTGTACATAATGAAAATTAATGTGTATAAATACTGGTCATTAATCAAAGCATTCATCTTGTGTGTATGAACTGTCTAAATAAAAAAAATACCAAAGAGCTAATAATCTAAGTGTACATTTTCTATTTTTAATTTCTGCCTATAATCATTTTCCCTGATTGTGGACCATGTGATGGAAATGAGTTAAATACTGGTCAAAACTTTCACTGAAATAAAAAGCAGTGGATGTTTCCCACCTAAAAGTGAAGTCATCTGAATAAATGTGGGAATAATACATTACCGTCGGCTTCTATTTAAGAGCTATGGAATACTGGTGTCATATCATTAGATGTTTGTGACCTAATTGGCAGTGAAAAATAAATTATTCTTGATGTCTATACTATGTAACATGGAAGCTAGATTTATGTTTTGCAGTGGAGGCTGAGAGATGACAATCTTAAAGAACAGAATGAAATAGCATATGCACAGATAATACAAGAGATTAAAACATATCCAAAAAAAAGTTTTAAAGTAATTTCATTAAGAACTGAAATATACAGGTTTACACTGATGAAGATTTAATAGTACTCTCATTTTTGTACAACATGATAATAAAAGTTGAAAATACGTAGCATTTCATGTTGGTGCTAAAACAAGCACTGAAAGATAATAGAAGACACTGAAATCATAACCTGGTGATTTTTTTTTTCTTTTTCAGAGCTTACGAAACTTCTAAAATGTATCGTGATCTGAAGCTGAGAAGTGCATTGATTCAGAACAAGCAACTGAGATTATTACCACAAGAACAAATATATGATAAAATCAATGGAGTTTGGAATTTATCAAGTGATCAGGTATAGTGAAAAATGAGACTATGTTGACTACAGTAAAGTGTTGTGGCAATTACAAAAAAATCTAGCAATTATAGTTTTGTAACCTCAGAGGTATTACCTACCCTTAGTGCAGTTCATTAGCTATTGCATGCAGAGAAGCTGATTTCATATATTTGCTATTCAGTACAACAAAGTTCTTGGCAACCTCAGGTCTACATGACTCAGCTAATGTGCATGGAACTAGATACATAGCTCATGTTAATAAGAGATATTTATGAGTCTAAAGCTCTGTATTACCCTGAAAGACAATCATGACATTTCCAAAATGCTGCATGTTTGTGTTTACTTGCAGCCTTGACTACTTAGTAAGACTATTCTCTTTTGGTTATTGGAAACTGAAAATACTTGAATGGGGATCTATGTCTTAAAATGTGAAAAAATAAAGACACTAAGGAGAAAATAGAAAACAGTTCCATCATTACACAGGGAATTACTTAAGAGTATTTCCCGGAGCCATGAAACAAAATGGGAGCTGTTATTTTTGTCTATGTAGTTTTAGTCCAGAATGGAAACAAGATCCATCCTGACAAGCTAAAAAGTTCTTTCCTCTGTGTTCCCTTGGCACACATTTAACCCACATGCCATTATACTTGCTCTGTATGCCAATTCCAGATCTGTACAGTTAAGAACACTCTCAGACACTTCACGTACTCCCATTAGGTTTGCCATGCTGTGATTTGATCTTGCTTTGCTGCAGTAATAGGAACTCCCAAGTGATTTTCACCATTTGGGTGCTGTATCCTTTAAAGACTGGATCTTGCTCCTTAGCGATCAATAGTAGCATTTCCACTGGTTTTGGTGGGAAAGGATCAGACCTTTACAGAATTAAATGTGAAGCTGTATCCTGCTAATGGTAAACAGGTATCAGTAATCATCATGTTTGGGGAAAAAAGGCTCTATATTTCAAAGCAGTTCTAACATACTTTTCTTTAATAGGGAAATTTGGGAACATTTTTTATTACTAATGTGAGAATAGTTTGGCATGCAAATATGAATGACAGCTTTAATGTCAGCATACCCTATCTACAAATTGTAAGTACCTTGAAACAGCCATTTTCAAAATGCAGTGGGCTAGGTTCTAGTCTTCAGTTAATGCTCCCATTTCGCACTGAATTAATATTTTATGTCCCAAAGTCAGGGAATAATTTGGTTTTACCAGCATTAACTGCAGGGTGGATTTTTTTCTGTCCAGATTGACGGCTTTCATGAGCATGTCAAGATGTTGAAGAATGGCTTGTATTTCTAATTTCCAAACTATTTACTGTTGTGTTTCCTGTCAACTGCGTACTCTGAGACTAATGATCTGCGAACCCAATGTCCAGAAATTAACTATTAGCACTTCTGATAAAAAAAACATTTTTCCTTGAGGTTTCAGTGGTTCAGATTTGTAATGGTAAATGGGAGGGAATGGTGCAAGCCAAGCTTCAAGGAACAGTAATGGTAATTAGTACTGTGCAAAATAATAGTAATTGAAAATAAATAAAACTTATATAAAGTCATTCCAAAACAGTTTTTAACAAACAGTTTTTATCTCTTTACTCTCAGCGTTCGATAAAAATAAGAGACTCCAAGTTTGGCTTGGCACTTGTGATAGAGAGTTCTCAGCAGGTAAGAAGCTTTAATAGCCTTTTTTAGCTGGTTAAATTTTTATATATACAATTATTTAATGCTGAAATGTGATAGTGCTGCTCTTAAGCTATTTAGTGTTCCTTCTATATGACCTTTAGAACACAACTTATAAAAAACATCCTCTTCACACTGCTTAAAATGTCAGTATGTTCAGGTCAATATGGCTGTTGTGAGTTAGGAATTCTCTAAGCAAAACAATATGCCAGCATGACCAGTTTAAAATAATTTAACTGTTAAAAGACCGTGTTCTCTGAGAGATTATCTTTGATAACTCATTACTTCTGTACTTAAGTAAGAACACTATTTTTAATCTTTCCCACCTGTGTATGTTTTGCTCCAAGAGATTTTTCTTCAATTTGACTTTTATTAGAAATGCTTTTAATAGTCATTTAAAAAAAATCACTAAGTAGCTGGAAATAAATCATTAGCATCACTTTGTAACTTCTCCTTCCCCTGTTTGATCTTGTTTTTCTTTGTAATAATGTTGTTTCCCATTTATCTAATGGGCTAACTGTTAAAAGCTTATTTATCCCATGGAGAAACATTGTCATTGTTTTTATTCCATCCATGCTTTAAGTGGTTGACTGAAAATAAGATAGCAAAATACAGATCATGTTTTCATCGTCAAACTGAAATTTGTTAAATTACAAATCCCTGGTGGGGGAAAAAGTTATTTAAATAACAAGCAACGATAATTTCTTAATAAAGTCTTCTTTCCTCTATTACACAGAGTGGAGGATATGTTCTTGGTTTTAAGATAGACCCTGTGGAGAAGCTACAGGAGGCAGTGAAAGAAATTAATTCACTTCACAGAGTTTATTCAGCTAACCCAATATTTGGAGTGGATTATGAAATGGAAGAAAAGGTACTCAACTCGTTTATTTTAAATCAGATGCAATATTGTGTTAACAAACAGTAATAAAAGTACTTTCAACATGTATATATGGATTTATTTACTTCAGTGCTTTAACTTGCAGCCTCAGCCTCTTGAAGACTTAACAGTGGAGCAAATTCAAGAAGATGTGGAAATAGAATCTGATGAGCAGACAGATGCTTTTGTGGTAAGCCTCTCCACAGAATTTTTTTTTTTTAAATAATCTTGTTTGGTTATTCGAATATAAGCAGGGTACAGCTCCATTCTTCTATGAAAGTTAAGCTACAACTGAACTTTCTATATTTAAACCTATATTGCCTACATGGCTTTTTTGGAATCGTGATTACTACATGAATTTATTCCTTTTTTTTGTTTTGTTTTTTAACTTTAGCACAAACTATTATTCAAAATAAATTGTAGTCAATATTTAAAGTAGTAGTTGCAAGTTGTTTCTCAACACATTGAGGTCAGGAATAGCTCAAGAACCAGCAGTACAGAATAATCAAATGTATCATATTAAAAAGTCTTCCTTTTGGAGCAGATTAATAGGAGGTGATGTCTGTATTCTCACTATTCATCTAAGATACAAACTTGAAAGATTTTTAGAAAGGCAATGATAATTTTGAGTCACTCTTGATGGCCTTTGCACTCCTGCCAATACCAGTTTAGAAAACTGTATTTAGTACCCATCTCCCTGCATTTCAGAAAAAATAAAATAAAATAAATGCATTAGACTGTCCAGGAGCTTGATGATCTTCCTTCTGGGAATTTCTAAATTTACTTGCACACACACCCCCATAAGACCTGACTGATCATGACTGATTGCACAGGTACGTTTTAACGTGCAAGCCTTAACAGATTGCCAATTGACAAGTCTTCATAATCTATCTTCTAAATGTGCTGGATTAGCAGTACTAGCACCAATTTTCTTTCTACCTTCTTTTCTTTTAACTGTCATTTATGAAGGCAGATATGCATTGATAACATCACCTTTTCCTTACTCTTTCTCTCTTTTTCTCTGTTTCTTTCCTTTTTTCCCTTTTTTTTCCCCCACTGTTTATTCTGTCTTCTGAATGGTTGGAGAGCTTTTATTTAAAGGAATTTTTTACTTTTTACTTTTTTAAATGAAATTTTTACTTTTTGATAGCTTTTTTACCTGAATTAAAGCTCAGGTTCTTTTTCACAAGTACAATGATGTAGAGCCTGCTGATCCAGAGGCTTACAGAGCTGCTATATTTTCAGAGATCAGTCTTCCTAAGGAGTTTGAGTCTTGATTTCTCCACACGCAGAATGGGAAAGATTGTGTCTTTTCACAGACCTCTGTCCAAGATTATAAAACTTTGGTTAACTGTGCAGTTAATCTATGTTCATTTCTTATATTGAGTATGACATTAACTGAATTTTGGTATTACTTATGCATTTCAAGTCACGTTTTTTGAAACTGATTAATAAATGCTGCTGCACCTGAAGAAAAAAATATTAGGATGCTGTTAGCTTGTCTGCATTTTATCATTTTATTCCCTACAAAGGGCTTGTTAGCGTAGCAAATGCAACGTATAAACTTTAAACAAAGATTTTAAGACTGTAGTATGATGAAAAATTCAGAGTTGGTGTTGTTTAATGAAAACATAGTCACCAACTTTAGTAAAGCCTTTAGTAAATTAGTTCAACATAGGAATTACTTTGATCCTATTTATTAAAAAAAAAAAAGACATATAAACTGGTTTGTTGAAGAAAACTTGCCAAATACAATTTTTATCCTGAGGAATAAGGAATTGCTAGCAAACTTGTATTTAAACTATAATGTTTTTCTCAAAGTTGAGTTGCTTTTTCTTTCTTTTGCAGGCTTACTTTGCTGATGAAAACAAGGTAAGAACATCTTTTTTTCATGATGTTGAATTCATGTTGTTAAAAATTGGATAATTAAGTTTAAAAGTATCTTCTATTTTATCTTATGTCTTGTGCATTCCAAAAAGCAACATGATCGGGAGCCTGTTTTTTCAGAAGAACTAGGACTTGCAATAGAGAAGCTAAAGGATGGATTCACGCTCCAGGGACTCTGGGAAGTAATGACCTGATTGAGATCGTTATGTGTTTGTTTCCCAACCAGTGAAAGATTCTTAGGTCTTGATTCTGTGGTATCTGTAGGTTATTGAACAATACAAGAGTAGCAGATAAAGAACATGCCAAAGTTAAGGAACAGGCAAATATTTTATAATGCATACTCAGGATATATCTGAAAGATTATTCAAAAACTGTGTATACATAAAAGCTTTCTATTTATTGCATTGTTCCTGTAAGTAGTGGAAGGAGGACCAGCATCCACCAGAGAAGGGACAGGAGTACAGCCCCAGCTTCTGGTGGGAGTCCCACCCCCTGCAGGCAGACACGTGCTCCACAAGCCCCCTGCAGTCCCACCACCCCACTGAACCTGAAAGTCCTTCCCCTCTACATGAATGGTGGCTGCTGTTTTATTTCAGCTGCCATTCTAACCACCATTATATGAAAATGTCACACACCGTGTGTTTTAATATTGCTTTATGATTGGCTAACTGCCATTCTCGACACCTTGGTACCCCAGGTGTTTTAAGGCAGGGTGTCAGAGGGTATCAGAGCAAAGGCTTCCTACTCTAAAAGCAGAGGGTCCACCATTTTTTTGTTTGTTTGTTTTGCTTTTAACAATTTAGTGCCCCACTTAATGCCCTGGCTGCTGGAACCAGCCACCCCTGCCATTTTACCTTGTAGCACCTGGAAGCATACTAGAAAAGGAAAACCACCATTTTTGATAGTGCAATGTATGTAGTTTCATGCTTAACTTAAAGTATTTGTGTATTTTCACACAGCAATGTACTTTCCCATAATAATTATATCTAAATCAAATTTCCATAACTTGTTTCATGTTGTGCAACATAGAAATACAATAATATTTACAACATTTTGTATCTAGGTGTATTGGTTGTGTCGCTGTAGCAGTGTTATGTTACTGACTTTTTTGAGAAAAAGCAATACCATTCCAAATACTAGTTTTTGTAACTCATCATTTATGAAGAGTTCATTACATTTCATTCCAGGTACTCAATTGTAATCCAGGTCTCTTCATATATTCTTTTCCCATCTGTTTTTTTGTTGTTGTTGTTGTTTGTTTGTTTTTTAAGGGATAATAAAGTACACACATAAATAGATCCTGTGTCTGAGTCATTAGACCTGTATAGTGTTATGTGTTAGAAATGAGTCATTTATTGTTTAAGGGAAGATGCAGCTGTTAGGTTTTCTAGGGAGATAAGACCTCTGCACTATTTTCTGTAAGTGGAAAAAGTCAAATGAGCTGTCTATTCAGCTGTTGTTTTAGCAGCTGACTATTATAGTAAACTAATTGTGGTGCAAATATGTTTGTAGACAATCTTTAAAGGTATATATTTTAATGAAACACTACTTATGGTTGAAAAGCAATTATGATTTCAATAAACTCGAATAATGTTATACATCTCTGTAAGTCTTGCATTTCACTAGTTGTCTTTTTGTCCTGTTTCCATTATATTAAAAATATCTGGGTAAAAAGCAGTCCCTGTATAGACAAAATACAGTCCTTTATCAAGGTATATTATACAATTTTGAATATGCTTTGTTTTTCTATTACCACCTTTAATAAAAATCAAAATGTTCCCCCGTCTAAATCGTGACGGGGGAAATCGTTATCAATCGTCTAAATCATTAACCATTGTATGCATAATTTTTCTAAATTCACATTTCTTAAACTGCTTGTTTGATTTGGGTCTTTTAGATTTTTTGTTTTGTTAAACAACACATCCATTAAATAATGTTCATGTATTGTATTACGTGTTTTTTTTGTTGTCCTACTTCTTCTAGGTACTGTTTTTAGCGTTTAAAAATGGTGTTAACTGCTGTTAAAACAGCTGAATTTAAAGGGATTGATTGTGCTTACTGATTATCTGAACTGAAGAGTGACTGCTTGAGGGGGTAGAGATTTAAATTTTTGAAAACTGTACTTTACCAGAACAGTACATATTTTAAACATATTTGTTGTTTGTTTCCAAATAAATACAACCAAATCTATATTGAGAAGCAGCTCAAAATAAAGTTTAGTTTTCAATATCTGAAAAAATGCTGATGCGAGATAACGTAAAAATTGTTTTTTGAGCAGAGATAGTTGATGCAAAGTTCAAGGTTTTTTACTATCTCTGTGACTGATACCTCCTTAAAAGCTATAGCAACGAGATGTGTATTAAGCAACTTTCCGAAAAAGTGGACAGCAATTGCAGCTGACGATTTGATTCATAATACTTGCATTTCAGAGTATTTGATAACATGGATATTTACGATCTTGCTCATAGCTGTCTCATGGAGGGTCAGATTCTGCTGTCCTTACTCATATCAACTACTTTCTTACGTTGCAAGTAATGTCATTGATTAAATGTGGGGAATGATGGCAAAACTTGACCAAAGTAACTAAAAGCAGCAGTTGCTTCTTTCAGTCTTTTTGACAGCTGTGAGAGCAACTCTTTTTTTTTTTTTCTAAACCATCCATCCTGAATTCCGACCTGTAAGAGTATGTACCTATATTTAGCTAGTGAGATTAAGTTGCAGGGGCTTCAGGCCGGGCAAAGCACATTGGTCTGCCTTTTTTACGGACAGACCTTTGGGCAGTCAACAGCTAAAGCTTTCTGCTCCCCCCCCTTTCACAAGCATTCACAAAATGGATTCCCAAAGGGAACTCACTGAAGAACTGAGACTTTACCAATCCACCCTTCTTCAAGATGGCCTCAAGGAACTCCTGGAAGAGAAAAAGTTTATAGATTGCTCCCTAAAAGCTGGTGACAGAAGCCTGCCCTGCCACAGATTGATTCTATCAGCATGTAGCCCTTATTTTCGTGAGTATTTCTTATCTGAGCAAAATGAAGAGAAAAAGAAGGAGGTAGTTCTAGATGATGTTGACCCCAACATCCTGGATATGATTGTCAAATACCTTTATTCAGCAAGTATTGATCTTAATGATTCTAACGTGCAAGATATTTTTGCTTTGGCCAGTCGTTTTCAGATCCCTTCTGTATTCACCGTGTGTGTCTCCTATCTTCAAAAGAGGCTTGCTGTTGGTAATTGTCTGGCCATCCTTCGATTAGGTGTTCTGCTTGATTGCCCAAGACTTGCATTTTCTGCCCGTGATTTTGTCTCAGATCACTTTGTGCAGATCTGCAAGGAAGACGAATTCCTGCAGCTTGCCCCACATGAACTTATCTCAGTTATTTCACCTGACAGCTTAAATGTTGAAAAGGAAGAACTGGTATTTGAAGCAGTAATGAAATGGGTCCGAAAAGACAAGGAGAACAGAGTAAAGAACCTGGGAGAAGTTTTTGACTGTATACGTTTTCGTCTTATGCCAGAAAAATATTTCAAAGAACATGTTGAAAAGGATGATATAATTAAAAGCAACTCAGATCTTCAAAAAAAAGTAAAAATTATTAAGGATGCTTTTGCTGGAAAACTGCCTGACTCTAGCACAAACAAAGAAAAGTCAAACAAAGGGGAAGTAAATGGTGATGTAGGAGATGAAGATTTGCTTCCTGGCTATCTAAATGACCTTCCCAGGCATGGTATGTTTGTCAAAGACCTAATTCTTCTGGTTAATGACACTGCTGCAGTAGCTTATGATCCTCTAGAAAATGAATGCTACCTAGCAGCCCTGGCTGAACAGATTCCCAGAAATCATTCCAGTATAGTCACCAAACAAAATCAGGTCTACGTTGTTGGAGGATTGTATGTGGAAGAGGAGAACAAGGATCAGCCTTTCCAATCATATTTCTTCCAGGTATAAGCTTTATAATTATTGGTGCAGTAATAGGTGCCTTGTAAGAGTCACTGAAAAGTACTTGGAGTCTATGCAAGTGAATTGTCTAGTTTCTGGTCAGTGGAGAAAAATTCCTATAGAAAGCTATTCCTGTCTCATAAAGGTAAGTGAAACCAAGGGACTTGCATCTTCTATCAAGATCAAGTCCATGGTGAGATCTCAGAAAAGATTAACCAGCACATTATATCCAGGCACTAACTTTCATTAAGGTCCTGATTTTTTGTTGTACAGGTGCCTAAACTTAAGACTAAAAATATTACTGTTGCATGTCTTCTGTGAATTTAAGTTCCCTGAAAGCTGAGTACTTAGCTTCTTTAGATACAATCTTTTTTCTTTTTTTTTTGTATCTGAAATATTTTTATGACCATAACAATGTCTGTATTTTAAATGTCATTTTTTTCACTGAAATTCCAAATTTGTCACATTTATGTTTGCAAACAAGGGCATTCCAAAGTATGTTATTTATAGGTAGAAGGTTGTTCTCACAAACCTTGATGCCAGTAGACTAAATACCAAGTTCCAACTATGAATGCATTTTTTTTTCCTTGACTTTGTAAATCTGTATAAATTGTAACTCCCATGACATATTTCAGAAAAGTAGCAGAATTACCATTTGGCATGCTTACATCATAAACTAATTCTGCTGTGTTTTTAGCTATTTGCTACATGCTCTTTGATATTTAAATGATCTTCTAATGAATTATGCAATATGCTGCTGGCCACAGCTTATCTTTAGGCACATTGACCTAAAAAAGTGAAAGTAGGTCCTTTGCCAGTATGAAGTAAAACAGAGGGATAGGTAGTGATAGAATTTTAAAGCCTTTATGTATCTAAAATGCAAATATTAACTGTTTATAGCACTAAGGCTCACTGTGATTTCACAAACAATGAAAGAGCTGGTTTCAGGAATCTGTTATACCTCTGAGAGAAAAGTCAGTTTGCTAGAGAGGACACTGTTTGTGTCCCTTTGTAGGTGTAAAACATTATTCAGTGAAGTGCAGAACTTGTTACAGATATGTTCTTCCCATAGAAATACTACATTGATGTCAATAATGTATGTAATTCAGAACTGAATTATCAGGCTACTAGAAAGGGGCCCTTGAAAAACTAAACCTCAACACTCGCACTAAAAAGAATTTTTCAAAATCCTACTTTATACATCTAAATCTATTTCCCCAAATCCTTTTTTCTCACTTGTCATCTTTAAGACTGCTTGCTGCTGTTACTATGTATAGTTAAAATACTTTTCTGCATTACCCATGAGGCTGTGGTTCCCTCTGAAATCTCAGTGTGGACCGTACCAACATTCACGTACTATTGTCCCTTTCTCTACCAGTGATGCACCTGTTACTGTTGCTATAACCTGCTGACATGTTGTTTGGTAGCTAGCAGCCCAAGACAAAACCAGGCTGCCAGTAGCTCAAAAATGCATGACTAGTTCAGTGCCCTATCAACAGTACAGATGTCATCTTCGAGACTGATACAATGAACAGGCTGTGACCTGTGATGCGTACATTTTGTCCTCAGTACACTACCCAGATCTAGCTACAGGGGCAATCCATGGCCATGATCTACATTTTACCATTGGAATAAAATGTCTTGTCCAACAGGACTGGTCTGACAAATCTGGGAGATGCATTTTACCACGCAAACCTTGACTGTGAAACACACTTCTGGAAAAATAATTATCTGATCTATGATTAGATTTATTCTGTGGAACAGTTTTTGTTGTGTGAATTTCTACTACTTGCCTTTTCTAAATCTGTTGTGACGCTCTTTCAGCTCGACAGCATTGCTGGTGAGTGGGTTGCCCTTCCTCCACTGCCATCAGCCAGGTGCCTCTTCGGGCTGGGAGAGTCAGACAACAAGATCTACGTAATTGCAGGCAAGGACCTTCGCACTGAGGAGTCACTGGATTCAGTCCTGTGCTACGATCCCGTGTATGTTTACAATTTAATTATGCCTACTGTAAATAGCCCATTATTAGTTTAAAGAGCCTAACAGTGATATTCTTCTTGTTCCAGGGCACTAAAATGGGGTGAAATCAAAAAATTACCTCTCAAAGTTTATGGCCATGCTACTATCTCAAACAATGGATTGATATATTGTCTTGGTGGAAAAACTGACGATAAGTAAGTCTTTTCATGATTATTTAGAACATAATTTGTTTGGCTCTTTATAGATTCTATGTCCTCACTCAGAAATCAGGGTATCCATCCCTTTCTTATATCTCTGGGTTAAGGTTGCTTACAATTTGGCAGAAGGCAACACATTATGGTATACAGAGCATATTTTTCATGATAAGGTAAAATTGTATATACATTGTAACTCCGAACAGTTGTTTTAACCACTTTACTTATTTCCAAGGCAAATTCTTAGTTACATGCACACACATTCATCACAGTTAGTTATGAGGATACTCTTTATAAGTATTATTTCTTACCAGACAGAAATGCTTAGGTACCATGGAACTACTTTGTCAGATCTTCATTTTTTTTTCATTTGTAATGCCTGTTACACCTTTCTGGGTATAACATTAAGAAAAATCAAAGTTTTTGCTGCTATTAAGTGTGTGGTGGTAATTTTTCCAAGCAAGCAAGTGCTTTACTAAAGCATAGTGACAAGAAGTTGCAGTGGTTATAAAGCTGCAGAACAGATGAAGTTATTAGTTCATTTGCTTTCATTAGAATGAGCTTAGCTGGGCTAAGAGTCCATGTACAACAATAAAATTTTGAGAAATGGTAAGAGGCATACCTAGCATAAACTAAAATAAGCTAATGTTTAAAGGAGTGTCCATATGTTGGCTTTTGGTATGCCTTGAACTTCACCTTGGTGTTGTTCTGGAGTGAAAGTGACTTTTCCAAGCCCATGTCTTCATGTACAGTGTGAAAATCTAGGGTCTAAGCAAATCTGCCTACATTCTCTTTGCATCAGAGGAAAGATGGAAAGACCTCTCTCGGTGCTTGATGGAGTTACTTTTCAATGCTTTTTTTTTTTTCTGGAAGAGAGCAATAGTTAGCATTTGTTGATCTTAGCTCCTCCTACTATGGGTCTTGTTAATTTATACAGATTCAAACTGTCTAATGCACAGATGCTGCTCCTTTTTTCTTTGGGTGTTTCAGTATTAGAGCTGTAAAACAACTGAATATATTTCGTAACAGTGCACAGAATCATGTATGTGCATACTTGTTTATCTTGAACTACCAAATATATCTGTTCCCAATCTTCTCTATTATTAAATTCAGTTCATTCCTGTTGACCGTAACCTTTATTGTACATTCCCTAAAAGTCCATCTGAGCAGAACACTCAGAAAGGATAATGCCTTTGTCCTGTAAGGTACAGTGAAATTACTGCCCTATGGAAGCAGCATTTAACATTTGGTTTAGTTCTGTGGATAACTAGTGCTTTATAGACTTGTAAAAAGTCTTGTCCATCACTACATCAGAGAGAAGATCTTATGAAGGGGACACTACATATAAACCCACAAAACCCACCTCAACTAGGACTCACTTGGAACAAAACAAAAGTTCATTAGAAATGATTTCAGTTTTTCCTTTCTCTCTGCAGGAAATGTACTAATAGAGTATTTGTATACAATCCAAAGAAAGGAGACTGGAGAGACCTGGCTCCAATGAAAGTGGCTCGCTCAATGTTTGGAACAGCTATCCATAAGGGCAAGATTTTCATTGCAGGTGGTGTCACTGAAGAAGGCCTTACTGCTTCTGTTGAAGCGTTTGATCTGACCACAAATAAGTAAGTGCGAGCTATTTTTAAAATCAAACTATTTTGAAGCAAATATTTTATCACCTTGGCTTTTAAGATCTTGAGATAGCCATAAAAATATCTGGTGTTGGTATCATTCTAACATCAGCACAGCTTTACTATGGTAGCTTAAACTTTTAAGTGGTCCTCAATGTACCTTTATTTTATAGTAAGTACTTCAATCATACATAAACCCATTTGGCTGTGCTGCCTTCACTGATAAGGTGGAATTGCAGCCATCATCCTCACAACAAAAGCTTTAACTTAAGTGTATACTATCCCAAAGGGACCTATTTGTAAAATTTAACAATATAAAAAATGAAGTATGCAAGAATAATTTCTACAGTTTTGGATTCTACACATTCTATACGAAGCAAATGAAATGTGCCAATTATGTTTGGCACATTCTTTCTCTTCTGTTGTTCAGACACACACGCAACCTGTGGTCAGAAAACATCTGCAGGTTCTTGTCTCAGTTTACTCTGTCTTGTTACTGTCAAGTCACACAAGTGTAAAAAGAAAATTAGCCTGTTGGTTTTGATGTTGACATTGACAGGAAGTGAGATATCTCTGTTTTATGTGTTCATGGGTGTGATTGGCATAATTTCAAATATTCTGCCAAATGAGCTCTACTTTTTTAAATTATTTTATTTTTTGTTCTTAAATTATTATGTCTGTGCCACTTGAAATGAAAGCTTACTTTGGAAACAATAGGGAAAAAATGAGCGTTAGAGGAGACAGATATATCTGTATAAAGCTTATTAGTGATGATGGGACCAGGAGACCTGTAAGACTTGGTCTCTAAAAGATGTCATCAGTGTAATTCTGTAGCATTAATACTTGCATTTCTACATGAAGTTCCCGTGGGAATGGAGAAACAAACTCACTGCTGATTGATTCATTTTTTTCTTTTAGTAAACCATTTCACTAAAGTGTTCCACAGCAGCTGCATTTACATTACCCAGAGCTGTATTTTAAGTACATTCAGTTTAGAATATTTCACATGTATTTCACTTAGGTTTTTCTTTTCATTTCCAGGTGGGAGGTTCTGCCTGAATTTCCCCAAGAGAGAAGTTCCATCAGTTTAGTCACCTTAAGTGGATCTTTGTATGCTATTGGAGGCTTTGCAATGATTCAGCTCGAATCTAAAGAATTTGCACCTAGCGAAGTCACTGACATATGGAAGTAAGTTTAATTTTGATCATACTGTCCTGGTGGAAAGCCCTATCCAAAAGTTAGGTTTGTAGACACTGAAGGATAAAATTAATGTTTAACTCTGGAAGTGAACTATATCACAGGTTTTAAAGCACTTATTGCCAAATAACGTTTGTTATTTTCTGACAAATGTTGAGATTTGAATCTAATG
Organism: Heteronetta atricapilla; assembly: GCA_011075105.1. NCBI lineage: Eukaryota > Metazoa > Chordata > Aves > Anseriformes > Anatidae > Heteronetta > Heteronetta atricapilla. Next base: position 19,420,275 of record CM021737.1, on the reverse strand, counting down.
ACTATTTCCATCTACTAATGAACAGTCTGAGTCCTGACATTTAGATTCTTTTTTTCCATATAGCAAGCATATATGGAAAGAAATAAGTTCTGTTGGCAGGTTTAGCCTTTTAAGTGTGCTGAACAAATATTCTCTGTTTTTTGACATTCTTACACAGGAAAACATGTATACACAGAGAGGTTCATACATATCTATTATTAGTCAAATAAGTAATTGTTCTGAGAAATCAGAAATCTGCATCTCCTAGATTTCTTTATGTAAATCATGGTAGGAGTGATGAAACTGTGACTTCAGTTGCTGCGGTGGATTCAGGAGTTTTACCTGGCGAAAGGATAGGAAGGATTACCAGAGGGGGGAAACCAAACAAACAAAAAAACACCACCTTTTTATGCAAGAATTTAAAGAAATTCAGCTGGAATACTTATGATGAGGAGGCTTTTTACAGGAGTAATGAAATATGGCACAGAAAGCAGTGAGCTTCAGGGACCAGGAAAAGGACAACACACGTGCACAAGAACATACTTCTGTTCTAAGAGGACAAAAGCAGTTCTCTGTAGCATTGTTCAGCACAAAGCTGCTACAAGCCTTTGCAATTTGTGAACTATCCTGTTTTTATATATGAGTGAAAAACTGTCAAACCCAAATTTTAAGAAGCTATGTTCTGACCTTATTTTGTTAAATGCAGGTATGATGATGAAAAGAAGGAATGGATTGGCATACTCAAAGAGATTCGATATGCTACTGGAGCTTCCTGCCTGGCTACACGCTTAAATCTCTTCAAGCTATCAAAACTGTAAACAAAATGATGGAAAATGGGTTATGGCGAGGGAGTTTAGATAGGCTCTTCTGGTTTTGTTGCATGAAAATATCCCCAAATTGTTCAGTTTTGTAGTAGCATACTAGTTTTTCTGTTAACTGTTAAACAGTTAATCTGTCTATCCAAGTCTTAAGATATTTACTAGCTAATCAACGAGAGGTGAATATTTGTTACCCTTTAAAAGATCCTGAAGAATTAAAATTGATTAGAAAAAATGAAGATTTCTGAGAGAACTCTATTTTTCCACTCAGTGGAAAATAAAACTAGTTGCATATCCTTACACTTAGTCCAGGATAGTGATAGCTTAGTTCCCAAACAATGCTCAAGAATTAATCGTTAAATTAAGTACAACTTAAGTAGGTAGCTAATTTTATTCTAACTGGCTGTTTGCACAGCCTGATTTCTTACTTTAGCAGTATATGTAAATCCTGCAATCCTGCCATATTTTGAGAATATTTTCATTAGAGCCTTCTAAAAATAATTAATTTAGCCTGAAATTGAAACACATGCTGAAAACAAAAGTATATTATGTGGCTCAAGAACTGCTGACCTCAGCCAAAGCTGTACTAGTAGCCAGCCGTGAGCAAAGAGAGAAAAGTTTACAAGGTTAATAGCTTTGCAGTTTCACTTATTATGTTTTGGCTTCTGGTAACAGGGATTTTCCACTTTTTTATGCTTTTGTATTTATTTCTAAAGCAAGTATTTTATGGAAGGTTTCCTCAGAGATGTGAGGCCATTAACAAACATTCATGAAAAGTCCCAGGACAACTGATCATCTGCAAGCACTTAGGACATGGAGGACTTTTCCACCTAATAAAGAATTGATGTATTTTGATGTTTAAACATTTAACTAGTAACAATTAAACTTTAACACTACAAAAATATCAATGGTGCCTCTTTTAATAATCAGCTCACCATTACTATCATATTGACAGGATACAGATTTCTTCATACAGCCTTTGTCCAAATCAGAACACTCAGTTTTGCTGAAGTAGAACATGCCTGCCATTTTTAGAAAATCTCTTCACAAGATCTCTCCATTGAGTGAAGTGGGTATCGTAGCACTCAAGCAATGTAATTTCAACTGTTGTAGGAATAAAACTGGAAATGAAGCCCACTACACCAGACTGAACGGGAATTGTAACTATTGCCTTCCTAGGAGTAAGGCGTAAACACATGGGAAAGGCACAGCCATCACAGCTCATTTCAGTGTGTTACTGTACGTGGGTAACTAATATGTGGGACATCTTTTCTGTGTTTCCCTTAAGTCCACAGCTTTTCAGCTGCTCTTAAAATCTTCTCCTATACTGCAATTAAATCACCAGTTTACAGCAGCCTATCTGGTCTAAAAGTCGCAGATTTATTTTAGAAAGAAAATGACTGCAAAGGATCAAAAGCAGCACATTTTATCGAAATACTTGTTTTATATTTTACTTTTCTTAAATGCACTTTCTGAATCCACTGATAGCAAGCTTAAATCCTCTCCTCCTTGTGAATAGTACTAACTTTATCCATACATAACTCGAACATACCTGAAATGCAGGCTCCAGCCCAAGCACATGACTATCCATGACTGATCACTCCTTCTACAGCCGCTGCTACCTTTTTACACTCCATAGTTGCTACTTGAAGACCACCTGTATGGAAGCAGGGTATAAAACAACCCTCTGACTTGAAGCCCACCTTCTGATATCCTAACATATATTGATGATTATTTTCTCAATTTTACACAAAATAGAATACACAGATAGTCTGTATGCTGTGCCTTCAATGACACTTCCTTTAAAGCACTTTTACAGAACAGACCCTTGGAGCCTTTTTCAGTTCAATCAGAAGCACCATCACCACAGGCAGATCAATTCTGTCCCTTTTTCCTGGCTTTTCATCAGCACATTGATTTGGATTGTGTCAATAAAAATATATTCCTCTCCTACTATTGAGGTTTAAAAAAAAGTGACAGCCAGGTGCACAATGGTCAGTTCAGAAATGTAGTTGCTTACCTCTGCCAACCTTCAAAGGATGTGGTAAAAAGAATGCTTGTACAAAAAATGCAAGAAAATATACACATGTTGTGTGTGTCTGTGAAAGAGCAGGGCACAACTTGCTGTCCTGGTGAGGCAGCAGGAACTGTAGTCACAACGGCTGCTTCTGAAAGTGGGCCCATTTGCCATAGCGTAACCACTCTACAGTTTATTACTTTACAGTGAACATTCTCCTGGCTATTCTACTTTTTTCGTTCTACATTTCAGTATCTTATGCCGCCTGACAAAACCCAGGCTCAGTGTGATCAGAGGAAGCTTGATAACGGGCAGATGGTTTTGAAACATCAGAAATAAAACAATGTTTTTCACTACCAATAACCAAGGTAGTATTTATGACTCTCTAAAGACTTTTCTTGGTCTTGATTCTTGGTTTCATTTTCATCCTAATTTTGCTTTTTTATGTACTGCACTATTTCCAAAACACATTTAGATTGCTTAGTTTTGTTATTATTAGTGAGGGCTAGTCCAACACACAAGGCCATACAAATTTTCATGAATTATCCAGTCACTAATAAGTGTCGATGTCTGACAAGCATTATTTCTTCCCAATCTTGTGTAAATCCCTCAGTTATCTCTTCCAAGTTACACTGAACTGGAGTGCAGGTGTTTCAAGGGTCTAGGTGGCTGACAGATCTCTAGAACTACTTTACCTTTCAGGTATGTGAAGGCGTTCCAGAAGGCTCAAGCCATTACTTCTTGTGCACACACCACATCACAGGGTAGAAAAAGCAAGCAGCTGGAGGTTCCTCACCACACAACACCCTCCCCTGACACAGTCACCCATGTTATCTCTGTTCTAGAAGATGAAAACAGAATGGCTGTAATAGCAGTCCTATTGCTGTAATAGCAGACCTATTCTTAGCAAATCTGCATTTCAGTTTCTTGGTTTCACAGTACAGAGAGTCTATGTTTGATGCCTATTGCTCATTCTGTCACACGCTGGAGGACAGGCATAGTTTCCACTATGTCTGCTGCCTCCTCTCTCTCACAGTCACAGTATTTCCAGCTTTTTCTTTGGACAGTTTCATATCTGACCAGTCTCTGTGCCAGTTATTTAGGAGGAAATAATGAATTTTTATGGCAGAACTGTCACAGACCCGTGTACTTGAAACGGCCTCCACCAAGGGGAGATTTTAAACATCCTTATCGTATCTTTGTGGCACATTGTGACCTGCCTTTTATACTTCAACAAATTTAGGATTCAGTCTCATTATACCCAATACCCTATGGCAAACCTTGGTCCAGCTGACTCACAGAGATTTTAGAAAGTAAGTATTCCAATGTTATGAGAAGTTTAATAGTACATAAAGTGTTTGTATAAAAAATATTTTTTATTATGTCTTCGACATCACTGTTTTTCATATAGACACCTTCTCAGATACTCTAGCTGTTCACCTTTTGTAGACAAACCCATAGAATTCCATTCAAAGTGAGGAATCTGTAGAACAAAGTCACACAAATTTAGTGTTAATGTTGCCTGATACAAACCACATACCATCTTACAGCAAAGATAAGGCTCTCTGATACCTATTGTTCTCCACCTTAACATATTTTATCATCTGTGTCTTAAAAGCTACATTTATTCTAAATACTGAAAAAAAACAATTTCTTCGTTATGTAAGTAGAGTCGGTTCGCTTTCAAAAAGCAGCAACAGTTGCAGAGATGTGAAGCAGGTACCCACACAATACAGGCTATGACAACTCTGACAACTCCATTACACAGTCTCGCACCTTCCATATTTTGAAACCCAAACCGAAAGAAAAATCCCAGGTCATTATAATTTGAAACGTTAATGCATCAACCTGTATGGTATGTCAGCAGGCTAACATTGACAAACATCCTTTCTCCTACTGCCTGTCTGTAATCAATCTGCACTATAGGTATAATTCAATGGAAGACAGAATATTATTGACTGCTCACATGAATGACCCGGTACCCCAGCATTTCCAGATGTCGTTTTTTCACTGTAGCTTCTCCTTTCAGGTGATGTGAATCTTTGATAAAAGCTTTTGAATCAAGAAGTTCCAAAGCAATTCTGCAAACAACAAAATTGTGTATTTACTTTCAGTTCCTAACTGAATACCAAGAAGTGGTATTTCTAGTTCAGTTGATATTTGCAGTAAGACCATTACTAGATAAACCTAGCAATTCACAGAAAAAGAAAATTAAACAACTCCCTGAAACTAGACGAAACATTTTCCTTACCTTTATCTAGACATACTTGAACTTCACATCACTTAGAAAAAGCATTTCCTTCTTGCATCTGTTTTGTTCAAATGGCAAAACCAGCAACCAGCATTTTCAAGGCTTACATTCAAAGAGGTGGAAGGAAACAATATTCTAATCTCATAAAATACAAATTTCAATAACGCCCTACCTACCCTAGTGGGTTTGGCTGAGCTGGAATTGATATTCTTCATAACATCCTCCGTGGTACTATGTTTTTGACTAGTGACCAAAACAGTTTTGATAAACCTACACCCATTTTATTTTTTGCTGTTGCTAAACAGTCGTTGCACAGCATCAAGGCCTTCTGTTTTTCACTCTGCCCCCACAGTGCGTAGGCTGGGGTTGGCAAGAGGCTGGGAGGGGGCCCAGCTAGGAGAGCTGACTTCAACTAGCCAAAGCGATATTCCACACCACATAACTTCATGCCCACAATAAGAAGACGAGTTTTTCCAAAGTCATCAGAGCTTGATCTGCTGGTGGTGAGTGACTGCATTTACAACGCTTTATTTCTGTTTCTTTTTTTTCCTTTCACTTCTTAATCTATATTTATATTGACTGAATATATATTTTTCTCACTTTCACCCTCCAGATTCTGTTCCCCATCCCACTGGAGGGGCAGTGAGCGAGCAAGTGCGTAGAAGCTTACCTGCTGGCTGGGGCCAACCCACCACACATAGGAAGGCTAAACCTAATAAAGGCTTTGGAAAAAGGAACAGAAAAATAAATAGCCCAGGGATTCCATCAACTATTTAGGACAAACCCATCAAAAACCTGGACTAAACTTGACCTAAACTGGGAAGAACTCATATAAGAATTCCAGGCACTAACCTCTGAGCCCCTGGTGGCAGAGCCTTTCTCCCTTCAACCTTGATGTCATGTCTCCAGTGTATTCCCTCCGATGCACCCGGAAGTATATTCTGAGCCATATAGGAAAGAGGCTTTTTATTTTTATCCAGAATGCACTCAATATCTGTGAGAAAACACAACTCTGTAAACAGACTGAAAAAGGAAACATAATTTGATCAGCATGGTGTTTGTATTCAGAAAAACTAAGTGACAAACATAATTAGCAGTATCCAACATTTGTATCTGTATTACATAACATTTTTAGAAAATGTGTTCTGTACAAACTGCCAAAACAGCAGTTTCTTCTTTGCAGTATCTTGTGGCCTTGGAATCCACAGCCCCAGGGGCTTCCTAACTTTGGTGATAATAGTGGTATCAGCAGTCTCCATAGCAATCCTTAAAGGAGTAAATTCTCACCTATTTCATAGTAGTACGGTGTGAGAACAGACACTCTTGTATAATGGCTCCCTCCTAAGATTTCTGCCAGCATTTTGTGAACGTGCTGTCGCAGTGGATTTATTCGGCTCCTATCTGTAATGACAAAATAAAGAATTCACATATCAAAATGCACAACAACCAACATTTTGAAATAGAACTTTGTGACACTGCATTTTTGACAGCCAGCCCACTGAATTGAAGAAGCTTTTCCACTGTTCCCTGGTGTCATTCCATCATAACTCAGAGATCACATCATCACATTTTGGGTGGAAAGTGACAGGTGCCTACTAATGTACTAGGTGTACAAATTGCAAATCCAGACTTTCCATCCTGAGTTTTCCCACTCGCATTTGACAAACACTTTGGCTTCTGGTTGGAGCTGTTTTCAGGTTTCACTTCTATTTGTTTTTAATCTTGCTTAGACTGTTAAATAAGCATTTACTTATTTTGCATCTCTTATGGGGATACCCCACTATCTGTCACTGCTCTACCTATTTCATATTGTTTAATACCTTGCTCCATTAAATATCTTCAGTCTCATAAATAACGCAGATGAGTTTGCAAAGTAGATCTCTCCTTAAGAATTTATGGAGGAGATACTGGGTTTGTATTGGCTAGACTTTCGGAAATGGTCACTGTTCTCAAAGATCTCAGCTCCTACATCTATGAAGCTGAACACTTAACTACTCCATCTCTCAGCCTTGATGGACATTGAGTCTTCTGAGGAAGATGACAGCAGTGAGTTTAAAAGGAGGTAGCAAAAATGCTCACCCTAAGAGATCATCCTAAGTGAAGTAGGGATCAGTGATCCATTCTGAAAACACAGCATCTCCTCTAGTAGACAATCCTGATGATCCTGTTCCTGCTTCATTCTCTATGTCATATATACCATCTCTGTGTATATAAATTGTATTTCTTAGGTATAAATATCCCCTCTTAAGTGCATTATTAAGTGCATTAATATGCTTACACTTTTCAAGAACACACCCTTGGTGGATAATTGGGGTGTGCCTTTCTGATCTTCTATTGTATGCTATTGTCAGCAGTAAAGTTTTAGAACAAGTGCCTAGCAGGCTGTTGAAAACAGATTATTACAAGGGCAGTTTTTCCCCTCCTAAACTACTTACTTGTATAAAAGATATGGTGGCAATAGTGCTCATGAAACCAAGGGATGTGAAACTCCGGGCATTCCAGACAGACTGCTCTGTTCAGTTTCATAAGGCGTGAGCGGACCCTCTGCTTTAAGGTATCAGACAGGACTAAATTAAACAAGGTAAAAAAAAGCTGTGAACTGAAGTGTTAAAATGCATTACATTTTATTAGCTGTCTACCTCTGAATTATTTACTAAAGATACAGGTATCTGTGCACTATACTATTTATAAAATTAATGCTGCAAAATTTTTAAAAGCTTCTCAAAAATCCTTTGAAGAAAAACAAAAAATAAATTTTGCTCGATATTAAGAACAATAGCATGACAGAAAGTAGCAATTTAAACTCTCTCATCATTTAACTTTTAGTTAGGTGATGGATGGCAAAATGTCAGTAGTGCATCTATAGCAAACAAGGACAGGAAACAGTCAAACACACACTCAGTCTCTTACTTAGGGAGAAGAGACCAATGCGACTAATTTCTTACAGGTAAGAATTCCATATTATTTCTTGACCTTTGGACTATGGCTCTTTCTTGTATTAATACTACATTCAGGTAATTTTATTTCCAATAAAATTGAATATACTGATTGCAATAAATTGACTAAAATGTTTGAATGAACCCTTATCTGGCAGCAGCATCTGTAATATATATCAATATTTTAAAACAAAGCACAGATTTTTGTTCATTCCTTCCCTTCTAGCCTTCAAATACTGACTAGATTATATAGAGGGCTTTTTCCAGAACACCAAATGATTTAAAGAATAAGTCTACTTCTGAAGTCATATATATGTCCAAAATTTCATTTTATGTCAAACACTACATAACCAAATTCATCACAGCTAGGTATTTACCTTCAAGTTGAGCATCCAATTTGCTTAGGAAAGAAACATTAAATATTGTCTTTATCAGAGCTGGAGGAAAATAACCAGCCACTGCCAAAACATGACCAAGCAGCACCAAGTGGTGAGTTTCAAAACAACCTTTAAAAGCCAAATGGAAATGCATGTTAACACAACAAGACATAGAAAGGATTTAAAACGTTCTCCTGCACTTCAACTCATCTAAGTTTCTGTCTTAACATGCTTAATGAATACATATGCAGATGAAGGGGTACCTCTGCTAACTGTACCAAAGCGTAAGGTTAACAGTTGCCAGTTCTTTGCAGGAGGCAACAACTCTGTCTTAAAAAGGCAACTCCACAACATTTCAGTAACTAACAATTTTTTGCACTTCCATTAGGCTGTATCATCAAACAAAAAAGAAAAAAATTGAGTGGCCATACATTTTCCCCTACAACTTAGTCACTTCTTTGTGATGAACTATAAACATGTCCTGTCCTCAACTAATGTTTCCTTGGGGAGTGCCAAAACAATTATTCCCAATAGCAGCATAGTACATTAATCAGACTTTTCATTTGTTTTATCCTATGCTCAAGATACTTCGCCATTCCCTTATTAACAGCAATTTTTAAAGAGTGAAATGAAGCTAGAAAACCCAATAAAACATACATTCAATCTTAGTAGTAACATACAGACACACTTTTTCCCCTGGCTTAAAAAATGACATCTTAATCCCATTCTTGTCCAGCAAAAATAAAATGTCTATGTGTTACTCAACGTATGTTTTTCTAGTGTGCTTACTTAAGTTAGAAGTAAGATGTTGGATACAACTCTCAAAGAACTCTTCATTGCCAGGTGGATCATAGTTCAGAACAGAGAAAAGGCAGAGAATAAAATACATTTCAAAGGGGTGGATCTGGGAAAGAGAGAAAAAAGACATTCCAAATTAAGCCAGTGTAAAATATTCTAATATTGCTTTATAAAAAAGAAGGTTTTGTAATTCGTTCAGAACTGGGACACTAAGACTTTTTTTTTGGTCCTTAGCTTTTACTGGAGAAAAATGAATAAAATAATAAAATGTGCAAGTCATTAAAATTGCAACTATGGCTAAAAATCAAAAACTATTATACGTAGATAATCCAACAGTTACTGTATGCTTAGACTTTAAGCTCTTAAAAAGGTTTTCCATCCAACACTCTTAAAGAAACTACACTATCAAAAGAAAAAAATGTAAATTTTCAAAAAATTGGAAAAAAAAGGAAAACACAGTAATTTTGACCAAAAAGACAAGGTACTGAGGAGATCCACACAAGAACAGGTAATGAAAAAACGTACACAGTGTGATGTGGCTATTCTGTAACAAGATAAAAGAAATATTTAAAGATGGTTAAATGTAAACCTGAATGCACAGATGAGCTCCAAAGAGAGTTACACTGAAGAAAACTCTTAAACTATGGTTTGTTCTCTGAAACACATCAATTCAATGATCAGGAGAAATCCCTATCGCTCTGCTATTCTAGTCCCCCACCCCCATCCTTCAACGATTTAGAACTAGAAAAGGTACTGGGAGTGTACCTTTCCACATACAGCCACACTACATTGTTTATAGCACATAGCTGTGGAGAAGCTGAATGTTTCTCTTCATATAATGTACTGAAACTTTCAGACTTCATGTGTAAGGAATGGAAGGAAATGCTTTCAAACAATCATGATTAACTTATTAAAAAAAATCACCACCAGTGTGTCATTTTGTAAAGGCTTAAAAAATAAGTAGATTCAAATCCAGGAAAAAAAAAAAGTGTAGGACAGATCCAGTAGCGGCTATTAGAGAGGATTATCCATAGGCCATCTTTAGCCTACAAAATCTCACCATTGGTGGAAGGCTGTACCAGGGAGAGGATCTCAAAACTGTAATTTATCCTTGCTACCAAACTGTTCTCACATTTGTCAAAGCCTGGATTCTAAGCTAGAATGACCTCTGGCCCAACACATAGATACTGTTATAAAGCAGTGAGTATCATGAAAAATAAGGGACGGCTACAGCAATCTAAGTATCTACTTAAACAGTAGCCAAGTACAAATCTGTATTTAAAATCTGTATTAATGGAATGAAATTACAAACTGCTTCATAAAACTCCTGCAAGTGAGCTAAAAAGATGACTTGCATACACTACCTAAAATCATTCCTATTATCTTTATGTTTACTCAAAATCCTCACTCACTTGAAATGGTAGATTCAAGAGAAAAAAAAACAAAAACAAAACACTTTCAGGTAAAACCTGAAAGCTTCAGGTTAAACCAGTCAATGGATTTTTATGGCTTTAATCCTGTTCCATTTGCTACTAATCCGTCCTCTTCTTAATGAGTAACTTACACAGTAGATGGAAAGAAAAGCAGTAATACCTTGTCTGTATTTTCAACAGTCACAGATGCTATTCTGTCAAGTAACGAAGGACAGCAGTGGTTTGTTTTTATGAGAAAAAAAGACAACTGTAATACATTTGCCCATGTTACTTGGTCTATCAAGCGCTGACATGTGGCCACAGTTTCCTCCTTGATGACCTCCTGAAACCACTCTCCATTCAGATGTGTGAGTTCTTCCAACAGAAGATTTAAGTTCCCAGCTTTGTGAAGCCTCTGAAATCCACAGTCATTTATTTTCTGCAGAAGCTTTACACATAGCTCTGAAGTGCTTTGCCAGTGCAACTGGTCATAGTGATTCCATTTGACAAGAGCTGTGGCAATGTAATTCAAATGATGGAGACTGCACTGAGGTAGAATTGCCGTTGCTTTGTTTACAATGATTTCTTCTACTTGAGAGGAAGGAAGCACGGCCAGAACACGAATTATTGCAGCGGTATCAGCAGGTATGAAACTAGATTTTAAAAAACTGGAAGAGATGGAAAGGAAAAATAGACTATCAGTACTGACATAGGGCAAACGTTAAAATAAATTAGTACATTACATGCATGAAAATTCTATTTGAAAAGTCAAGAGCAGCACATTGTTTCAAGAATAACAGAAGTACAAAATGAATGACATTGTAGAAGTTCACATAGAGTGACTACCAGCTTTTTTAATTCCAAAATTAACTTCTTCCTTCTAATTTATTCAAAATTGAAAAAAGGAAGGTGATGGGAGCATCTTAGCTAGTGAGGCTTCAAGTGTTACTGAGAACACAGAAGTCCTTAATAAGGATAGAAGATCTTCCCTTGTTAACTGAGTCTGTGGGTTTCTAGGGCCTGGATAATTTCTGTGACTACCAAATGAACTTCTTAGCAGGCATCCTGGGGAGCACCAAGTTCTGAGATGCCTGAGGAACAAAGGTATCATCCACAAAAAAAACACATTTGGCCAGGGCACTTCATTCCTAGAGGCTGAGAAGTGAAAGTAATGGTGGCAGATCTCTTTTCCCACAGTTCCAGAATTTCCCATTCTATGTGGCAACTTCATAACCACGAGAACTAGGAAGTTCTTCAATCAACAGAATACTACTTCTACTTCATACTTTCACTTGTTCCCACCAGGACACCCTTACTATATACTTTTGATACTTGATGGTACAAGTAATGAAAGAAGACAGTAATGCATAGCCTTCCTATAAAGGTCAGAATTTCCTGTTCAATGTCTTTACTTTGCAGTGGCCAATGGAGGGGGAAGAAAATCTATTTTTAAAAGATATCAAATTTATTAGCAGATACTGCTAGGTCTACAGTTGAGACAATATCCATTTCCTGTCCTTTGATGTGTGTTCACAGGATCAAATTGTTTTAAGTTTGTTACTTCTTCATATTTCCTGAAAACAATTTAACATTTTAGTTTGTTATTTAAAATACTTAGTAGACAACCATGTAATACTTCAATTAAATAGGCCATTACTTTTTCAAGAATACACACTTACCCATATAGCAACGTTTTTAGTTTGGCAAACAGCTCCTGATCGTGGCAATGCAAAAACATCAAACACTGCGTTAACTTTAACAACTGTAATACATGATAGCTATCCAAGTGTTTGTGCAGAACAGAAACCATTCTGAATACAAACAGAAAAAGATGACATGGTATTATATAAATGCAAAAGATACTGCAAAACACATATGAAAAAGGGGTGTCCCATGTTGAATAGTCCTTAAGTGGAGTCTCTAACTGCACTCCTCTCCACCAGTTTTGATGGTGCTCCACTTAGATGCAACAGCCTCTCTCCAGCTGACGGCTTTAGTTATATAATCTACTATCACAGCAAAACAGCTACTCCACTCTAATTACTTCTGATACAGAATTTACAATCAGTTAAATTTAGATCATTGGGATGAGCAAACCAAGAGTGGGAAAAACCAGACGACCTCTGCCAGGTTCAGCACATCTATACTCATTTAAACTGTAGCTGTAGTGTTGCTACATCTATGTTGGTCTAAAACTGCCAGAGGGGTCTAGATTTATATGGTGTGGTAATGATTTCTATTAAGAACTTTTTTAGACAGTGAGATTCAAGGAGAAAAAGCATAAATTCACCTGGCTTTCCCAGCAATACCACACTGCTACACTTGTCTATTTTCTTAGAAGGATCTACTTGGTTCATACAACTACGTTCAATCTGGAGTCCTCATAACCTGCTTTTATCTCTGTTCCATATCACGTATCTGATGACAGTCTCGTGCCTAAAATCTCAATTGCTTACCCCGTCACTGTAACAAAGATAGTACCTCTCCAATCAACCATGTTCAAATTACAATTCCAGAAAATCTAGCTTGGGTTCTTAACAGTAAAACTTAGTTCAACTTTTGAAGAAACAACTCACGTCAGTAATGTGTCCCTAAGATAGAACACATTCTCTGCAACTTAATATATTCTCATTTCTCTCATAAATTTACAGTAATTGTTAGAGAATATGTTTATTCAGAAAAGATCACATAATAGTAAAGAAGCTAAAAGTTGTATTATATTAACTTGGTAGGATCAAATGCCCTTCTACAAAATTCTTGAACTGTCTCAACTACTTCTGGGACAAGGTGTGATATTCTAAAGTCTGTAATAGCTAATTACATGCAAATGCATGTATATAAGTGACACACTCTGTATATGTCACTGTATATAAGTGACACACTCTCCACTCCCAATGGGATTTTACATAGTTTTTCATACTACATTGAAATAATTTGTCTATAGAAGAAAACTACTTAATGGTATAAAAAGAATTACCTTTTGAGTAGATGAGAATTTCTACATTTCATTTTCTGCATTGTCTTTAGTATCACCAACACTTGATGACTGCTAAATCCTTCTGCCATGTGCGCTGCAGTTACTAGCAACCTCAAGAGGAAAAGAAAAGATTTATTTTCCAAAGCAAAACTGTTGAAAAGATGGAGCAAAGATTGTAGCAATGTTCTTTGTCTGGGAGGAAAAAGAACCAACAGACTACTTTAGGAAATACAGGAAAGCCAAGGGCCTTTGTTTTGTGAACCCTTCTTCTGAACAGTATGGCAAAGATAGATATGCAAAGGTTCTACATCAGGACAGTGAGTCCAGTACTTCCAAAAGTAGTACAAAAATAAGGAAGATGCTCTAAGGCACTAAACAATTCACCATCAATCAGCAAGCTACAGATAACAGAATCAAACATGAGTTGTTCTGAGGCAAATATGGCTAATAACTTTCTGCCTCATTTTGACCTTCAACAAAGAGTACAAAAAGATCTAGGAAATGGTTTTGGCCACCTGTGGCAAAACCAGTACAGGCTTTCATAACTGATTGTACAGTATATCCAGAGCTCTGAATAGAAGTAAATGCTCATGAAGAAAAGCTTGATAATATGACTAATCATAATTAATATAGCAAATTCTGCCTAAAACTTAAGACTTTGAGAGATCCATGACTAACACCACCCCCAAAGAGGATTTTGTGGTGCAAGACAAACAGGCAGAGCAAGATCTGCCACACAATACCATGCTCTAATTGCTAAAATAATGCTGGAGGGTTCCCTGCTGCCATCCTTTCATATAGAATAGGATGTTCAGCAAAGTGAGATAGGACAAGACTCAAGACTGTTTCAGCTACTGCCAATCTTAAAAGGAAAAAGCAACAGATGCTACCGTATGTATTTGTCAGGGGAAAGGCACTAAGTTTGTTACCATCATACCCTGTGAAAGGAAATGATACAGCTTAAGAGACAGAGCTGCAAGATGGCCTTGAATAACAGTATTCCCACTCCCTTTTGTTTATTAGATCCAGCTTTTAATGCAACTCTGTTAAGACAAACTGCTATGACAGTGTTTCCAGAATGAAATAATTCATTGCTATAAAGTTACAACTAGAAAAGCTAGTGCTCACTTTATGGATAGACACAGAAATTCCTTGAGACACTAAAGCATTTTCAATTTGTGTGGAAGATTATGTCTAAGTCATAAATAAGACAAAATTTTTAATAAACTTACCTTTCTCTCACCTTGGATCCAGCCATAGGCCCAAGAATAAAAAATAATTTAACAAAGGTTTCTGGATCATGGTAATCATCTATCGATTCAGACAGAAGCTGTTTAGCAACCAAATGGAATTCAGCACTGTCAAAACCCAGCTGCTCATACAGTCCAAAAATAATACTAATATTGTGTAAATCAAGCTGGGAAACACTTTTAAGGAAAATCTTATTACATTTTTCTAGCAATGGATAGTACGTCAGTTTAACATTTTGAAGAAACTGTGTTATTCTTTTGGCATAATTGAAGTAGACTTCATCCTCTTCTCCTAAGAGTTGTTCAGCCTTCTGTAGTAATCGATCTCGAAAACTCTGTGAGATAACATCAGATATGCTGATCATCAAAACTGACAAAATCCTAAAAAGATTCAAAAGATTTTATGCTTACAGATTGAACATGGTAAGTAACACATTTCAGACTTCTTAAATGAACTAGCCAAAGAAATGAATGTTAGAACGTTATTGACTTCTGTATCATGAATCATTTTAAATCTAATGTACAAAAATAGCTGAGCAAAATCACTTGAATAAATAATTTCAAAATTCTGCTTTCAGTGAATTACCGAAATGACTGTGATTTTCCAATCATTTCTGACAAAGTTGTTTATGATAAAAGTGTTTGCCTAATGCAAACCCCTGAATTGCCCGATTCAAATATGCAAAAAGATCTTTGATGTTCAAAGAAAACTAAAGAAACCCAATCAATCCTCAAGAGACAGACTGGGGAAACTAGTCACTACCACTCTTAAAGAAAAAATCCCTTCCTAAGGGGATACCTAAAAGCTAAGGAGCATCAATCCTTTAAAAAAATGCTGTCTCATACAGTTAGTTTCATAAACTGGCTTCCAAATCTGTAAAAAAAATTAAATTAAAAAAAAAAAAAAAGTTGGGACTTGTGGTGGTGCTGTACAAAGCAGAAAAAAAGAGCAACCTAGAGCAGCCTTTACTAAAATGGCCCAGACAGAACAGAGGCAAGAAAAAGAAGCTCAGACTCTTTTGACTAGGGAGACAGGTTTTAAGTTTTAAGGTAATCCAATAAATACCTTAGTGAGAGAATTGTTTCATTCAACTTGTCAAAAAACAGTTTTAAAAAATGACACTGCTTTAAGATTCCATATTGCTACTCACAATAATAAACTACACTAATGTCATAAGAGAGAAACTGTTCATCTCAAGGTAGACAGACAACTTCTAATGAATCACTAGCCCCTAAATTCTCGAAAACTCCATGTAAAATTTAGAATCTGGTTAAAGAAATACCTGCTGTTTTTCCACTGTACGTGGAACATTAGTTTTAATTAAGTACTTAGATTGGTTATAGAGAAACTCTTCACAAAGTAATTGGGAAAATTGAGTCACCTGAGGAAACCTATCCATGAAAAGACCAAACTGGAGAAAAAAAAAAAAAAAAACACCTTCAGTTAAGAAAGATGGGAAGTGTTTAACAAAGAAACCCCAACAGTTGTGACATGCTACTCAATTTCACTCTTGACACTTACCTTATATCCTCTATAGAATCCAGTTTCATGTCCACAATATGAGCTATTTTGCCAATTAGGGGACTGAACTGTCTTCGCTGCTTGTATAAACACAGTGCAAATTTAGACAGAGCTGGTAAACTGAGTCTGTTAAGACATCAAAGAAAGAAAAGAGTATTTACCTTTTATTTCTAGTGAATAACAAGGCAAAAATCTAATTCAACAACTGTATAAAAGGTTACATTCAAATTACAAAACAAGGAAACAATACTTACACATTTCCTATTTGGTCACCTACAGTGATACCTTGAACTTAGTCAAAATACCTTGGTACTTTATATGAAAGTATATTGTGCATACACAGCTCTCCAAACAATGGAAGTTATTCAGTTTGATCATTGTATAGATCAGATCATTGTATAGATCAAGAGATCTATAAAGATTACGTTCTGAAGCAATAAATTGTGAAATACCTTAAATGGATGTAAATTATTACCTGAATGTCATTTTGTGTTCATACTACACTGAATTTATTTACTTGTCAAGATGCCCCAGGTGTTAAGCTGGGAAAGGCAATTCTGTGATGTTGGTGCCCAAACTGACACTAGCTCCTGCCATTAATCTGAGATTAAAAAATTAAAATTACACTATCAAAAGAAAAAAAATCACAATGGGAAAATACTGGTGTTTT
This sequence comes from Heteronetta atricapilla, assembly GCA_011075105.1. Lineage (NCBI taxonomy): Eukaryota > Metazoa > Chordata > Aves > Anseriformes > Anatidae > Heteronetta > Heteronetta atricapilla. Next base: position 19,403,268 of record CM021737.1, on the reverse strand, counting down.
AAAAAAATAACAATAAAAATATTACTAGTATTAAGATGAGCTGATTAGCTGGTTTCAAACTACCATTTCAAAGTTGGACAGCAAGCACAAAGTTAACATTGCAAACATTAAAACTTGCAATTTGCTTCAGACGCATAAATCACAGACAATGTATTTCAAAATCTGTTAGCCATCCATTGTTGCAGTATCTGAATCTCTTCAGCATCCAAGTACCAAACTCCATCAATACTTAAAACCTCAACATTATACAAAAATAATATCCAAAACCTTCAAAAGGCAACTAACACTTAAAATACTCGCATAATGTTTGGAACATCTTGTAAATACTCTTTTAGAACTCTGAATAGCATTGTGTGAGGCAATCCATGCGTGCATCTTACACCCTTCACAAAACACAGAATTACAATACTTGCCTTTCTAATCTTTTCCATGCTTCTGTAACAAGCACTTCTGCAAGAGAATCATGGTCTTCAACATCGAGCCTTCAGAACAAAGACATAACACTTTGAAAGTTTGCTTCAGAATATATAAGGAAATTATGCAAAGACATATCTTCACATTATGTATCGTGTCTTATATTTCTATCACTCTCTCCAAATGTATCTAAAAACATATGATAAACATTTGTTCATTAATCATAACCCCATTTACTGGGAGTGCAAAACATATCAATCCTGCTTGGAGCTGGCAAATTGAGGCACAGAAAGTTGTCACACAGAGTACGGAAGCTCAGGCAGAACAGTGTCCCAATTTCCTCATAGTTGGCATCTGGACTCACAGAAAGTATAGACATGGAATTCAACATAACGCTGCCTACCTCTGAATACTGTACAGGGTGTCCACTATCATCTCATTTTCCATGTGTTCTACCTTGTTTTCTGCTAAAACGCAAAGAGCAAGAAACTGGGAGTGATTTCTTACGTAGTCACTAGTCCTTAACAGAAGGGGCTTCTTCTTTTGCAATTGCCACAGCACATTCAGTGCAATTCCCACATGCTTTTCAGAAAGCCTGGCCTTGTTCCTTCCAACAAGACTGAACACTTCATCTTCATGGGTGCAGTTATTTATCTGGCTCAAAAGCAGATCACTACTCAGAGTTCGAGCTTGGTAACATCTCATTGCAAACAAGCAAACCTTCCTCAAACAAAGCATTTTGCTAAGTCCAGCAGATATCTTTAAAGTGTCCAGAACGATTCTTCTTTCATTTTTCACAGTAAAACATGTTGCAAAGAACAAACTTGGGCATTTGGAAAACAGACGACTATTTTCCTTTCATCAAGTAGGGCCACGGTATTAAGAATAATACAATTCTGAGGTACCTGGAGTAAGACAGAATTAAAGCAGTTACGTATAGTCATAACTACTAACTAAAAATCATCGTCTCTGCTTTTTAATGTTCTGAGTTAACATAAGCTTAAGAAAAACATACATCCTGAATTCTTCTCAGAGAACCTCCTAACAATGTACACCAAAAGTGCTAAGAAAACCTGTCTCCACGCTAAGTTTTCAGATTTAGAAACCTACCTCTAAAATGCATGTGCTGTCAAGCTTATACTGAGAAGGCAAAGATGGGCTCTATAGCGCGCTGGCAGCATGTTCCCAAACTGGGGTCTGGGAACCGAAAGAAAATACAACTGTTGGCAGTAAAAGGAAGTGAGCCAGCAAGAGCTCCTGAGCTGACATCGCTGGATGACTCCAGACCCATACCTCTGCCCAGCCCACACTAATAGCTACCTACCATTCCCTGCCTATGAATGTCTCCCAGCATTTTCTTTTCACTCTGCTCTCTCTAGGCCAAGTCTTGTAAACATTGAAGACTTTGGTATTTGACTTCTAGCCACAAAGGTTCACCAAATCTGTAATACAGAATGATGATCGGTCCCATCAGCTAAAATCACCCGCTGTACAAAATAAAAACAAGCTAATTCCCCAAATGACAGTGGAAACTACAGTTTTATCTACAGAAGTTCGGCAAATACTAATTTGTTTCCTTAATATATCTCCCAATTTATATACAGTGCCAACAATTACATCTTCTACAAGCTAAGGAATTGATTCCGAGCTGCAGAACATAGATCACATGTGGTACATATTGTGGTACACCAAAAAGACCCATTAAATTCCCTTAACTCACAGACCATGGGAAAGTCTAGAAGTCTTGCTTTAGGGAATATAACCACTAAACCCAAAAATTATCAACATACCTTATTCCCATCAACAAACATGAACGATCTTCAGCTGGAGGCATGATTCCATCAGTCTAACATTATCAAGACCAGAGCAACAACAGGTGGTAGGTCTCTACTGAGAAAGAAAAAAACCTTCTCATATGAGATTTTAAAATGAGGATTCAGTAAGCTAAAATACAGATCATAGGTTGGTCAAGCCACTGTTAAATCACAATCCAGCAATCTTTAACGAAGTCACAAGTACTAAACTGACCGCTTTTACAGGATCATTCAGCAATTTTTTGCTCCCACATATTTTCCAAGTTTTTTTGAAAATACTTCCTCTGTTCCCTTTTGCAGTGTAGATGCATATATATGAAGAAAATCATAGTGACCACAGCCAAAAGCAGAAATCATTGACTGTTCCACCAACAGCTTTTACGTAGAAGCTGCTATCAGAATTACTGAACTACACAAACTACCTAGTTAACAAAGAGGAAAAAAAAATGCATTTCCTCTCTAATGATGTGATAGCAAAATACAGCTTTAAAACTAGGACAGACTTTTAATCTTTTTGCAAGACCATATCTGGAGTTCTAGCTGTAAATGAGTATTTTTTTTATTATTATCCTTTTAGAGAACTAAGACGGCATCAGAAGAATCCCTTTAAAAGAATGCTCATATATTTAAACTTGTTTTTAAGAACTTATATGATGTATTACAAAACATTAAGCAAAGGTTTTTATTAGGGTATTTTTGCCATGTTTACTGTTCCACTATTTTCATATGTCCATATGGTTGCAAAAAAATTACATGAACAATTGACCTTTACTCTCCACCACACTGGCAAGCTACTTAGCTAGAAGACAGAACAAAGTAAATAAAATAGCTAAAGAGAAGACAAAAACCTCACACAGGGAATTTCCCCGTAAGCCCAGGTAAAGCATCCATTCCCCCCCTCGTGCTGCAATGACCTTGCATTCCCTATGGTAGTGACTGGGAACTGGGATCCCTATAGGAAACAACCTGCAGGAAGTTTTCAAGCATTTGCCTTTTTGGAGGGTATTTAGCAGATGCAAGGGATTTATCCCAAGCTTTTATGTGATTTAAGTTGTAATCAATTTTAATATCTTATGAAAAGAAATCCAAGAGGAAACGTTGTATGTTTTGAAACTTAGAAATACATTTATTAAAAGTAGGAAATGAATAGCTACCTAAGAAACTTCCTCTATCTACCACACGAATACAAACTTAAAGCACAACAACTTATTTTAATTACTTAATAATTAAATAAGTTATTTTAAAACATTTAATAACGGCCGAAACTTGGTAAGCATTTTCAAGGCTGCATTATAAACTACGGTAAGCCAGGAAATCCTGCACACAGGAGAACGCGCGCACACCCTCTGCGCGCCGAGGACGGAAGGCGTTGAATATTAAAGTAATTAAGCATTAAGAGAACCGCTTATGTGACACAGGACGCTTTTCACCCGTCTCTGAGAGCTACCTCCCCTCCTGCGAGCCGCGCCGCGGCCACGCGTGTAGCTCCTGACGCGGCCTTCCTCCCCTTCCTCCTCTACCTCCCCTTCCGAGGCCGCCTCCCACTTCCCCGCCGAGCGGTGGTGACTCGGAAGCGCTTCAGAGGCGGCGGGAATGGCACGGCGCTCCCCCGGCGGCCTGGCCACGGCCCCTCACCGCCTGCCCTCACCGCTGCCCCGGGGGGCCCCGCCGCCCCGACCGGGCCCGGCCGCCGGTTGGGTGGCGAGAGGTGGCGGCCGCCCGGGGGGCGCAGCCTCGGCCGCGGGGTGCGTCCTTAGCGCTGGCTTAAAGGTTAAATACGGAAACCGATGAATCGGTGTTGTCTGCGACTCTTAAGGCATCCCTACGCCCACAGAGCAGAATCTGACAAGTGCTTAACTCGCGTTTTCGCAAGACTTCTGTCAGTCAAGCCACAGAAGAATGCTGCTCGCTGAAAACAAGCACATCGCCTAGCCTCGGTGCTCCATGTGTCTCTGCACTGCCTTGGTGTGTGCCCCAAGACAGCATCTCCCATGAGCTGCCAGATGTACAGAAGAAGGAGAAAAAAATAGACGTTCCAAAGGAAATAATATCTTTAAAGTTCCAAGGCCATATTATTATCTGTAGGTTCATGCCCGGTGCGCCCCACCAATATCAATTATTAAGGTCCCATTAACAAAATCAAGTTTTATATAATGTATTTGGAGGGGAGAAACACCATTTCCGTCCAGAAAAATCACATTGGGACTGAAGTTCAACAAGAGTGAAGTTCAGGTGTTTGACTTCACTGTACTAGAATTAATATTACCTTATTCATATTTTTTTATGCTTTGCCAAAAAAAAATGCTTAAAAATATGAGTTCTGATACACACATCATATGTGTTACAACATATGTTGTAACATGTATATTGTTTACATTATGTACATATAGCTCCAGATCATCTTTCTGGACCTTCTCTACCAGCACCTAAAATAACACAAACCATTTAACAGCTAATGATATGGTCAGTCACATCATTCGATTTAAGGCAACGATAAAGCTGAGCACCCATCGTGCTCATTTATTCTTCTAGCTTCTGTGGCGTAGTCTGAGATCATTATCATTCTATCTAAAATCACAGCCAGTATTATTACCATGACCAACTTTTGAGTTAAGTGACTGCCTGTTTTGTAGCTGGTTGTGTTTTGTCCTTTTGTCTATTGTTGACATTTTTATACCTCAAATAGTGGATGCTTATGAATACGGAAATCTCACAAAGTAGTAAAATATGCCCTACTTTGGCTAGAATTTACCTTTTAAGAGAATCTCAGGCCTGGTGCAAACCTGCAAGGAACTCCAGGAATCCAATTTCCCGGTATAAAAGTAAACTATTCCATATTTGTATGTAGGGACTTCTGCAAATCACGTGCATTTTTAATTTACAAAATGGTGAATATTTTACTTTTGCCTTTCAAGTGCATTTGGGTGAAATCAATTAGCTTATCAATTAATAATGCAAATTAAAAATGTGAAATTGCCTTACATTTAAGTTTGGAAGAAAACAAGATTTACCAAAGTATGTTGTGCTGAAACTGGTATTGATTCACTAAACAGTACTCTGATCACCAACTTTTTCAGGATTTCATAACTCACAGGGGTCAGTCACTATTTTCTTTTTTTTTTTTGGCAGAAATGTGGAAGGACGAAATTAATTTTCTTACTTCCAGCAGGAACAGAAGCCTGTTGAACTTAGCACTTTCGTTATTTCCTGTCATGTACGATTACCAACGCCTGTAACTCGCTGGCCTGAGCAGTAGGTACGTGCTTCGGGCTGAGTCTGACTAAATTTTGAAGGCGCTCACAACCTTGTGCACTGTCATAAAATTTCACGTCCCTATTTCGATTACAAATCGATATGAACTTTGATTAGGAATAGAGACGTGCGATAAGATCAGGAACTTTGTTCTACATTAATTTCTACAGGAAAATTCCCATTCTGTCGCCTTACGAGCCCTAATGACGCGTGCCGAGCCCTGCTGCGGCAGTCCCCAGCCTTTGCAGGCGGTTTGGGACGTTTCCTTTACCTATCTCTCGGTCACTCTCCGGACGCCGAGACGCGGCTGGGGAGGTGGGGAAGGCCAGAAGCAGCCCGGGGCGCTTCAGGCGGCCGAGTCCCGTTGTGCCTGCAGGGGCAGACCCGGCCTCCCGCCACACGGGCACCTTCCCGGCCCCGCTCGTGGCGGCGGGCAGCAGGGGCGGCGGGAGCGGGCGGCGGGGCGGAGCGGCGCTGACGAGCTCGAGGGGGCGGGCGCCCCCCTTCCCCCAACCGCTTCGGCTCCTTGCGAGCGGCCCTCGCCGCCTCCCCGAGCCGAGCCGTGCCCGGGGCCCCCCACACAGCCCGCGCCCCTACCGGCCCGGGGCGCCGCTGCTCCCGCCGCGCCGCCCCCGGGGTCGCCCCCTCCCGCCCTCCGTCCCTCCCCGCCCTCCCTCCGTTCCCTCGCACTGACGCAGTCCGTGCCGCACCAGCTCTAACATGGCGGCCAGCTGCTGAGCAGCGCGGGGCGACGCGGGCCGCGAGCGGGGTGAGTGCCGACGCCGCGGCCGCCATGTGGCCGGGGTGAGGGCCGCGGCCCCGGGCCTCGGCGTTGGGCGGCGGGGGCTCGGGGGACGGAGGTCGCGGCACCGAGGGGCCTCGTCACGGGGAGGGGGGGGAGCCTCGGCCCCTCCCCGGCCCACCGGGGGGACCGTGCGGTGCCGGGCGCGGGGCAGCCGTGTGAGGGGCCCCGGCGCTTCCCTGGAGGGGGCCCGGCGAGCGCGGCCGCCGGGGGGAGGCTGCGAGCGGGCCCGGGGGAGGCCGGGGTGCGGGGGGGTGGAATCGGCGGGCAGGGCCCGGCGGTGGGGCCGCGAGGCCGGGCCCGGCTTCTCCGCAGGCCGACGTGCGGCCGGGCACGGCGCGGGGCCGCCTCTACGCTGCGAGTGCCCTGCCCGGCCGCCGGGCTGCTGCGGGGCCTGCTCGGGAGTTTGAATGAACGCCGTGCCTCCTCCCCCTGCGGCCCCAGCGAGCGGCGGTCTGCGTGCCACATGTTCTCCTCCCCTCTGCAGGCCTCTCCTCGGCGAGCGGAGCCCCGAGCTGCTGCCATGGCCGGCTGGAGGGTCCCCTGCCTCTCCTTTAGGAGTTTCTTAAGGCGCTTCACGGGTTTTTGTCAGTAACGAATTTCAAGCCCGTCCTCTGTAGGGCCACGGCCAAGCTCTGCGTGGTGTGCATAGCAGGTTATCCTTTGAGTCGTTAGCAGGTTTTGAAGGAGGGAGGCTTAGGAGAAAAAGAAGAGCTTTATCAAAACTTGCTGGAATTCCTGTTAACGTTGCCTTACAGTCTGTTCACAGTAGGTGTCTTCCATAATGGTGATTTTAAAAACTATTTTTTTTGGTAGTTACTTAGTGCTCGATGATTTAAGTGCATCATATTTTACTATTTTACTAATCGTCTGCTACCTGTCTTAAGAGGAACACAAGGCTCGTTTATATTGAGTCAGTTTTCTAAGAAGAATCTGATCTTCTGAGAAAGAATATTCATTTTTTTCATGCTTTTGTTCTGTATTACCTGCAGAAGAAGTTGCCTTTGGGTAGGAGAGTTTGGTTTTTTTTTGAGTTAAGTCTTTTGCCCCATTTTGTTTTGCCATTCCTACTCATTAATGCATTGGGATCCTGTATGACAAGTTTTTAGATGCTACCATGGTAAAATCGTGATTAAAATATGACAGCTAGATATGATTTATGAAGCATTAGTTTATCTCAATTTGAAGAGTGTATAATCTTGACTTACCAGTTTTTTATTATTTTTAAATACTTGAAAGAAACAGACTCAGCATATGAAGTAAATCTGAAGGGGAACATACAAAGAATAGTAAACTTGATAATACTCTCAGTGTCCTTTGGGACTATATTTTTTACTAAGATTATCCATTTTTCCAGTTCTCTTTCATGAAACAAAAATTTTGAAGTTAGCTCGTCAGTCATCAAGAGGTTAAAAAAAATCCTGTGGTGCTGGTTAGTAAAATGGAAGTGAATTAATTTTCTTAGTTGTCGTTGGTACTGTTCAGTTTTTTGAATGTGAAACAGAGGACGAGTTACTACTGTTTGGGAAAATGTTGAGGAAGTGATTGAGATTGAGAACTGAGCTGGTTGGATTTTTTTCAGGCTTCTGGTATCATCCTAGCACAGCTAGAAGTTCTGACACAGGAATGGCACTAATAATAAGATTTCATATCCCTCATTTAGCAATCATAAATTCATTTGCCATTTAATCCACACTAAAACAAACATACAAACAACATTCATAGGTTCTGGCTGCATGTCATTTTAAGCTGATGCCAGAATCCTTTTCTTGGAAGGAGGCAGGGGAAAGGGTACTTCCCATGTGGTGAAGTGACCACTTACCTGTATGAGAGCTCACGGCATCGAGGTACAAGCCCTTCATTCTGGTAGCAGCCCACATTTGAACTGGCTTCAAGTGACTGCGGAACAGCCTTAGTGAACTTGGTGTATGCTTAGTGTTCTCTCTGTGTTGGCTTTCTCTACACTCCAAGTTTTGCTTGAATATATTTCTGAAGACTTTGGATGGTTTTCTTTGTAATAGAAACCAATACAGTTTTGTCTTCCTGCATTTGTGAATGGCCTGAAACAAAACGGTGGGAATGTGAGTTCATGCATTCTATTGTTTACTTCATTTGGACATCGAATGAAGACCACTGCAAAAGATAACCATACGCTGATGCAAGGAAACAAGCACAAAGTTAAGGAGAGATTGAAAGTAGGGGAGAGGAGAGTAGGCTGGGACAGGTGGAATGAATTGAAGGAGGAGAGCACAAGAACTTTTTTTCCTCCAAATCTGTTGTGCTTTGTGCAGGGTCTGACACAGATAGCCAGTCCCATCAACTGTTCAGCATAGTTAAAAATGAAGGTTTTATTTTCCTCATAAAACTAGGAAGTACTGTGTTGCTGCTTGCCGTCAGCTTTTGTGAGATGCATGACATGCTGGTATTTCACTTGATGAGCATCTGTGCGTGCACATGTCAGTCTAACCCATTTTGACTAACCCATTTCAGTCAAAAGGAGCTAGGTTATATTAAGCAGCATTATTGCTAGATCCTTGCTAACACAAGTAATTTTGACTGAAAAAAATCTGCAGGATGTGTTTTTTAGCATATCAACTAATATGGGTGACAATCTCTGGCAGAGGAATGCTTGAGAACAGTGTGTGACAGTTCTCCTTTCCATTGGCAAAGCTCATTCTGAAAGGTAATAGCTGTCTGCAGCCTGACTGTTAGTTGGCCAACTTTATCCTACAAATATTTGAACAAAATAATTATGCTAATGCAGGTGTGAAGAGTGTGAACCCTGACAGACACAGCTGGTGATGCACTGGCTGTAGATACAGCTGTTCCAGCAAAGCTAAATTTTTGGTGTATTTTCTTTATTTCTGGAAGCAGAATTACAATTCAGCTTAGAGTGCATTTTGTGTTTATGGACAAACAGACCAGGTTAGGTGTACTGAAGTTGTTTGTTTGTTTGACATTGTTTCTACTTATTAAGAGGCTCTTCCAGCAGGAGGTGGTTGAAAATGCTGAATGGCTTGAACATTTCACAGTAGTACTTGGGTTGTTATATTGTCCTTTCTTACAGAGTTTTGGAAGGAAGAAGTGAGCTGACTTTTCAAGCTTGCCTCTCTGCATAGCATATTTGTGTACGCAGGTATTACAGGTGCCTTTGGTTAACTAAATCATGCTCCCTTCAGATTCTATCAAGTCTCATAAGTTAAGAGTATCTATATTTCAGTTGAAAATAAACTTAAGGAGAAAAATACGCAAGTCATGTTAGCCCTGTTGTTACTAGACGTGTAGTAGCATTGAGCTTTACTTGTAGTTTTCTCCATTTTTATTGTTATTATTCTCAAATTGCTTTTCTTTGTTCTTTATGTAACATGCATCCCCCATACTCTTGCTTTTAATGCAGGCAAGTTTTAAGCAATCAGCGTGTACAGGATTGTGTTTGGTATGAAATAATACATGGGTAAAAGTAATAGTTTGTGGATCGTTCGTAAGTCAGTAGTTCCCCTGTAGCACTTGAGGAGAAGGGCTGTCTGAAGTCCTGGCTGTGCAAAGGGTACTCCAGTATGTTGGTGAGCAAATGCTCACTTGCCTTGTAGGTGGTAGCTAGGGTAAATGTCACTGATATCTTAGCCTGGTTTACAACGAGTGTGATAAAGTTTATCCAGTATGTTTTTCTGTCATCTGTCTCCTGCATGTACATCTGGCTTCCTCCCTACCTCAGCCTTTCCAATGAGTTTTGATTGTTTTCCAACTGGTTTTAAAAATGAGACAGCCCTGTGTGATTTAAAAAAGTCAATACTGAATACAAAAAGCTGTCTATTAGTGTTCTCCCCAGGAGAAGCATTTGCAATGTCTCTTCAGGAGGAGGTGTATTTACTTGGCCTGATGTTTGTACTGACCGGTTAACATAGTTGCCATGTTGAACCAAGAGCAGCCAGTGTTTATCTGGGGGGATACTGTTGGGGCGTTTGGGGAAAGTGCGGGGCCTGCTGGAGATCGTGGGAGAAGCCGTGTTAGTAGGTGGAACCAGCCTGGTGACAGTGTGGGCAACAGGGATCTGGAACACACCACTTGTTCCCCTGTTCGTCAGGGTATGTAGAGAAACAGCAAACTGAGCAGAAGTCGGTGAGAGTGGGGATTCAGGTAGAATTCTCTGGTCTGTCCTTCCCTCTTCCGTCCTTCCCTCTACAGAACCTAACTAAAAATTGACTGAGGTAAAATTATGTCAACGTACCATAAAAGCATGTATTTTACAGTTTAGCTTTAGTTGCTAGCAGTGTTATAAATCAAAATTATATCACATTGAAATAGTTTGCATGTATTTTGGCTAAAGCACTGTATGTAAATGTACATGCATACCTCCGCATTTCTCAAGCCACTTACCTGTAAAGCAAGGCTGACTCCCTTCTTGCTAAAGCGCTGAAGACATAAATGCTTAAAGTTTGGGTACGGTCAATCAGTTGTCGCACTGTTGATCCTTAGATGTCTGAGATCATTTAAAACTATCAGTTTTATGATCGAACAACAAATAGGATAGGATTTGTTCTGAGAGGTGTTCTAGAAGAATCCCCCTCTCCTCTCGCCGTGTGGCTGTGCAGCCCGTTCTGCTGCTGGCACTGTGCGAGTTGGTGGCAGGCCTGGCTGGTGCCTTTCCAAAGAGAAGGCAGCGTGTCTCCTCCCACCTCTTAACCTCCGTTCCCTTCCCTGTGTTGCTGCCTCCCTCCTGCTTCCCAGGAGTTCATGTGTGATGGTCGGTGATCTGCTGACCCAACAGCCTCTGACTTCTCAGTGATGTGCACTTTTTTTCTATTTCTCTGGCTGGCTGGCTACAGAAGTTGCTGTTTCTCCTTTGTCAATGCAACAGTTCAGAGAGGAGCAAGCAGGATGAGGCAGGGTTGCTGCTGCTTCGGTTGAATCTCTGGCCTCTGTCAACTAGTGCATTTGTTACAAAGCCAAGCTGGTATGTGTGTGGTTGCAGAGTCTGGCTATGATACTGTTCACGTGAATGATAAATTGTTGAGCGGTGTTTCATTTAAATCTGTCCTGCATTACTCTTGTGATTTTTCACAGTGTAATCTTGGTAAAATGTTAGGAGTGATGCTGAGCACAAGGAGAGGGAAAATGGGCTAACATGATTCCAGTAGTTCTAATTTCTTGTAGCCTCTTGGTGTACATAAGCTGGGAGTGACAGATGGCAACAAATGAATTTTTGAGGCTGTTCTGTGGCACAGCTACAAAGCTCTAGAAGAGATGTGTGCAGTATGTCAGATTTGACTAGTGTTTTCTGGCAATAAAATCATAATCTCCTTTAGCAGTAATTGTGGAACAGCTACATCTTTTGTTGTTGTTGTTAATAATGTAGGATGGTTTGGATGCTAGTTAGAGCAGCTCCTAACACTGCAGGGACAGGAATCCCAGAAATATGCCTGAGAAAATGAATGTTTAATGCCCAATGTGACAACATGTTAGTGATTTGCCAAGTTTTAATCATCAAATGTTGTCTTTGACTCTTTGACGAGTCTCTTTATTTGTGGCAAAAACTTTGCTTATTTCTGAAAGTGCACCTACTTGACTTGCAAAATTATTAGGAGGACCTCAATGAAAAACCTTTAATGCTACATCACTTACTTTACGTTCACAATGTAGCTCCAAAACCAGGAGCCTGTCAGCTCCACGGTCAGGAGGGCTGGCACCTTGCCTCAGGTCGTCACTGCTTACTGCTGAGGCATTTCTCCCCTGAAGGACGGGCGGTAAGCAGGCTGTGGGTGTTACTGGCCACAGCCGTGTGTTCCGCAGCCATAGCTTGTATGAACACCTGTGGTTTGATGTGGAAGAAAACTTAGTGTTTAAGTAGCAAAGGGTTTGAATATTTATTGTGCAGAATCTTGTTATTGTTGGGCGTGCATCTAGTGGTCTCAATGTGTCTGTCAGCTTTTCAGAGCTGTCTAGTCTCACCTTGCATCCAGTCAGGCTTCTGAACGTGCCCAGTGGATTATTTCTGTGAGAGTTTCTTTTTCTGTGGAAGAGCTGGCTGTTGGTGTGGCTGCTCCAGTTTGCAGCCCTGCTGAGGGTACGGTGCCGTGTCCGCTGGGTGTGGTGGGCCCTGAGCGCAGTGCCCTGCCTTCATCCCCCCGCTGCTGTGGGTTGCTGGCGGCTGGGGGTGCCGGAGCGGCAGCAGGCTGTCTGGGGATTTTTTGTGAACATACCCGCAGTGAGAGCGGTGGACACTGGTGTCAGTGAGGACAGGAGTGAAGGGAAAGCAGGAGACCATCAGCAAGACTGTGCTTACTCGAAACTCTCGCAGAACGATGGCGGTTGAGGAAGCTCGGCATCCTGTGCTGTCTGTTTTTCTGTACTCCGAAACATTACGAGCAGCATGTGCTTTTCTTGAGCAGCTGTAGTTCATGGTCCAGGTGTATTAATAGAAACTGAGTTGGAAAAAAAAAAAAACAGGTTGTGGACTGTAGTTTTTATTGTCTTTATAAAATCTTTGACATTGACTTATGCAGTTTCACTATGAGAAAAGATAAACTCAATTTTATTTTTATTATTTACAGTATTTAAAATTTTGAAGCCATGGGAGTGAAGGTCCAGAGACCTCGTTGCTTTTTTGACATAGCCATCAACAATGTACCCGGTAAGAAAATGGAAATAATCAATTCGATAAGATGCTGTTCTTAAATATTTTATAGGAATACCATAAATGCCAGTCAACTTCATAACAAATGTCTATTTTTTCTAGCTGGAAGAGTGGTCTTTGAACTGTTTTCAGATGTGTGTCCAAAGACATGTGAGAATTTTCGCTGCCTTTGCACAGGTTTGTAGATTTTTAAAATTTATTCATAGCTTCTGATGTAATACCATCTGATGTAATACCACGTAATACCACGCTAGCTGGTTTGACATCTGTTACTTTTTCCTGACACCACATATATACTGTGAGTCCCGAGTTCTTGGTATTTCTGGAGATTTAACAAATTGCTCATACATATCTGATGCAGAATCCAAGTGGCTGTAGTTTTTTGGCTTAGGATGTTGCAGAGGGCATATACTAATCAACTTATACTTCTGATGTAATAAGCTGATTTACTAGCATGGATGTTACTACTCGTGTTGTATATCATCTTGAAAGGTGGACAGTAAGTCAAGCGTACAGGTTTGCTTTTCAGTCTTACGGTACCTGGAGATGTTTGAAAGTTGTTGCTGGTATTCATTAGTATTTTTGCTTTTGCTGTAACTTTTTTGTTGATGGAGGGTGGTGATTTCCACTCGTAGTGAAATTCAGGTTATTTATTGAACAAAGTACTTTGATTCTCTCCTAGAAGCATTTCCAAGTAGAGTTATTTCCCAGTGCAATACCTGCTTTTGTTGAAAATGCTGACAGCTTAGCAAAACTTACACATTATCACAAGAATGATTCTGTGAATACATAAATCTATGTTCTGTGTCTTCATCATTTCCTGCTTCCTTTCCTTCCAGCTCTGTTGTCCTTCAGGTCGAGGTTTGTAGCTGTTAATACTGAATCAGTCAAGAGTACTAACACGATCTGAATTAGGTGTGGGTGCATAATTGCATTCATATTAAGTTAGCTCGAACACTTAGTGCAGCATTCATGCTGACTGCAATGAATGTAGGCATTATCTGATTTAGGTGTGCTGGTTCAGAATCAGGTTATCAAAATTTGTTAACAAATTTGAACTCTAGAATGATTCTTTTTAATGAATGTGAGCATGATTTCTTGTGCTATCAAAAGTTAGATTTACTGCAGAAGGGTGTTATTCCCCACTACTGCTTTAACTTCTTGACCTGAAGTCTTTGAACAGCATTTCAGGTCAGAAGCCAGTACTAGTAGGAATATACTGTTTATGTTCAAAATCACATTCAGAGAGGCTGAACAACTCTTCCGCTTTACCATATTTAAGAAAGTATATTGACAAAGCATTTATGATATTGATCATAAGCAACTTAATTCAAAATTGTGGGGTTTTACATTTGTCTTTTTTTTCTGGTGGTTTTGAAGAGGGTATGCTGTCTTAAAACAGTGGTCAGCACCTCTGCTTTTCACTGGCAATACGTTTGTTAGGCATATGTCAAGCCAGTGGAATATATAGCTGCATGTGTCCAAGTTCCTATTGGAAGTGTTTTTTCTACTTAGTCAGATCTATATGGAAGCACCAGTCTGTTACAGGTATATTCAGAGATAACTGCCCTTGACAAAAACTGCCAGTTGCGTGGCTCAGGAGGAGCTTGTCTAACAGTTTGCCAACGTGGAAAGGAAGAATTCTTTTCCTTCCAATATAGTCCTACTCCATCCTGTTACCTTGAGGTTGGTTCTGCCATTCACGGGACCATGCTGTGGTTACCATCTTGGTAACTCCGCTGAGACCTTATTTATTTGAAGGTGGGGTGAAAGAGGGTAGTGTTTCAGCTGAGACAGAGAGGCTGGTTATGAGTCTGAAGAGCACCAGAGCTGATGCAAAGGAGGAGGATGGCACAAGACTGTTTCAAAACTATTTCTCATTCCCTTCTACTCTTTTCCTTTTTCCTTGTGATGTTGTGTTTTTATTTTTTTAATGTTGCTGTTTGCTTAATTTTTAATTTTTTGATTATCAACTTTTATGCTGCTTCTAGTCCTGCAGTGTTGTAATTGAAGATCTGAGTTTCTCACCAGCTTTTGGGCAAACGTAGTTAAGTTAAATCTAAACTGACTGTTGAATTTCAGGCAGTCCACATAGAAGAGTCCCAGAATGAATGACTCAATAAAAGCAATTTGAGTTACGTGAATAGGTCTAATGTCCTCTCAGCAGTAATAGTAATATATTGCCCCCCTTAGATGTTTAAGCCTCTCCAGGTAGGTGGTATTTTCCATTAAACATCTGAGCTTTTAATTTACCTCTCTGTGAATTAATTGTAGCTGTGCTGAGAAACAAAAAAAAAAGGGTGATTATGTTGTGGTATGCTAGTGTCAGTAAGGATTTCTTTTTGGTATGACTGTAGAGATAGGAGGTGGTTTCTGTGCTTTCTTAAACATGAGCATTATGGCATTACAAGTATGTGCCTGCTTCACAAATTAATTTTTCAGAGTTTGGTAGATGATTTTGATTAAATGCACACGTACCGCTTTGTGCCTGTAGAATCCCCACAGTAAAGAGAGTCACTTTGTTTTTTTCTTCCCCTCCTTTAGGTGAAAAGGGTACAGGAAAATCCACCCAAAAGCCATTGCATTACAAAAGTTGTCTGTTTCACAGGGTAGTGAAAGATTTTATGATCCAAGGAGGTGACTTCAGTGAAGGTATGATGTGAGTCTTTGAACAAAAATGTAATGCTTATGCAATGGAATGTTGCAGGAGTCCTGTGTAAGATCATTCACTAATAATGCGATTTAACTTTGCTTATGCTGAAAAAGGGTAAAAAGCTTTACATGGCAACTTGTGTGATAAACTTTGTGTGTAATAAATTTATATACGCTTTCTGCTCTGTAACCTCACTACTAGAGTACAAAGTACTTACGGAAAGTTGTAAATGTGAGGATAAAATATATCTGTTGCTGGGAAATCATGAAAAAAGATTGTGCAGCAGAACATGTGGGAAAATTTTCTTGTTCACCAAGTTTGCATCTGCTTAATGGGACTATGAAGATGTGTCCTGGTCTTTTTTGCGTATCTTGAAGAATAACGTTAGTGACTTGGATGCAGTTAAATCAGTATTTCCTGTTATGAAGCATTGCTCATGTAATGAGACTTTTTAATCACTACTTTTAAGTTGTATCTTATTCATTCTTTCAAGGAAATGGCAGAGGAGGAGAATCCATTTATGGTGGCTTTTTCGAAGGTAAGAGTTTTATCAGGCTGCTCTATTTTGGTGTTGCTGTAAACAATTACCTGTACGTCGTGTAGCTTTTAATTGCTAAACCTGAACTCCATTGTTTGTGTTAGGGGTTTTGTCTGGTCTTAAAGGCCTCTGACTTTACAGTTTAGGTAATACTTACTTTTAAGATAATCTTTTTAATTACTGAAAAATTAAAACCAAACACTTTCATATTTGTCAGCTTTACAGTTTTGTAACTGTTCCTAAACATGGCATTCTGATTCTGAACCTACTATTTGGCTTCAGCAGCAAGCTAAAAGTCGGGGAATACCTTTTCTAGTCAAAAGGAGAAAGTCATAATGGAGTCAGGTTTCCTTGCAAATCTTTATTTACAAGGAAGTATAAAGCTCTGTTTTCCTGAACCCCAGAGGAGTTAAGTGTAAAGAGGCCATCAGCTTTCTCACTGTGCTGGTTCTACTTCAGTCAGTGTTACATAAGTATTTCTCTCTCCAGTGTGCTTCTCAGCCTGTGTTTGTCCAGAATGTACTGGAGCATCTCTGTGTTCCTTGGAGCAGTTTCGCATTACACCTAACCCCATGTGATGGCTAGCTGCCCTTGGCAAGGGTGGTTATACTTCTTCCCCTTCCCTGACATTATTAACATTTGTTCTTGTCTGAGCTTGCAGTAAACTATCAAAAGAATTATTCCCTGTTTTACTAGGGTCAATTTCCAACTGCCAAAAAGGGAGGTCATACCTTGCACTGGCTGTTACTCAGATCACACTGTAAGCTGATTCAGTTTGCTAAAATGCCTAAAGACTGTAAAGGCAAAAAGTTTATTAATAAATGTATCCAAGTCGTGGTTAGGCAAGCTTCATTACCAGCAAAAATGAGTAGCTGAGGGAATGTATGGTTGGGTGAGGTGGGAGAAGCAGCAAAACCTCTGCCTACCTTCTGGCAGTTGCAAGGTGTTTTTGCAGCTCAGTGACAGCATGAAAAGATCCACAGGAATTTTTCCTTGTGTGGCACACTTAACCAATTAACTGCCTGTAGGATTAGGTAGGATTCGCAGTCCTGTGCAGCATAGCAACTGGACAGGTGACCACAGAGATTAAGTCGGGCTGTCCTTAGCACTGCCATACACAGTGTAACGTGAAACCATAGCTTTACGGATTGTGTACTTTTTTTTTGTTAATGCTCGCTCCTGCTATTTATATCTAAAGAATATTAGTCAAACTTCCTCTGAACAGTTTGGCTCCCCCTACAGCCTTGATGCTGTTTTGTGGGAGGAGGAAGATAGGATGGTCTCTTACGGGTGTCTTAAATGAAGAATGGTGATTACTTTTCATAGTTTCATTGAGATTTAACCTGAACTGTCAAAATTATTTACTTCTCAGAAGTGAGATTCACTCAAGTTAAATTTATTTTCTTAGTGGCAATTTGGTAAGTTCATTTGTGTAGGTGACAGACACAGAAGTGTTTCAGAATTGTCATCAAAATGGGTATCTATGTATATTAAAAAAGAACAAAACAAATCCCAGAAGTGACAGGGTTTATTAAGAGTTAGTGTACAGCTGAAAACTCTTTTTGCTTTAAAGAGGTAGTGACTGGCATGTGCAGTATAAAAAAAAAAAGAGCAACAGCTGAAAATAATGAGGTCTCTGTTAATCCTGGTAGGAAAAAAAATCTCTTGAATGAGATGCCTTTTTTTTCCTCAGGCTATAAGCCATTAATTTATTCTTAAATTGTATTATTTAGAATAAAAGGAATAATATATTTGGAAAAAATACCCATTCTTAATCTAATTCTATTGCAACTTTTTACAGAAGTGTAAAAATAGATTTACTTACTGTGGGTGAGTTTACTTAAAATATTTATCTAAGCACACGTGGTGTATTTAAAGTAAGTGAAAACACTTTTTTTTTTTTTAAGATGAAAGCTTTGCTGTAAAACACAACAAAGAATTTCTCCTTTCCATGGCCAACCGAGGGAAAGATACAAATGGTTCACAGTTCTTTATGTAAGTATTGTATTGTTCTGAAATGTGCATGTGGTTTGCTGTTTGTAAGCTGTAAAGATAATCCTTTTAAATATTGTAGACTAGCTCCTGTGCGAACTCGATGTTTTTTTCACAGGTTCATGGAAATAGCCATTTTCCTAATGAGCTGTTTAGGGAAACTGTTACCACTTCTGTATTTAGTGCTTATTGTCTGTGCAAAAGAGCTTTTGGTAGTTTTCAGTATCTGTATTCTAACTTAGGCAGTAATGTAAACCTGTTTGCTCCATGTAGAGCTTTATCACTTTCTCCTAGTATGTGTTGTCTGGAAGGAAGCAGAACAGCTCTAGAGGTTCTCTAGCTCAAAGTAGTACAGAATTTTTCTGTCAAAAGATAACTTCCCAATGCTGTCTCATTTACAGCTATGTCTAAAGCTTTAACTGTTAGAAGGTAACTGCAGTAGACCTTTCTTTAATTTATTTGTAGCAAACATTCTTGAAATCATGAGTCTTAATTAACATGGTAAGTTGTACTTGTCACCATTAGACCTTTATTTTGGAATTTCTGGAAAATCATTACTGTATTTATCTCAGCTTTTGATTTCTGCCATGATTGACATCTGTACACATTAGTAATCCTAATGTAGGGGAAGGCTGCTGCAAGCTGCTTAATTGTCTACAGTTATAACGAGAAAGTCCTGATGTTAAATATTCTGTATATTCAGATATTTTTTTCTTCCTTTGATTGCTCTTTATTTTCTAATAAGGTTATTTGCAGTTTTGCTTCTTTGACCAGTTGCCTTAATTTTTTTAATCTGTTCCTGGTTCCTATTACGTCAATACATAAAATTCTTACTTCCTCTGAGAGGATGCTGTCTAAAAATTTCTGTGCTTTTTCTTGTTCAGAAAGTGTGGTCAAAGATTGAATAGGTAGCTTGTGTAAAACAGGAAATATCTTTAACTGTACACAAGCTTAAAATAATATATATTGGTTGTATTCAGTGTCATTAATTCACTTAAAATAACTTCTATCTTCATATGTATGCATGCTTCAAATATTGACTGCCTTCCACTAAAATTGACTTCTGTTTTTCTGTTTTTAAATCATCTGGAAACAACAGAACAACTAAGCCTACACCTCACTTAGATGGGTAAGTATCTCATATCTTCTAATGTTTATTGTTTGGGAACTACTTTAAAAATAAGTATTAAGAATTCTTATTTTTGCTTAAATTCTTCAGGCATCATGTTGTTTTTGGACAAGTCATCTCAGGTCAGGAAGTTGTGAGAGAAATAGAAAACCAGAAAACAGATGCATCTAGTAAACCATATGCTGAAGTACGCATACTGAGCTGTGGAGAGCTAATTCCAAAATCCAAAGGTAAAGTTTAACTGTCCATCTACATATATGCGAACCATGAGGTAATTTTGCTAATTTGCTTAAGCTGGCAAGCACTTGTTCTGAAGAAAGTGCTGTGTTAAGTACATTGATGGCAGTCTGACTTTATTCAATAACTGCTGCTTTTTTGAACTTATTTAAAGTTTCAGGTAAATCATAAGGACAAGCATTTAGAGTAGCCTGAAATTTCCCTTTAGCAGAAATCCTTTTTAAGTTGCTATAAAGTACATTCATCAACAGTAGTGTGACAGAATTGGCCTTGGCTTCTGGGAAGGGTGCCCTTGCTCTGCAATTCCAGAGCTGTATGTGGTCTTGGAGACGGGATCCTGTTTCTCTTAATCAAGGGTCAATCTTAAGCAAGGGTCAATCGAAGATGCTGCTGTCCTACAGAAAATCTCAGTGGAGGAGACCCATGATGCATGCTTGGTAGGAACTCTGATAGAGATTATTATGCTTTTTCATTCTTAGTGCCTTCCGTTGATAAGTACTGTGAAGGGTTGAACCAAGGATTTTGAGGCACAAGTCAAGGGTAATTGTTTCTTTGGCCTAAGGAAAATGCAGGCATTCAAACTTGAGCTTCTTGGTTGTTTTTTTCTTTTCCTTGTTGCAGTTCTCTGTTTACCTGTTGTGGTGCCTAGGAGAATGACCTTGAAGTCTGAAGTGATCTTTTCAGTCCCTCAAAATTCCAAGTAAAGTTATCTTATGGCTCATGACTTCTCAAAAGCTCTACAACTTCTTAGATTAACTCACGAGTCATCTTGCATGTTAGGACAATTTTGTCTCTGGACAAAACACGCTAGTGCTGTTAGTGTTAGCAAATGAAGGGGTTGGTACATCAGAATATATAATACGTGTATAGTATGGGTGAAGCTAGTGGGGGAGATGCCTACCCTGTGTGTTTTCCTTGGTTTGCCATGCTCCATTTTAAGACACTCAAGAAGGCTTGAAATTGAATGACTAAATGAAAGTTTTAGTTTGAATTGCACAGCTGGAGGACTTAAAGCTGTTGGTTAGGGACTTAATGTCCTCATCAAAGGAGTGAGGAAAAAGTAAATACAAAATATATATATATTTTTAACTTTTCCTCAAAGAGAAGAGACTTCTGGGGATATCTGACTGTCTGGTCTTACTCATTTGTCTGTGTAGTTCTACCTCTTTGCCTCAGTACTGCTAGGATCCTGGAGATGGTGGTTACTGTAGCTGGTCTGGTGTGCTAGGGAAAGAGCTTGCTGACAGGGCACTGGGGAAGGCCACTCAACTGGCCGTAAGGCACAGTACTAAATACTAGGAGTGTTTGGATAACAACAAGCGTTACCCACCGGGGTGGGCAGCCAGAGAGCAGAACTGAGTGCAGGGAGGAATATTGGCCGTAATGGGCACTAATGCAGTGCCATCCTGATGAAGGTGCTGCCTTGTAGACCGTGATGGAGATCCTGGTGAGCAGAAAAATCCTGCTTTTGAAAGAGAAGGGTTTTCTGTAGGATCAGCAGAGGGAAATCCACTGCTACAGTGGGAGGTGATGTCATGGCTGGGATTGTTTGGTAAATGTGTAACGTGGAACCACTGAGCTGTGTTGGCCTGAGGTAGTGGAGATGAAAGGAAGATTCTGTCATCACATCAGCAGAAGGAAATTGGCCAAGCTGCTGTCCACAGCTGAGAAATGGAGAAGGAGGGGCCCTTCAACATGCCAGTATAAGGAAGAGGCCAGAGAATCCAGATGGGAGGTGCAATTTCTGGGAGCTGAGCAGCATCATGGAAGATCATCAACAGAGAATCATCTAACTATTTGTAGCACTTTAAAACAGTAGAAGGCAAAAGAGAGCTGATAATATGAAATGTGAGGCAGTTACCAGAGTAGACTGCTTCTGGGAATTTGTTGTTTAAGACAAAGGGATAAGGAGGTTGCCAGGGATGGCAGTAGAATGTTGGTGAATTTTTGTGGGAGGGTATATAATGATAGGAAGGGAGGCTTAAACTAAAATCTTTGTATAGGCTTGTCGGTTAAGCAGCGCAAAGGAATTGGGCAAGTCTTTATGGATTGAAATGGAGCTAATACTTCTTGGGCTTGTCTGGGAAGCCAAGATGGCCCTGCCAGAAGGAATCACAGTGGAAGTGAAGTGTGTAGTTTGGATGTTTCTCTGTTGGGATAAACTTGAATGGGGATTGGATTTTAGGGTATTGGCATGAGTATCCAGATGAAGGAAGCAAGTCTGTGTTTGTAGAGAAAAACTTGATCTGTGTAGGGATGAAAGGATGATCACCTGACTAAGTTAACTTACTGGATCACATGTAAATTGAATGATTCAAAGATCAAAGTTTAATTACAATATTGCAGAGGCCTAGAACAGAAGCTTTGCCTTGGGTTTAGAGAGGATGATCACATAGAAAAGTAGGATGTTTGTCTTTTCTCATTTTTTTTCTGTTTTTTCTCCGTTTTTTCCTTTAGAATTGAAAAGTGAGTTAGTAAAAATGAAAGAGAGAAGACAAATTTTAAAGGAAGAATCCCCAGCCAATGGTGTTATTTTTAGAAAATCTTAAAGTGTGTGGGAAATTTCTGGAAGCTGTTATAAAACAAAAATCCACCACAACTACAGAAACCCACTTACATTATGCCAGTGTTTAGAAAGGACATTTTGAACTAGCTAAGCTACTATCATTCTCAAGAAAACTTACAGAACGAGTAACACTCTTGATTTTCTTTAACATAAGTGGGAGTTCAATACAAAACTTCATCAATTGGTATCAAACAAACCTGGTTTTGTTTTTTTGGTCATGCCTTTGATTAACCAAAAGCATATCTTAGACTCTTTTCAAGATTACAAGATGCTGATTTTAAAGTGACATTCTGACTCAAAACCAACCAAACAAAAAGGAACCTCTGGCAAATAACTGAAGCAAGGTGTGCAAAATCCCCCTCAAAACTTTAAAAACCTGATATTCTGAGCAGCAAGGTGATTAAACACTGGAAAAGGGAAATACCTGTCTTAATGTCTTGAAGTAAAGATGTCCTCTTTTTGGACAGTATGCTGTAGTCCAGCACAAGTTATTGGACTTCATATAAGGTAACTGTATTGATGTCATTGCTGTGACTTGCAAGATGAGATCCTCTGTTCTGACTTACATGCCTGAACTTGACTGTTTCTGGACAGGTCATTTCTTCATTTCAAGTCTGCTAGCATGGCACTAACAAGAGGTGCTACATTTCATAGCAAGCTGAGATGTGGAGAGTGCTCACTCAGCTGTGCCATGCAGTACAATCATCTAATTCACAAAATCTGGCAAATACTGTACGTCACAGTGAATGGAGTAGGAAGCAAGGCATCTATTTCAGATGTGACCATAAGCTGAAATCTAATCCTGAAGTTAATGAGCTGGAACAGTTGAACTGTAAATAGAAGTCTATTTCCTTCTCACTGACCTTCATGCTACAGGAGTGGTTTTGTTTATTTTGATCTTTAATTGGCCAGAACCATTGGTTCAGTATTCAAAATAATATTTGCTGCTGGACAGAGCTAGCGAGCTGTCACTAGAAAGAATATTGGGCAAACACCTTTGGATATACTGTCTTTGAGTGAACATTTTTTTCTGTTGATGCCCTCTCCACCCCAACGTGATTTCCCAAATACATAAATCTGATAATGAAGCTGCTTTCTATCAGTGGAGAATCACGTTGTTTGTTCTCGTCATTGCACACTAACACACTTCCACTTGTAGTTACTATTTACTCAGTTTAAGATAGTAATATAATGTACCTAAACTTGTTGCAGTGATGCAAATAAAAATGTGACAGGTGGCCTTTGGCACACTTAAAATGCCGGAAGGCAAAAATACATGAAATAACTGCATTTATTGACTTCTTATTCAGACATTTTGGAAATTGAGCTTGGAGGCATCGTATTTTTTTTGCCTGAAGACATACAGGAAGCAATATAGTGCAGTATAGTGATTTAATTATTATTATTTTTGAATGGGCCAAAACCAAAAGTATAGAGTAGATGATAAGCACATAAGTGTTTTGGGACATAGAAACTAGTTAATTTCTTTAGTACTTCTAGGCGTCGGGAGCTTATTTTTGTTTGTCACCTGTATGACAGCAGGCTCCTTTGATTGAAATACGTTTGGAAACAGTTCAGGTTTTTTTTATAGAGCTTTACTTGTTACACTCTGAGCAAGTATATATGTTTAGACAATCTAAGGCTGATATAAAATGCTAACGGCAGACTTTTTTATTAAATATAGTGCTTTAGTAAGGATGTTGAGCGGAAGTTTGAGAAAACAGACCAGGTATCTTTGTCTACAGTGTAGTAAGGGACCCATCTGTTGAATGCGATTTTGCCAGAAGCTCTTTTCAGATGGTTTTTACATCTGGTGATAACTTCAGCTATTTTCAGTTGATAGGCTGTTCTCAAGGGTTAGACAGCATACTAGTTAATACTGCATGCAGAACTGACCAGAAGAGTAGTATAACTTATGAAGTACAGGGGTTGTATTTCCATTGGCTCAGGCTTTTGTTAGTCTGCCTCAAATGAGTATTGTGAATAAAAACACCATGAATTAAGTTGCTCCAGAAATCATACAGCTATGACATGCCTGCCATGCTTATCTGAAGAGTTAATGCAGTTTAGTGCAATGTGATTACAGCTGCTGTTCCAATGTGGAGATTCAGGAACATTAGAAGGAGAAAAAGAAAATGTGTAAAAAAAAGTATGACCGAACAAAGGGAGGCCAAGATGCCATACTTAGTTGTTTCTGCAGAGATTTTTCTGCACCTTGTATCTGGTCCACTGTGAATTAACCCTTGGCTAACTTGCTGTTACCCAGATCTTTCATCTCAGCCAAGTCTTTTGGAAGCAAGTTCTCTGCACCACTGTGAAGAGGAAATCTTTTGTCTTGGTATATATCACTGATAAATAGAAACTTGACCAGCATTCTGAATGAGATACCTGACAGAATAGGGTATTGGGTTGCAACAAAAGAGGTGTAGGAGTTACTATAACCATTGTGAAATAGGCTAATGCTTTCACTTAAGATTCGCATGCAATGTTAAAATTCATTTCTGTCTCTGGTCTGCAGCCTGTTCTAAGGCCTTAAAAGTTGTTCTAAAATATGCGTTGTTTTCTCTGGCAAGGAAACAGGCTGTTCAGACATCAATATTTATTTTGGTATGGTTTTCTTCTGTTTAATGTTGAAGGTTCAGTTTCTTCTGTCTGCAGCTGTATTGTTAGTGTAGTTTGATGTCTTTGCAGTTTGCAATGGATACATAAAATAAGACCTTATGCTAATTAGAAAACTCTGCTATGGTAGTCCATAAACAGCCAGCGCACCCTCCTGGAATTCTGGCTAGAACTTCTGATTTTGTGGATTAAGAGCTTGATGGGAATTTCTCAACACATTGGAGAATGTTCATACTATTTAATTAACTTGCCTGAAGTGTGTTGACTCAGAAGCCCAGGCTTCCTTTAGGGAAGTTCTTAAAGTACTTCTTTATGGTTATATATTATTTTTTCAAATTATCATGACTCACATAATAATACTTGCATCACTTTTAATAGTTAAGTAAACCTCAGATCAGTTAGAGGGTGTAAAAAGCTTTGTGTGTTCCTGTATTATTTCTTGCTGGACTACTATAAGATTGCTAGTAAATTGCTGACTTGGAGCTCCAGTTGACAAACCAAGAACTGGTGACTTAGGTGATGAAGGAATAGCCTGCTCTTTAGCTGGGTTTCTTTTCAAAACAGATAGCTTAGTAAGCAATTTGTATTTCTATGTAGAAGAACATGTAAAACACTGAGCTGGGGTTGTTCTCTGAGCATCATTTCACTTAGTACTAAGGTTGCGTATCCGAGTCTTCCCTCCATTGGGCTGACTTTAATGGGTAATCAGTTCAGTGTATGCTAAACTATTATCTATTTTCTGTTTCAAAACTTCCTTCGTTTGTGGTTTGAGTAGCTTTTATATCAAGTCAGATTACACCTGAAGTCAAAGAAAATATTTTATAAACATTTAAAAAAAAACTAAATCATTCTTCATACATAGGCAATGTTACATAAAATATCATCTGAAAACATATACAGCTATACAACTTCTTGACAGTACGAATTTAGTACTTTAGATCTTCTTTGTAGGCATAAAATGTTTGAAACTTCTTACTATTTCTAGACACATGTGCTGTGTATTGCTTGAGAGAAAGTATTTTTCCAAAAATTTTGTTTGCAAATATTGTGATGAAGTGCTCTCAGACACAATTACAAGCAGTTTGGGGAGTTACTAGATAAGCTGATTTTTCTGAGATTTATTTGTAACTGATATCTAAACGTATGTCCTTGTTGTTGTGACTTATAGCCAAGAAAGAAGAAAAGAAAAGACACAAGTCGTCTTCCTCATCCAGTGACTCAGAAAGTTCAAGTGATTCAGAATCATCTTCAGATTCATCATCAGATTCTGAGAGTGCTTCAGAAGAGAAATCTAAAAAACGAAAAAAGAAACACAAGAAAAATTCTAAGAAACACAAGAAGGAAAAGAAAAAGAGAAAGAAAAGCAAGAAAAGGTCAGTACTGAGATCTTTGAGTATGCTGTGTGGTATCGTTTTTTCCTGTAGCTACACAAAGTTGTGTTCTGTAACTAGTGAAGCAGACAAGCTTAGTTGTTTTTTTTTTCTTCCTGATTTGATGGTAAAGGACAGTGTCCATGTGCAAACATGCTGCAGCTTGTAAAGGAATGAAAGAATGGACCAAGACTTCTGCATAGTGGATTTGAAAAGTTGTAGGAACACTTGGATTGAAATAGATGGTGGTGGTGATAGCTTGTTTACCTAAATTCACTTCTGTACAACTCAATGTACATATATCTGGTGGGACTTAGGAGAATATAGTTTTGCTTTTATTCCCGTATACTAATCAAAATACTACAGATGAACATACTTAATACCACTAGTTCTGTGTAATATACTGAGAGTCTTGCCGTTTCATTGGAAGATGATAAAACTCAAAAGCCTCTTTTTTCTGAAAGTGGTATTTCTAATCTAATAGTTTGTCTTTCAACATGAGATAAAGCTGTGGCAGTGCAAGTCACATTTTTCCAAGCTGGCAGTAAAATACAAGAAATACTCATTTAGTGCTGTTAGGCATTATTTCTGTGGGAGTAAGCCACTTTCACGCAATTTTGTTGTTTCTACCAACTACTTGGAGCTATAGTAGTTTTTAGTCAGTTACATGCAAGTGTAAAATCTAAATTTGACTTTATATATATCAAGAAAGCTGTATCTAACCATAGAATAAATGTATGTTCAGTGTTGCATCGCTGGAATCAGTAAAGAAAAATATTGGTTAAAAATCTTCTGAAGTTGCATGTTTTGGAGTAAAGATATCGGGGGGGAAATGTTTCTGAAATGGTTGTTCCACAAGTTTCTTATTTTACCATTGTATACTGAATTAAGAGAATTTCTGAATTATTTAAATAGATTGAAAGGGTTTTTTTATCATCCAAGTAACTCATCTGAAGTGTAAATACTTATTTTTATACAAAATAAAAAGCTCATCCAGTGAAAGCGAAGATGAAAACCCTGAAGCACAGCCATTATCTACTGTCCGTCCTGAAGAAATTCCTCCTGTACCTGAAAACCGGTTCCTGATGAGGAAAAGTCCTCCTAAAGCAGATGAGAAAGAAAAAGAGAGGAAAAGCAGAGAGAAGGAAAGAGAAAGGTAATACACGTTTGACAAGACACTGACAATCATATGGTTATATTGCTGTGTTAGGACTACTGAGTCCTTTCCCTATTTAAACAATTGCATGTTTCTGAGCACAGGTGGATGGATTTTTTTTTTTGCAGTTGGCAAGTCTTCTTGTTCCTAGAACAAAAGCTTAATGTTTGGAAATAGTTCGAGTGAATGAAAAATGTAGAATGAATGATTCAAGAAAAAGCAAGTGAAATGGAGTGTAGTTTCATGGAGAATTCATTACATACAGCTGTCCAATATGAATTTATAATATTTTCTTCAAAACAAAACATCTGGAAGTCATGAAATGTTTTGTGGTCATCAAGTCTGAAGCATTCGTGGGGAATGTTCGAGGGGGACAGGGAAGGGAACTACTTGATCAGTACTTGTTGGCGTTTTGTCTCGCACTTGTTTAAGAGATATATCCTAAAGGTAGATAAGACAAGATTGCCTACTCCCTTAATTATAAAGACTTAATTGAAGAAACCCCAAAAGGAAAAAGAAAGGTAAGAAGGAAATGTGACAACTAATTTTTAGGTACAGTTCTCATTGGAAATTGAGAGGGATGGCTGCTTTTGGGAGCTACATAGAGGTTATCAGTATTATTTTGTCCATTATTTACTAACCCAAAGTGGAAGTTTCACATGGAAAGCTATTGCTGTGTAACAATTACTAAGTGTGCCCTTATGACATTTTATAGGTTCTGTGAACATCGCTTAAGCCTGTTTTATAAAACCTAAACTTGAGATGGTACACATGTTGCAATTATTCCATGTAGGATTTTGTGATTGTCTGTTGTTGTTTCTAACTGCACTAGAGAGGTTGAAATGCAGTTAAATAATTATTAAACTTTACTGCTTGGGTTTCTTCTCTTACGGTAACAGGTTTAAATGGAACCTCGCAAGTGAACCTCAGCTGTTCTCATGAAATGAACTGATAATGAAGGGTGGCTTTGTATTGTCACTGCCAGAACACAACAGTGCCTCTCAGAGCTGTGTGAGGATATTCACTTTTCACATCTGTGAATGAAACCTCGCACAGGCAATCCATGCATTGCAGCTTTTCTCCCATACACGTGCAGATCTTCTGTAGGTTAAAAAAAAAAGTTAAAGAAGCTAGCCTGAAAAAGTGAAGTATCAGTTTAAGTTTATGTTGTATAATTATTTTGTCCTGGCATGTGTGGTTATCAGGCTCCAAAATGTAAAATAGTTAACAACAAATTTGAAGGAAAAGATGGACTTTTTCTGATATCAACAGTTTGTTTTTTTTTCTATTAATGCCATATACAAAAGCTAAAGGCATGTGTGGTTGTTACTGTGCCGATAATAAAGAATAACATTAAATGTCTGTTTTTCTTTTGGTTGTATTTAATTTCTGAAGAACATAGAAAGTTGTTTTTATCTTCTTTCATTCTGTGTTACAAACAATATCACTTTATTTTTAGTAATCTATCAAATTCCCAGTCAACATACCAGAGAAGACTGTTGGTGACCAGATCTGGAAGGAAAATAAAAGGAAGAGGACCAAGGGTAAATGTTTGTAATCCTTTCCCCAAAAGAAACAACGTGGCAGCATGCTCTTACTGAGCCTTTTCGTTAGGGTGGTCATTCTGGGGAGGGTGCACATGTAATTTATGGTGCATCGTAATTGATGTGGGGGCTAGAGCTTGAAGTAAGACAAGATTAGTTTACTGTTGGCATACTAAGTTTATTGGAAAGAAGGAGGACTCAAAACAACAAATGCTTTCATTGTGTTACTGTAGTAGTTTGTGAATCAGTGAATCACCTAGCTCAAAAACTGTTCTAGTGAACACCAGAACCTGTACAATGTCACTAGCAGGAATGTGGGGGAAGACTGCCCTTATTCACAAAGATGAGCTTGTTTAAGGAAAAATAAAAAGTGTAAAGTGTTGTTTTGGTGTTGCTCATCAAAGCTAAGAAGAATTTTCATTGTCAAAAAAGTGACTTGTATTTGTACTAATTAAAAACGGACAGAAGGCTTCTCAGCAATTTTGGGGTACAACATTCTGAAGTAGAAGTTACTTCAAAATAGTTATTTGATTAGACACTTTGTATTCCTGCTATAGCTGAGTATCAAATACATTTTTTGGTAAATTAGTAACTTGAAAGCATGAACCTGATATATACGTCTAAGAGTAATGTTACGTGCTGTGGAGAATCACCCACTGGGGATAAAAATATTGCTTCGAATTTCACATGCTGTTGATAGCTAACTTATACCCATTTTTTTCTTCTCCTGTCAAGCGTTACCGGACACCTTCCAGATCCAGGTCAAGAGATCGATTTCGACGCAGTGAAACTCCTCCACATTGGAGGCAAGAAATGCAAAGAGCTCAAAGAATGAGAGTGTCTAGTGGAGAAAGATGGATAAAAGGGGACAAGTAAGAT
Organism: Heteronetta atricapilla; assembly: GCA_011075105.1. Lineage (NCBI taxonomy): Eukaryota > Metazoa > Chordata > Aves > Anseriformes > Anatidae > Heteronetta > Heteronetta atricapilla. The sequence goes on along the minus strand of CM021737.1, from coordinate 19,373,669 downwards.
TATTTCTTTTTGGAGTATGTGCATTTAAATTTTTGTATATATCAAAGTAATAGGCACTGTCTTAGATTTTTAGCTATAGTTACTTTGAAGAAAAAGGACACTGACTTGGTTATTCCATTGCTCAGAATATTCATTGTCAGAATTCAATCATGCTTATTTGTGGTTACCATAAGTATATGGGTTTTAGTACAGATGGCCTAGTGTGACTTTTGTTTCAGTCTCACTTCTGACTTTTGTTTTCAGAGTGGAAGAAATTCACAGTGTTTTTAAGACTTTTTTTTCTCTCTCTTCAAGGAGTGAAATAAATGAAATCAAGAAAGATAATCAAAAAAGCCCAGGAAGAGGAAGAGAGAGAAAAATATCAGACCACAGACAAGCTTCTGAAAGTCCAAGCAGAAGAGGGGAAAAGGAGAAGAAAAAAGATCACAAATCCAGCAGTAAAGACAGGGAGACAAGAAGGAATTCAGAAAAAGATGACAAGCATAACAAGAGCAAGACCAGGAAACGAGGTAAATCTAGAAGCCATAGTAAAAGCAGAGAGAAATCAAGAAGTAAAGAAAGAGACTCCAAACACACTAGACATGATGAAAAGAGAGTAAGATCAAGAAGCAAAGAGAGGGACCATGAGAAAGGTAGAGAAAAAGAAAAGCGCTATGATTCTAGAGGGAGAGAGAAAGAAAGAAGTAGGAGTAAAGAGAGAAGTAGAAGGGCAGGGTCAAGAAGTAACAACCATGACCATAGGAAGAGTAAAGACAGGGAGAAACATAAGTCAAGAAGCAGAGAGCGTGAGCATGGTAGAGGAAAACATAGTTCCAGCAGCAGAACAAGGGAACGAAGCAAAAGCAGAGATAGGGGTAGGAGAGCAAGATCAAGAAGCAGAGACAGAGATCGCAGTAGAAGTAAAGAATATTCAAGGAATAGGGACAGAGAAACAAGAAGAAGAAGATCAAGAAGCAGAGAAAGGAGAGGTACGCCAGATAGATACAGAGGAAGAGAAAATAGGAGGAGGAGAGACTCAAGAAGCTCAGAGAGAGAGGAAAGTCAAAGCAGAAACAGAGAGAGGTATTCAAACAGAGAAAGTAGAAGCTCATATAAGAGGAATGATTCTGAAAGCCAAAGGAAGAGGCGTTCAAAAAGCCGTGACAGTAGCAGTCCTGAATCCAGTAAAGATAAGAAGTCTAGTAGAGATCAAGATAGAAGTCCAGACTCGAAAAAGAGACCAAGTAGCAAAGAGAGAGAATCAAAAAAATCATACTCACGCAGGAGTAATGAAAAGGAAAAGACCAGATCTTCAACAGAGAAAGAAATTAACCAAAAATCAGAGAGTCAGGAAAGAGATCATGCCCCTAGTAAGGATAAAAAGTCCGATCATGAAACAAGTCCTGGAACAGATGACGACAGGCATGGATGAGCTTGTGGACTTAATGTTTCCATTGTCTCAAAGTTTTAGAGACATTTTGGGGAACGCCTTTTTATAAGATGTGGACTCCAGTTTGGTCTTTTGATAATCTAAAACCTGGATCATTTGTACTGCTAAAGTTTTAATAAACTTGAAATGAAAAAACAAATTCTATGTGTAATACAGTGTGCTATGTTTTAAATATTTCACTGTTTTATGTATCCTTCTTCTGTGTTGGCAGCTAGGGAAGGTACCTTCTATGCCATACTTAGTTTCTACCTGATGAACTTAGTCTGATGCAAACAATGGCTGCCTGTGAAGAAGCTTTCTTCATGTGTGAAGAAAGCTGCATGTATACTGTGTCATCTTAAAGCTAGGTTTTTGCAAGGGGTCCATCATTCCAGTGTTGGTACATCTGTAATTCAATAGGTACAAATCCTAAGGAAATGACTGTTTTCTTTCAGGGAGGAAAATGACTTTTTTTTTTTAATCATGAACTGAGATAATTTATTTAAATCTTTGCTATTAGTACTTTTCTCACTATCAACAGTAGAACTCATTCATGTTTTAAGGCAGCCATCTTATGCTTGGGAGTTCTTTCTTTGGCCTAAATTTTTCTGTAGAAAAATTCTTTTTTTGAAGTGCTCATCTATGTAATTTTCTGTAACCTCCCTTTTTCTGTTCCATGCTTTCATCATTGTTTACTGTGGAAAACTGAGCCTCGATGCTTCTGACTGCCCTGCCTCAGTCACTAGCTAGTGGATGTGCAGAGATGAAACACTTCGTAGTGGGTGTCTTCACATCTTGGAAGTGGTGGTCACTGATCAGAACAAGGAACCAGCAAATCATTCCTATTTTGGCTGCTTAACAGTTTATGGGAAAACAAATGCAGTTAGGACAGTCACATAACTTTTTAAAACCAAGATTTGCTTTCCTCCTTGAATCCCCACATTCTGAAGACTGTATTGTGAATTCCTCCATGTCTTCTACATGTGTGTGTTCCTCAAAGTAATTCCCTCCCTTTTCTGCTTTCCTATTATGCCTCTAGGACCTTACTCTGTTTTTTTTCTTGCCACCATACCTTCAGATACAAGAGAAGGAAGTTGGTTTGTGTTGCTACAGTATTGCCCACATGTGTGATACCCAAGAGCAGCTGGTATAACAGGGTAGTGGGCTGAGAGGGCAGATTTCATACAAACCCCAACATTTCTTTAAGCCCTTTGAACTATTTGCACTGCAGGCTGGCAAATCTTAATTTCCAAAGTGAAGGGCATTAATGTAAAGCTGTGTCAAAGTATATAACAATGTTTCAGTTGATTTTTATAGCAGAATTTTTGACTATAACTTGTTTTTACTGTCTTTGTCAGTATTTTTGTAATATAATAACCAGCTTTATGATTTTTGTGTGTCCACGCCAGATTAGCAGAACTGCTGAACGCGGCTTGGTATTGTGATTCAACAGTTGTTCTGAAGAAAAATAACAGATATTTATGTATTGAAAGCAAAAGGGGATATAGAATTGTGAGTAACATGAGGAAACCTTTTACAGAATGCAAAAACTGGAAGTTAGTGCTACTTTTCAGTAGAACAGCTTGTGGCGCTATCAAATACTGACTATAAACTTTTTTTTTCTGGTTTAGTATGTATTCTGTATTGCAGTTGCTATTCTATGCAGAACATGCAAAAATATTTCACAAGCATTCCTTGGGTGGAATGCTTGTAGTGGACCTGTTCTGTGTGTAGCAACTCTGGACTCAGGATGACTTTGGAGAAATTCTAGTGCAGTCTTGAGGGCTGTGATCAAAAGTTAGGCGTAAGAGCATTGTATGGTAGGTCAGAGGCTTCCTCAGTGCATTTACACTGCTCTGTGTACTCAGTGTGCTTCAGAGTCTCATTTAAAAACTGCAGTGGTATTTCATCTTTTTTTATGGAGCTGCTATACACACACAAAAAAAAGCCAACTTGACATTACTCAAGAGGTATGTTTTGCATTACTGAGAATATTCTTGCTAATACCACTGAAGGCCATACAAGTCTGTAAACAACAACCCTCAACTAACTGTATCAACTCCTGCTGTAGAAAAGGGTAGAAATAAAACCAGTCAGCAATAAGGAAATCCATAGGAGGTAACTTACAAAATTTTAATGGTTTACAAGGTCTTGAATGTGCTTATTTTAAATTTCAAAATGAAGACTATATTCAGTTGTAGTTTGCAGCTGTGTGTAACTAGTTGTTTCAAAAAATGTGCTTGTATATCTTTTAATATGGTTTGGTTTCCTTGTTATAGTTCGGTAAACTACTTGTACAGATCAAATGAGCTCTAGTTCTTCCATAGCAGGTTAAAATTCATCTGAGTAGGTGGCGCAAAGCTCATTTTATTTTTAATGCAGCGTGTAAGAAGTTGGGCACTTCTAATTGCACACAATGGGATACAGTTAAACTCCTGATGTATGCATGCCTTGTGTGTATTGTATTTGGCAAGTTGTTTTAGTGCTGATCGCTTCATTTGCTTAAATTCAAATGCAACAATTGTGGTCTTGTAAGAGGGAGGATGTGCCAGATTTGTGCTTTTCTTTATCCAGAAATTGAGTATGCTGGTGGAAATTCAGTGGGACTGAAGCCCAGTCCTTTGGACAGCAACATGTCCCCAAGCACCATTGAGCTCTCTCTACCTTGTGAGCATGTGGCTCCTGCTCTTGCTGTCCTGGAACCACTTCTTCCTTCAATGGCAGTTTTCCTGTTCTCAGCCTCACGGTAACTGCATTCTGTCAGTTTGTAGCTCAGTGCCATCTTTGGCAGCAGTGTCACAGGTTATTGGCCTTTGGCTTGGAGAACAGAATGGGGAGCATATTTTGAAGCAATACTTGTGTTTACTGGAGGCAATGAAAACAATGCATGTGGTCATCATCTCTTGTGAATGGTGGTGGTATATCTAGAAGGCAGTTTTTTTCTGTCAGTACCCCAAAACTGACCTTACTCCAGAAAATGTGTGAACCTCAAGACTCGAGAACAAAACAAAACAAAAAAATAAGTGCAGGGAGTACCGAACTGCTAACTTGGCAAGCATACGGTTAAAGTGAATGTATTGACATGAACTAATCTCCAGAGGTTACACATACGTTCTCTGTCATACAGGTAATAGAGGCTGACATTTTACTAATACCATACAGCCTATATGTATGTAAAATGCTGAAGAATATAGTATTGGCAGTAGCCTTGCAAACTTCACCAGAAACAGACCATATTTGATGGAATTTCTGGCTATTACCATCAACTCTGAAGCACAGATTCTTGGTGGTTGGTGATAACAAGGTTGTGTAGACACTACTTACTGCCTGTTAAAGATGTACTGCTGTCTGCTAATTCTTTGGGTGGCACATAGGACTTTAGTTGATGGTGTTTTTTTTCTTTTGTTCTTCAAAGGCTAACAGTTAAATTTTACCTCTGTTCTATTTGGTTGATAAACCTTTATCCTGAAACTTTTCACTTGCTACTGAAATCCCACACTATCGACTTCTCTTGCAGTGATCTTTGTCAGATGCCTTGAAAAATTTGCTGTGTTCCACTGAACAATGTCTGATTTGTAATAGTGTTAGCCTGGCAAATGAATTTTAGATTAATGTAAACATAAAAGAAGCAGTCCTTCATCTTTCTTTCCTGGAATTGTTGATTTCTTTGTTGCTTTACTGAAGCAAATAAAGTATTTTTGGACACACCTTCTAGGGGCATAGTAGACTCATTGCTTCACTGATTGGCAAAAATGTGTATCCCTGCTTTTGGGACTTACAATAGGAAGCCTCAAGGTAATTATACTTTATCAAAAACCTCTCTTTTAAATCATTTCTGTTTTCCATAATACCTGAATAACTTTATGAGAAAAGGCACAAGTATTTTTCAGTGGTATCCATAAGTTAATTTTTGGTCAACTTACTTAGAGTATTCGAGTGACACAGTTAATCTACATTCTTCTAGAGTTGATATGGTGTAAATGTTAAGAACTCTTACATGCTGCTTTCCTTCTTCTACTAGAAAGAGTAATTTTCCTCATGCAGCGTTCAACCAAATTATTCAAGAAAATGCATTATCACAATCTCTGTGAACTCTGCACTTTGCAAAATTTGAATTTGGTGTAATTCTGCAGTTTTCTAGCATATAAGCTTTCCATTTTGTCGCATGTGTACTTTTAGTGTAGTACTTATAACTACCTTTGAATTACTCATATTAGGAACATTGCTCTGACAAAACCTGTGATCAATAATAAAAGCATGAAGTAATACCCACTTAAAAAAAAAAAAAAGCTATGCTATCAAAGTAAGTTTTCTTTCAGTAATCAAGTGGATAGTAAAACTACCCTGAGGTGTAAAGTATATCCTTTCTTAATCAAAGTTAGTGTTCATGTGAAATGAGTAAGGCAGTTAACATGAACAAGTTCAGAGGACGGATCTTAAATAGCTTAAATACATGTCTATACCTGATTCATTTTAAACATATTTGTTTTCATAAAAGCTCTAACAACGTAATCAAATAGACTAAACTGAATTAATACAGCACCCTGACTTTGATTAGAAACTTTGCAACAAGTAAAGCCCTGAAGTAGACTTCCTATTTTTGGCAGTCATTGCTGCTTATCTTGTACATATGCCCGTAACTGTATATAAGAAGTAGTTAGTGTGTCACTTTAGTCAATAACTGGTAATTCTAAGGACGGGTGGAAAGACTGGAAAGAATTTAGGCCTATTAATTTATAATCTGGTGTAAGATGAACTAGGTAGTAACTGATTTCCTTCACCAGCTAAAAGAATTGTGGTCAATTATTTAAGTAGTGATGTGCACATAGTACTTCATGAAGTATATGGAAATCTGTCTCTTGAACACTTTGTAACCTGTAGGTCTCAGCTGGGAGAATGAACCTTTAATATTTAATCCATAACTTGTAAATTTCATTATTTTCCAGTATTTTTTTATGTGTTAGTATAGTCAATATACCTGCAAAGTGTGCCTCTTACAGTATTATTTAGCTTCTCTATGTAACTAAGAGTATTGTTTGTTTCTGTGTTCATGTGATATAACTGGTGCATTTAAATGTGCTTGAGCATTTTGAAGTTGTTTTAGTGTTTTTACACAACTTTACAGGCTGTGATTTAGCATCAGAACATTCCCTCTTCAGTTGAACCAAGCTGTATACAGTCTTACTGAAGATGTGAATATTCAGGTTTTTGTTCCATGCTAAACTGGATGAGTTATAGATGGAATTGCAGCTCTTTACTACAGACTGACAAATGATAGGCCAGTCACACTCTCTTAACATAAAAATGCAGCTGTGTGATGAAACTGATCTACTGTCTTGTCACTATAATGGTTTTGCTACTTTCACACTTTGATCTTGTACTTAAATACAGTACTCTTTTGGGGACAGGCCTGTGAAGCAGAATAGTTCTCACAAGTTACAGGAGATGTACTTATCTGCTGTTATTAATTTAAATACAGTGAGCATTAGGAGAGTTGACAGACATTTTAGAACTGAACACAAATGAGCTTCGATCACAAGGGCCCCTAGACCAGTAGTATCCCCTCCTAGTAACCTGGCTGTGCCAGCAGCAGTGTTTAGGAAACTACAAACTCTACCTTTCTTGTGTTTCCTAACCTCAATTAAGAAACTTGAGTGTTAAACAGACACTTGTCTTGCTGCAGGCAGCTCTTTCCCCAAAAGGACTAAAGATTCAGCTGTTTTCAATGTAGACTTCCTGTTTTCCATTACATTCTCCAAGTAAAATTAAGTAGAAAACTGATAAAAAGAAACACTCAGCATTGATATTACTGCTATGGACAGCTATTTTAAACAACTTAGTTTTATTATTTGCTTATTTTTTGAAGCCACAATGTCAAGTTTCAATTAAGATTTGAGGTCTAGTCATACTCAAGCTGTATAGCACATCCAACATCACAAGTGTTCAGATACACATGTAGGTTGTTACCTCTGGACTTACTAGAAAGTGAATCTACTGCTTTGTTTCATAACAAAAATACTGTAGTTGCAGTATAGCTGTAGTTACAGTACTTGTTTGAGCTGAATATGGGCAGGTTCTGGCAAACCGCATGCCCTCCACCATATTTCAGAGTTAGTTTCCGCTGTTAGGCACTGATAGAGTTTGCAGGCACATAAGGGTTTTTAGGAGACCGTGGTTAGCTTCTTATTCTGTAGTGGATGCTTCTGTACTTGTCTGATGTATTTCTGAAGAAGAAAGAAGCAGAGTTTAAGTCCTCCTTTGTAATTAGTAATCATTATTCAATGAAATATGAATTGAGGAGCTGCAACTGAAACAATAGTCCTACAGCAATAAGGGCTTCATTTTCCCCAGGTCACTGTATCAGTTGCTGCATGTGTAGCTTCTAGGTCTTGGTACTGTCATACAGGATCAGACGGCCTGATCCTGTCTCTGGTCTGCACAGTAACTATGACTTCCAGTAAACATGGCCATGTTCTAGCCTTTACTTCTTTTAAAGAAAAAAAAAAAATGAATAGACCAAAACAGGCCCAATCAGGTGCTACTCATTTGGAAGGGGGAAAAAAGTACTATTACACTAATGGATCTAGTATTGAATTTCATTGGGCCTACAGTTATGATGTGTAAGGCTTTCACTATCTAGAGAAATGTACAATGCTTTATAGTATTGGAGATAGGAAACCCAGAGGAAAAAAGAATACCCTTCTGGCTTATACAAGATACCATCAAGCAGCTATGAACAACTATGCTTTAAGGCTGTTTTAGATCTTTTTAAAGATTAGTTTAACAGATTAAATGGTGGGTTTGAATCACTTACATATCCCCTTACATATCTAGCACATATTTCCTTTGTGGGCTGTCATTCTTAATTGTAAATGCCACAGTAGATCAGCCACAATAGACCAAAACAAGAAGCTTAGATTGTACTGATGGTGTTGTAACATCAAGGGAATGACTAGATCACTGGCACTGCCAGAACAAGGAAGATTCATTAGAAACAAGGAAGCATTGCCAAGAACAAGGAGGAAAACTATGTATTTATAGCATTCTTCTATTTCAAGAGATATCAAACCTGTGAGTTAGGAACAGGACTTTGGAAAAAAAAATAGCTATTAAAACAGAATGAGTTCTTTGGCCTAAAACCACCAGAGACTTGGAAAATGTTTTCAAGAGGAACAGCCAGTCTCTATTGGCACCTGAAAATGTCAACCCTTAATCACCCCATGGTGCCAACTCTATTCTTCCGTGGTAGAGTATTTCCAGTCGAGTGTCCTCTTCAACCTTCCTCTGAGCTGAGCAGTAACAAAGACTGTAATGTTAAAGAACTTGAATAGAACTAACACCTCTACCCTACAGAATGCTACCTGACAGTAAAGAACTGCACTGTGAGTGAAGTCAAATCAACCTAGGACAAGGCATTTTTTAAAAACTTCTGTTCCACTTCCTGTCTCAAAATTGCATTAGCTCTGAAGAGACAATACTGCTAATAGCCATGCAGGTATCAGAGTTGTATTAGTGTTGAGAACATCATGCTTGACTCTGGAAGCCCATGTCTATTTGCACAGAGTTAATTGAGATGTTTGGAAAAAACACAGTTGGATTTAAGGTGTCTGTTTCAGTCCCTCTGAAGGGACTTGCATTTCTAAGGTCCTAGCCTTCTTATTAGGCCACTACCTCTGAAATTAGTTGTGGTATGACCTTCTGAAGCAAGACAGCACACCAGAGAGGGTAAGATGTTGAGCAAAACCAGTAATTCAAATTCAATAGTTATTTCTCAAAGCATATTCTGATTTGCTAGCTATTCTAATTAAAACTTTAGCTAATAGCCACTACAAGTGATGATAGTAGGCAGTATATTATCTCCTGCTTAGCAGCTTTTTCTCTTATCAGCTGTATTTGAGCTTCCTGTATTTTGTTAACCATCTTTAAATAGTGGCTGAAAAGTACCTGTGGTGATCAGGTAGACCAGCCTCCTGCCTTAAGTGCTACATCTTCAGAGCCTTCCCAGGTGATGACTCTATGACCTTTCTGGCCACTCTGAGCCAGTGACCATGTTCCTGCCAAAAGGCGAATTTTTGTGGCAGTCTTATCTCCCACATCACTATGTTGTATCAATCACCTGACACTACTGAGACGAATTTGGCTCTGCTGTATTTGTACCACCCTTCAACCAGCTGCAGGCTGTTCTAGATCCTTAGCCTTCTCCTTAGCAGACTGAACAAGCCCAGCTTTCTCAGTGTCATTTATTTCTCATCTCAGGCTGTTCATTAGCTTTCATGTTTCTGCTTGCACAAGGAGCTGTTCTCTCAGCTTCTTCCCAGTCCTTTTTTCTTCCTTTGTGTTCTTCAACATATCAAACATAAAACTGACTTTAGTCTTCTGTATTAGTCTTGCAAGAAGCTTTCCATTCTTGCTTTTCAGGTAGAAAAACTGTGAAGAACAACAAAATGTTACTAAAATGCTTTGTCACTAAGAATTCTAGAACCTCAGTTTAACTCCATGATCTAAAAAACACTTCTTTGCATTTTTACAGGGATCACCAACAAGAGTTAGTCATTTAAAAGCAAGCACACAAAGCATGTGTATCTTTAGAAGTCAGTAGTATAATGAGATCAATTTATGCTGTTTTTATGCTGTTTTTTTTTCATGCTGAATGTGGTCAAATGAATCCATGCTTAGTGCATTTAAAAAAGGCATAGGATTCTTGCTTCACTTTATGTATAGTGAAAGGAAGAATTGTTTCCTGGAGTTTGGTATTTCTGTAGACACTCAAAGTAAAAAGGGGTATAAGCACCATGGAAGCAGGCTGTAGATTTCAAGTGCAGACTTAATCTACAGAACAGGGCTTCTTTAAAAAACTGAGCAGGAAATGAGGCTGCAATCCACCTTGCTTCTTGCTGCTGTGTAAGCAGACCAAGACCCATTTAACTCACCAATTACACAGTAGTCAGCATATGCAAATGTACACTTAGCGATGCATTTGGAGCATTATCAAGCTCTGCAGACTTTGAGCACAACTCCTACTGCAGTCAGTGATTCTTCTCAAGGCTTCAGCTTCTGCCGTCCAAAAGCTTTATTAAAAGTTTGTATTGTTTGCTTGCTGCAAAGAGTTTGAAGTAATAAAAGAGCACTGGCTCAGAAAGAAGGGAAATAAATTTTTCATTAGTGAAAAAGAATAATTTAGAGACTATTTCAGAAACTAATTGCCATGCCCTCTTTCAAAAAAGAATCATTTCCACTCGAGTCAATTACTCAAAGATAATTGGAAAGAACTCTGCATTGACTTTTAGCTAATAGCACAACTGTGCTAGCAATTGTTCAGATCAGAAGAGAGTTTGAGATAGGTCTTTTGATTGTTCCTACTTACTGTGCTTTTGTTCACATTCCAGAGTGATCACAAACTAGACCCTTTTGGATAAAGCTTCAAGATGTGCTCCTACCATGATGGGTACTGAGCCACAACATCAGATGAGGACTATTCTGGGCAAGCTGCCCCAGACATGCATGTGCATCAAGTTGTCAGTAGCAATGTCCTCGCTCTGCAAACAGGCCCCTTTTGGGCCACACTAAGTGAGTACAGAGAATCAGCTGCACCCAGACAGGTCCTGCTGTCCAGAAACAGCTCAGCAGCCCACACCACAGCAGGTCTGACCAACCAGGACAGCACTTCAGCCTGTGCCAGCTCTGAGGAGCTCTTGGCCCTGTTCTCACGCAGGGCTTCAAGGGGCATGCAAGCTGCAACACTCCCACACGGTTCCAAGCATTCTCTCCGCCTGAGTGAGATGAGAGCTCATGTACATTTGTCAGGACGAATGGGGATGGTGTTGTACCAGCCAACCTCCCCCTCACACACTTTTTTTTAAAAGCACCCTGTATGTAGATATACTTCTCCACTTTTACAGCTGTCCATTTAACTGAAACTAATTTTAAAAGTCACTATTTCACCATATCCTTACTACATAGCCTCCATGTTCTTTCATAATTTTCTGAAGCAGTAGTTCAGCTAAGACCTGACAGTGTCCTGTACTATCTTAGAGAGAAAAAAAGAGAACTAAAACCTGTTCAGAAAGCCCACATCCACATTGTGTTCCCTCCTTGAACATTTGGACAGGAGAATAAAAGTTGTGTGCATTCATGGCACTCAGTTACTTACTGTGTTTATCTCCAAGATCTTTGCTCTTTACAAAAAGCAGCCTCTCTCTGAGCATCATAATCCAAGTCTGCTTGTTTTTCCTGCTCTTTTTTTGCCTTCTTTTCTGCCTGAGGAAGGAGGGAGAATTAAAGCTTTTTATTTTTATTATTATTTTTTTTAAAACCTTTTGCAACATGCATTAGGAATTAGTATCACTTTCAGCCCTACAAGATATGGAAAAACACAAACAAGTTTTCACAAAAACAGTGTTACCTTATACAACAGCCCTTGAGAGGAAAGGCTTTGTATGAGCAGCTCCCACACTGGGACAGTGACACCACACGAACTTGAAGAATGGGGTCACATGCTCAGGGGAAATCGAAATGCAGAAGGGGGATCTGCATTCCTGGGTGGGGTCTCCTGGAGCCATAGCTGCTAAGTGCTGATCTCTTTCTCATCACTTACCCTTTCAGGTCATCCTCCCTGACCAACAAGGGCTGAGAAAGCCCTGAAGAGACTCCTGCGCCACTGCTGAGATGTGGCAATGCCAACATCTGCAGTGCATACAAGATTTAAACAAACAAAAAACACAGCATGCTTCCTCTCCCAGCCCCTCAGAGTATCGTACTGTTGCTTTAGATGTGTGCTACTTTCTGAAAAGGCTGACAGGGTACAGCACTTCTATTTACCATTTGCTGGAGCTGAATCTTCTGTACTTCCATACTTGCATCACGTTGTCTTTGTTTCTTGGCTTCTTCCCCTTCCAGGTAGATGCGGTTCTTCTCCATGAACGCATGGCATTCTTTTTCATTTTCTGCTTTTTCCTCTATCTCCTTCTCCAGTTTCATCTTCACCTGAATTTTACACAAGAGAGGTTAGCCAAGTAGCTACCCTGCCAGTTTGTAGAGTCATGTATTGCCACCAGCCATTCTGCAGGCCAGACACAAAAGCAATAATGATGCAGCTCTGTATCAGCACTCGCTGGTAAGCACAATCATCGTGGCTGGCCAGTGTCCAAGCCCCGAGTTTCTTTCCAGCAGCACCAACAGATGCGTGCCCAGCATGAGGTGGGAGAGGGAGAGGACCCCAGGGAGATGTCAGCAGACCTGATGAAGCATGCTAATCTCTTGCAAGAGGATCTTCCCATGTGCCACTTGCAACTTGCTTAAGGAGTTGGGTGTAAATAAGAGGCAGCTGCTAAGTGAGAACATGCACAAGTGTCCCACTAAGAATTGCTATGCTAAAACCCACGATGCATCTAAAAGCTTATTTGGAAGTATAGGAGAGAAAGAAGAATAAGAATATATGTTTTTTTTTTTTTTTTACCACAGTGGCTCTGTGTTCAGCAATAGATTCAATGGCAGCCTTTGTTTTTGCTTCTTTCTCTTTGGTTTTTATTTGGTATTCGTCTTCTACCTCTGCAGCTCCTCGAGCAAAACGTTCAGCTTCCATCCTCAGTGTCTGATTCATCTGTCCAGCTAGTTGTTTAAAAGCTTTGTCCTGATGCTCTTGAACTAGCCTGCAGTAGAACATGAGCTACCATAACATACCAGCATATCCAATATATGCTCAGCTTATCTGAGGCACTGCTCCAACTCAAGCCAGCAATCCTGCCTCCACCCTTCTATCTTCTCTTGCCACGCAGGCCCACCCATTCAGCTCTTTGACATCCTTTTACTGACATGGCAAGTAAGCACTCCCTATTTTTTTTGGCATGCTTGCTTTTTGTTGCTATAGTGAGATGGATCACACGGGAAAGAGTCCACCTAACGCAGTGTCACTGCAAGCAAATGCTGGGAACACTGGCTGGAAGCAGGAAGCAAAGGGTGCTTGTTGCAATGACTCAGGAATAGCAAACCTTCTCAGCTAAACAAGGAAACAATATTTCTTCTGTTACTGTAAGAATATTAATACTGTTGCCTAGTTAAGTCAAGTATGTTCCTTCTTTCTCAGAGAAAGACAGGCAATATACTGATGCAGAGATTTGCATTCAGCATCTAGGCAACTTGAAGGCTTGAGAGTTTACCTACCCCCACAGCACCAATTACTACTAGAACTGATAGGGTTTCATCTGAACTGTGTACCTTTTTTCAAGTTTTACTCACAGAAAACCTTCTTGCAACAGTTTTGATTTTGCTGATGTAAAAATTCAGAGTAACATTTGTCACAACATTAAGTTGAATCTTAACACTGATAATACCTCAACCTACCTATTGGTCTCTGCATCTTCTTCTCTTCTCAGATCAGCCATCATTTCTTTTCCTTTAATGTAAGCCCTAATCCGATCATCATCTTCGTCTTCTCTTTGCTTCTCTTCATCTTTAATTACTTTCTGTTCAGCTACATGCTCCTGTTTAAATGGAAAATAACTCCTATTGTTATACAGAATGAGATTTCAGAAATATTGAATGGGGAAAGAAAAAAAATCTACCAGAGACTTCACACCTAACCTATCATAACAGTTCTTTGATTGTACCAGTGGAGAAGATATAGAACAGAAACGAATGAGAATACTCAGGACGTAAGTATCACAAACTACCACAGAATTAAAATTAGTAATGTACCGAGTTTAAGTGGCAAGGGCTTGGTAACAGGGGGGCTGCAGGAGTGACTGCTACAAGTATGTGGTTGCAGCCCCAAGCACGATATCCTTAGGGCAGACTTTCTTATACTTCCCCTCTGTCACCAGCTATTCTCCCATCCCAAGCGTCAAAGCGTCATTCACACGGAACAGACTCTGAAGGACAAAAACCAGTATATCTGTAGAACCATAAAAATATAAAGCACAAGGCATTTTGAGACCACAGAGAAGCAGCCGTTTTAGTGTATGTTGATTTTACTGCACATAAAAGGTTGAAAGCAAATGGAATAAAATTTGCCTAACTGGGGACAGAAGGGGTGGGGTAAAGGGCAGGTGAGGTGAAGCAAGGAAGGTTTGAATGGGAATTCTCTCAGTCTCTTGCTTGCCAATGATTCAAAGTACCTCCACATCAGCCTCCCTGCTTAAGCAGCTGTTGGGGGAAGGAAGTACAGAGGAGGGAAAGGTAGGTGTGGTCAGTAGGTCTTCATAAGTTTTCTGAACGTCTCTTACCAGAAAGGGAAAGACAAGATAAAAATAAAGCCACGTTCACAGACTCAGACTACTCCCTCCTCCTAACAAGGAAAAATGGGCTTAAAACAGGGTAGGTACATGGAATTGAAATCCAGGTATCAAGCTATATTCCCTGATGTCTACAGCAGACTTTTTAATTGTAATCCAGTTAAAGTTCAGGTGTCACATCAGGACTTTCAAGAGGCCCTTCCCAAAAACAGACAAAGGAAAGACCTAGCCTGCAGCTTTCAACATCGGTATGCAACCTAACACTGCTACTGGAGCTACCAACAAACCTCCTGTTGCCATCAGACCTGTTTATCCATAGCCCTAATGCAATTGTTTCATTCTAGACAGCTGCAGCGAAGCAAGCACTGAACTCTCTGACTTCCTGTTACTTACGTGATGCAGCCTCTGGCGTTCAATTTTTTCCTCCTGTTCGTTTTCCTTTACTCTCTGAATTTCCAGTTGGTACAACTGGTTGAGCCTTTGTATTTCTTCCCCTTCTCTTCTGTTTTCCAGCTTGGCCAGGTCTGCCTGATGCTTGTGTTCCTGTATTCTGGAACAGGAAAGGAACAGAGTAAGTGGGCTGGGGATGCCATGAAGTGAGGGGATAGGGATTCTGCATGCCTAGGGGTACCTGAACACTGACAACTCTGGTATTTTAAAGTGAAAGCAGAGCATTGGATCAAAATAGAATCACACATTTTTAGGTGGTAGCTGTAAATCCTCCAGCCAGAGTTCACTTCCGGCATAAAGAAGCACTTTGAAATTTCCCAATTGAGTCAGTATGAGCAAAAGCAAACATGCCCAGCAGATGGCTTTGAGTAAGAGATCCCCTTTGAGCATCTTAATTGTTAGCCCACTGCCTGCACCAGTTCGGCCTTTACCAGCTAGTGGCAAGCTACCACGCCCAGGCAGTGCCAGCGCTGAGACAAAGCGCGGCCCTCAGCCCACGCCAGCTCTATGACTTGTTACGGGCTAGCAGAAGCGGCAGGAACACGGCGTTCGGCCTCAGGGCGCCCACGGCGCGGGGAGGGCCCGATGCAGGGTCGCGCCCGGACCCCCGCTCCCCCCCGCCCGCCCCGGGCCGGGCTCGGTCCCGGGCCCCCCGGGCCCTCTCTGGGCGGCCCCGACTCACTGCGCCAGCTGCTCCCTGGCCACGGCCCGGCGCTCCGCGTAGCGGCCGCGCTCCCGCTCCGCCTCCCGTTCGGCGGCGCCCGGCTGCTGGTGCTCCATCGGCGGCTGCCTCCGCTACCGCCCGGCCCGGCCTCTTGGGAAAGCGGCGCTGCCTGCCGCGAGGCAGCCCGTTCGGCCGCTTCCAGAGCGCCTCGGGCAGAGGCGGACACAGCTGCTCCACCGGGCGGGAAGGGAAGGGCAGGGCAGGGCGGCGGCTCTGACAGCGGCCCTTATAGCGGCACCGCCCCGACCCCACCCCACGGCTGCTGACGGCAGCGGCCAGCCCGGCCCTGGGGAGGAGCACGGCGGTTCCAGAGCCGGCGGCGGTGCGCTGTGGAAGGTAAGGGGATAACTGCCCCCGGCCCTCGCCTCTGGGCAGCCCCCGCCCGGCTCCGCGCCCCCCGCCTCCTTCCGAAGCCTGCCTCCGCTGAGTCCGGAAGGCACACACAAGGCCCGTTTTCCAGAGAAAAATGTTACCAGACCTCCTTTTTAGGAAACTCTCCTAACTTTTTAGAACTTGGGTCGTTCCCCGGTTTGGCCCTGAGGTGGGCAGCTCGGGGCGTGAAGCGAGGGTGGGCAGAAAGGCAGGCTGCGGGTGCCTTGGGCAGTGCTTCCAGTGGGCCCTGAACAGGGGAACCGCGTGTTTGGAGCCCAGGGTGCTTGCAGGGAAGTCGTTATCTGAACCCCTAACGCTGTCCGTGCCGCGATTCTGTGGTTCTGTGTAAATACAACGGTAAAACTTCAGCAAATAAACGAACCTTTGGGAGCGAGGTGTGTATGTGGCTCCTGCATTGCAGAGCAGGCCCCAGAGAGTTTGGTGCCAGCTGAGAAATCTGAGAAATGAGTTTAGATCTGACTTTACCCACTGCAGATTGAATCACTGTTTGTCTTTTTGAAAGGCTGGTCAAACTGTGCTGCTTCTTGTTGCCACCGTATTCTTATAGTAGCTATTTACAGCTATATTGGGGCACATTCGCCTTTTAGATGACCTTTTAAGGGCTGTGACCAAACCACGTTCGTATTTTCATGTAACTAAATTACAGCGAGACATTAATTTTATAAAGGTGGTTGCAAAACACTATAAAAACTGCAGTACCATAAGTACTCTAGCTTCTGTGTGTATATGGTTGCTCTTTCTTGTCCTGTAGGTTCTGTAAATGTTTTATATATTTTTTTCTTCTTTCATTATGGAGAATACTGAACTGGAAATAGGCTAGTGAATAGTGTGACTTTTTGCACCCATGTTGGGAATTCATATTGAATTACAGCCTGTAGGGCTGAAAAACCTGGGACAGTGAATTTTTAGAAAAAAAAAGTGTAGCAGCAATAGCGAGCCTTTGGCGGGAACAGGTTCCGTTGATCTTCAGTTATATATAAAGCATCGCTGTCTCTAGTTAAATAAGCTGACTTTCATGAAATACAAGCTAGTGATTTTAGTGAATATACTGAACTCTCTGGAATTTATTTTTTCAAATCATCTTCCAGATTCATAGCATATATTTAATGTAGATCCATTTGCAGCCTTGACTTTGCCCATAAGGTTCAGAAAGATATCTTTTTAACCACATGAAAACTATTCTGTCTTTCCTTGCTGTATAGTTTCAATGATACTTCATATTTTTATCTTCCTGTGCAGTAGTACAGCTACAAGGAGGTAACTGGGTCTCAGCAACATCCTGTTCTTGAAAATTAAGATTTATTCCATTGCTTCCTCTGGAAAATGGCCCACAGCCAAGTCCTCTTATATCTCTGGATGCTTTGAGGAGAGGATAGAGATTATGTGTAGTCTTGGACTCAGATTCAATAACTTGCTTGGCATAGTTCTGAAATTCACGCTCCCTACAAAGTGCAATAAGCTGTTTCTGAGCATCATAGTCCAAGTCTGCTTGCTTCTCCTGCTGTTTTTTTGCTTGCTTTTCTGCCTGAAGAAGAAAAGGAAATGACAGCTTAGTATTTTTTTATAACATAACAATCTGTGGAGACTTGAGAGGGTAAACTTACAAGAAATCTGAGTTGATACTAAGTAGTTGGTATTTGTCAAATATCATCCCTCCCAAGTTCTCTCACCACCAAAAAAAAAAGAGGTACATTGAATAGCTGAGTGAACATCAGCATTTGCTGCTGCTCTTTGGTAATCTGCCCAGAAGATACAAGAGACCAGCAGTAGTACATAATAACACAGGACAAGAAGTGATGTGTCATTACAAAACAGCCTTGACTTGCACAACACCCCTTGAAAGGCTTTGTATGAGCAGCTCCCACACTGGGACAGTGACACCACACGGACTTGAAGAATGGGGTCACATGCTCAGGGGAAATTCAAATGCAGAAGGGGGATCTGCATTCCTGGGTGGGATCTCCTGGAGCCATAGCTGCTAAGTGCTGATCTCTTTCTCATCACTTGCCCTTCCAGGTTATCCTCCCTGACCAACAAGGGCTGAGAAAGCCTTGAAGTGACTCCTGCGCCACTGCTGAGATGCAGCTGGTCCCCAGTGCCAACATCTCCAGTCCATACAAGATTAACAAAAAACACAGCATGCTTCCTCTCCCAGCCCCTCAGAGTATCGTACTGTTGCTTTAGATGCGTGCTACTTTCTGAAAAGGCTGACAGGGTACAGCACTTCTATTTACCATTTGCTGGAGGTGAATCTTCTGTACTTCTACGTTTGCATCACGTTGTCTTTGTTTCTTGGCTTTTTCCCCTTCCAGGTAGATGCGGTTCTTTTCCATTAATGCATTACGTTCTTTTACACTTTTTGCTTTTTCCTCTATCTCTTTCTCCAGTTTCATCTTCACCTGAATTTTACATGAGAGGAGGTTAGCCAAGTAGCTACCCTGCCAGTTTGAAGAGTCATGTATTGCCACCAGCCATTCTGCAGGCCAGACACAAAAGCAATAATGATGCAGCTCTGTATCAGCACTCGCTGGTAAGCACAATCATCGTGGCTGGCCAGTGTCCAAGCCCCGAGTTTCTTTCCAGCAGCACCAACAGATGCGTGCCCAGCATGAGGTGGGAGAGGGAGAGGACCCCAGGGAGATGTCAGCAGACCTGATGAAGCATGCTAATCTCTTGCAAGAGGATCTTCCCATGTGCCACTTGCAACTTGCTTAAGGAGTTGGGTGTAAATAAGAGGCAGCTGCTAAGTGAGAACATGCACAAGTGTCTAACAATTGCTATGCTAAAACCCATAATACTTCTAAAATGTATTTGGAAGTATAGGAGAGAAAGAGGAATAAGTATGATTTTTTTTTTTACCACAGTGGCTCTGTGTTCAGCAACAGATTCAATGGCAGCCCTTGTTTTTGCTTCTTTTTCTTTGTTCTTTTTTTCTTGTTCAGCTTCTTTTTTTGCAATGTCTCTAGCAAGACGATCGTCTTCCATCTTCAATACTTCGCTCATTTGAGCTGCTAATTGGGTAACAATTTTGTCCTGACGTTCCTGTGTTAGTCTGCAGAAGAACGAGTTATTGTAACGTACACACGTAGTCTACCTGAAATGTGGCTGCTACCAAACCCAGCAGTCTTCTCTCTTCCTGCCACACAGCCTGCACTCCTGTAAATCTTTGTACTTTGAAGAGGGGAGAGATCACTCCCCACCTTCCCCCCACAGACCTCTAACTATTGAACATGTGAAAGAATTTCCTTTTTATCCTGAATTCTCCACTTCTCTATGAGTAGAACTTAATTATGGAATAACTGATATTTTTTTGTTATATCATCAGTCTGAAAAACTTGAATATCAGAACTGCATAATTCTTAAGTTAGACCCATTTCATACTCAAGCTTTGTACCTACCTACGCATTTCAGCTTCCTTCTCTTTCATCAGCTTGGCAATCCTTTGCTTTGCTTTGAAATGAGCTCTAATCCGATCATCTTCTTCCATTTGTTTTTGTTCCTCTGCTGCTTTGATTATTTTCTGGTCAGCTACATGCTTCTGCATAGGCAAAATGGTCCTGATATAACAGATGTTGTTCAGAAAACCTAGGCCTTTGGCTGCAACTTAAAACAATCACTTCCTCTTCTGTTCTCTCTTCATGTTTTTTTTTTTTTTTCAAAGAGAGCAGAATGGAGAGGGATTCTTCCTCTTATGGCTCAAACATGCATGAAGGAGATGGTAGATAGGTGAAAGGAGAAGGGGAGTTGAGCACCAAACAGCTGCTCCTCCAATCCATTATGCAGATCAGCATGCAATGCAGAGAGCATTATCCCTCGCTGCAATCCACAGACATGGGAGAGGGGGATGTGGAGAGGAATGGGACTGCATAACCCCACCAATACTTACACAGACTGTGCTACTCCTGGCCCACCTCATCCAAAACTATCCCAGTTTGAGCTTAATCCAAATCCTAGCTGACGAGGAGTTTTCTAGAGTTCTATGTAAAAAATTTACTGTCTTTTGCATGCTGGCCAAAAGTGTTGTGAGGTGTCTTGTTTGCATTTAGCAAGGTGCCTTTGAAGGTGAAGAGGGAGGGCAGCAGATCTTGACAAATTTTCTAAACATATCTAATCATAAAGGGAAAGACAAGTTAAAAAGGTATTTTCATGTTCACAGACTCAGACTACTCCCTCTTCCTAACAAACGAATATGGGCTTGAGACAGGGCAGGTACACGGTACCTAAATCCAGTTTTCAAATCAAGGAGACTGTTCCTTGATGTCTACAGCAGACCTCTTCATCGTACACCAGTCAGAGCAGCAGGTGCTTATGTTACCCCTTCAGACAAGAGAAGGGACTTCCACCCAAGAGGCCCTTCTCAGGAGTAGACAGGAAAGATATGGCCTGCAACCGGCAATGGAGGGATACGGCCTAACGTTGGTAAAGCTGTCAGCAAACCTCCTGTTGCCAGCAGGCCCATTTAGATAATATTAACACTATTGTTTCACTCCGAGCAGACAAGGCAAAACAAGCGTTTTGAACTCTCTGCTTTCCTGTCACTTACATGATACAGCCTCTGGCATTCAAGTTTTTCCTCATGTTCCTTTTCCACTTTTTTCTGCATTTCCAATTCGTACAATCGACTCAATCTCTGTATTTCTTCTCCTTCTCTTTTGTCTTCTAGCTTAGCCAGATCTGCCTGACGCTTGTGCTCCTCTATTCTGAAACAAAGAAAAAAAGGAGTTATAAAATGGGTTAGGGACCAAGTGAAGTAACGAACAGATAGGGATTCTGCATGTCTATGAGTACTTTAAAAAAATCTGGTATTTTGAAGTGAAGTTGGGTATATTGTCAGAGGTAAAGATCAATAACATTGTGTGTAACTTTCTGTAAAACCTTACAGGATGCATTTGTGAGAAGACAGTTTAAATAAGATAATTAATCAAAAGTAACCCTATTTTACTATTACTTACTGTTCTAACTGATCTCTGCATAGTGCCTGTCGATTCATGTAACGCTGATGTGCCTTTTCTTGCTCTCTGAGAATGGCTTCCTTACGCTCACGTTCTGCTTCTTCTTCCTTCTTTTTGTTAACATCTGGCTTGAACTTTTTAAATTCAATTTGAGCATCTCTTTCCTTTAGGACCTCAGTAAGTAGCAGTGCACTCTACAAGAGAACATTTAAGTTAATTTGCATGTTCAAAGAGTTTAAAGAAATTCAGTACAATTTGAATTTAAATATTAGAAGTTGTCAACAAACATGCAACCCTTTCACTCTTTCGTTCTGATAGTATAGGTAAGTTTTTGCTTGATCAATAGCTTCCTTCCGTTTTGCTGCTTGGAACTGTGCTTCTTCCAAATCAAGTAACTTTCTTTCTTCCTCTTCCTTTTCTTCACGTAATTTTTTGGCTTTAAGTTTCCTTTGTGCCTGGCCCTATAATGCAGATAAAAATGCACTTTTTTAGAAATCACATTTAAAACTATGGATTAAAATGTATAAACCATTCTGAACATGGTGCAGTGATTTTTTTTTTTTAATTTCGCATTTTAGGTTTAATTTGACAATTAAACTATTTATATGGAGCATAGTTAAAATACATATTTAAGAGCAGATGTTAAACTAAGGAAATACACCTAGAAATATGATTGTGAGTGTTTTTGCCTATATGAATCACCTAGTTTACGGACGTATCTTGTACTTACCATAATGGTATTGGGCCAGTCTTTTACAGCCGCTTTGGAGCGTAAGTGCATTTCCTCACGTTCTTTCTTCTCAGCAAGGATGCGTGCTGCTTCTCTACTTATGCTGCCAAGATTGTCCTGCATCCTTTCCCATTCTGCTTTTGGCAATATAATTACTTGACGAAGATCTACTTCATTTGGTAGAAAATATCCATCTAGAATGCTATTTTGTACAAAACTGCGTGATGCTATGTAGAGGGAAGAAAAGATACTGAGGTTACGTGGAATCACAAAATCCTAAGTTCAAACCTGCAGCAGGGTTTGAATTCCCGCATTGTAACAATACTGCGTTATCCTGACGCTAACTCTCCCTGTCCCAGCACCCCTGCGCTAAGGTGGAGTCTCTGACTGCGTTCTAAGTGCGGGCAGTGCGTGTGCTTGGGCCGTGGCGCTGAGCACTGTAACCCTGTGCACGTCGCTGTACCTGTGTGCAGGTATTCAGGTTTGGCGTGCGGTAACTAAGGCCGTGCCGACAGCGCTGGACACGGTTCTGGGCACAGCAGGGGCCGGGAAGCGTTCCCAGCAGGGAATGACTGGGGAATGGCGCTGAAGCCGTTCTGCTGCGGGCGGGTGACAGCAGGAGGGGCGCAGGCTGTGCCTCGCCGCCCTTCTCCAGCGTGCTCGTTGCACCTGCTGAAGCCTGGGCCACGCACCTACAACCTTCAGGTCACCGTCGGGCTCTGTGCAGCGCCCGTTAGGTCCCCAGCCGTGTTCTCAGGGAAGCCGCGCAGCCCTGCGTGCTGCCAGCAGCGCGCCTCGCTCCCCGGCCTGCGAGGCGCTGACCCCGCCTCACGCCCCCTACCCCGGTAACGGCGGCCGCGCGGCGCCGAGCCCGGGCACGCGGTGGCCCCGGGTCGCCCGCAGCGCCCCGCGCACTCACGGGGCAGCCGCCGCCGCCTCCCGC
>CM021737.1:19330035-19350440 GCA_011075105.1 Heteronetta atricapilla | reverse complement strand
GTCCCAGGCCGCTGCCGCGTGCGCGCTGTTGCCGCGCAACCCGGCGGCGGGCGGGGCTGGCGCGGGGCGCGGCGGCGGGGCCGGGCCCGGGCCCGCTCCGGCTGCTGCTGCGCCGTGCGGAGCTGCCCGCGCCTCCTGTGCCCCCCCGCTCGCTGAAGAGGTCACCCCACGTCCCGGGAGCCCCCTACCCCCGCGGCGCTGCGGGAGGATGGAGAGGTGCCGCGCACGGAGCCACCCGCAGGGTGCAAACCCCAGTTCTGCGTGGGCACGAGTCTGTCCTGTGCCCAGCCTCAGAGCCCGACAGCAAAGAAAGAAAATCCCACAAAAAAATCAGCGTGTGCGCTGCTCAACGCCACGGCGCGTGCTGCAGGGGCTGCGCCGCCCTCCCCAGCATCCCCAGCCCGTGGGGTTTTGTAGGGTGTGGGGTGCCCAGGTGGGACCCACTCGTTGCTCCGCACCCCACAGGGACCCCAACCCCGAGGCTCAGCCCCACAGTCTCTCCAGAGGGAGACGCAGCTGTCAGCTCTCCCTTGAAAACTTGTTCGATTTGTTTGTCCGAGAGCCGCGCACGTGCAGCGGCATCACGCCATGGGGGGCGAGACCCTGCACACAGCCCCCCCAGAGCCTCCAGCAGGGTAAACAGCAGCAAAAAGGGTGACAAAGGTGGGAGAAGGCAAAGAGAGGCTGGGCTCAGAGCACATCCCTGGCCCCGGGAACGCGGGGATGGGGAAGGGGGGCATTCACCTGGGCAGCAGCTCTTTCTCGGGGGCCACTGCCTCCCCTCCACAGCAGCCGCCCAGCGAGTGCAGCCAAACCCCCAGCCCCATGGGCTCCTCCAGCGAGCACAAGGACAGCCAGAAGACATGCCAGCCACTACAAAAATGCTCCAACAGTCGGCTGTAGTGGTTACTTGCACACACCTGAATGCACATTCCTGCTTCACCTTCCCCAAAATAGTCCCGGTGGCAGAGATTTCCATCGCATCTCATGCACTATCATGCACTCATCATACACTTACACACATTTACACCATACATTTTAAATCAGCCCAGCCAGAAATCCAAAATGCTCAGAGCTGAAGTGCTTAAAATATGGTCATGGAGGAAATCAAGGAGAAATTCATGTTCTGCTTAGAAAATATGTGTAATTAATTAGAAAGCGTTTATGAGTTTTGTAACAGTGCTTTGTAACTGCAGGAAAAGGAGCTGGTTAAGAGTTTTTGTAGCAAAATTAGGGGAGATTTTTATTCCGGAGAGGTATTGCTAGGACATCATGAACACCATTACAGAGCAAGGCCTGCCAGGGAATTTGTTCTGGATACAAAGTCTGGCATCTCAAGGAGCAGCTCTTCCACACCGGAAAATAACAGGGGCTTTTGGTCCCTTAACATCAGCATGGGCTCAACATCCCTGCTTATTATCAGAGACTCACAAGCAAATTACAAATTGAAGGAACCTGCTGGGGGTGCATGCAGGCTGTGCTGGCCCCAGGTGTGTGTGATCAGCGTTAGGCCAGTGACTGCCTCTGCAAATGGTAACGTCCTGCCTGGAGCCAGGTGAGGGGCCTTGCTCCTGATGCTGGCAGCGGGGTTATAAAGGCTCTGGTGGTGTTTTTCCCTTTCTGCTGGCTGGCAGGAGGGTGTTTCAGCACAGCTGGGCTGTGTAATAGGGGCTGGGGTTCCTGCAGGGCTTGGTTCCAGCTTGTGGTGTCTGCTGGGCTTCACATCTGCTTCCTGAGAGGAGCAGGGCTCCTGAGCCCCCCCCCCCCCCCCCCCCCCTTTTCTGCGCTTTCTGGGAATTTGCTGAATTACCACGGTGGCTGTGCAGAGGAGAGAGCCCAGGTTGCTGTCTGCCCCAGGGGATGGGCTCCAGCAGCAGTGTTAAATTTTTTGGGGGGCCCACACCAATTTACATGAGCGCACAGAGCCAGCTTTGTGGCTGGTACAGCTCCACAGCTGCTCTAGAGGGAGCAATTTGCCTTGTAACCTGCAAAACGCTGCGTTCAAAGGTGGGAAAAAAAAAAAACCCACAACCTTAAACCTCTGCTGCCTGCAGCTCCAACCACTAAACCTCCGCTGCCTGCAGCTCCAAAACCCCTGCGTGCTGCCTGCACGGAGCAGCGAGTCCTTCTGGCAGCCTTCCCGGCCTCTCCGTGCCGAGCGGCGCCTGCTCGGCGGCCGAGCGACGTAGGCTATGGCTGCTCAGGCTTCCGGGAGGCAGCTGGGGCCCGCGGCCCCCGCTGCCCGGGGAGAGGCGGAGGGAGGCTGAGAACCTCTGGTGCCGTGGGTGGGGGTAAAGTCCTCCCGGCAGCCTGGAGGCCGAGCGGCGGAGGTGGGAGGATTTGGGCAGCGCAGGACGAGGCCTTGCGGCTGTCAGCATGGCCACGCAGATGTTTGAGGGGAGAGGGCACGCGGCCGTCTACCAGAAATACCGCTTCAGCCCTGGCAAGGAGCTGCAGGGAGCCATCCTCAGCTACCTGAGGGAGAAGGTGAGGTGGGCACGGCCAAAATGTGGTGGTGGGGGGGTATTTTTGTTTTACATGGAGGTGTTGCCTCACGTGGTGCTGTGGTGGGGAGTCTGTGAGGTGTGGATGCCCCCTGAGCCTTTCCACAGGTCACAGCCTGCAGCACAGGTGTGCACAGGGGTACGGAATGGCGTTAAAAACACAAGATTTAGGGGTGCTGGACTGAGGTGTGTTTGCTTCCCCACTTCACAGGGCACAAACCCCACGGAGCTGGCTGTGGACGTGGGCTGCGGGTCAGGGCAAGGCACACACTTCCTGGCAGAGCGCTTTGGGAAGGTGGTGGGCACGGACATCAGCCAGGCGCAGATCGAGGAGGCCAAGGCTGCCCCCTCGCCTCCCAACATCTCCTACCTGTGAGTACCAGGGCTGAGGTGAAATTTGGGTCCTCACACTGACCTGGCGGGCTGGGCACGGGTGGTGAAGCACCCGTGGAGGGACTCCTGGCATGTGCGTTATCCTGCCCTTACAGCATCTACAGCCTTGCACACCAAAAAGTGCCCATTGATTTTGTATCTTCCTAATTTCCTGTGATATATTCTGCTTATTTTTTTTCACCCATCCCCAGTGT
Source organism: Heteronetta atricapilla (assembly GCA_011075105.1). Taxonomy (NCBI): domain Eukaryota; kingdom Metazoa; phylum Chordata; class Aves; order Anseriformes; family Anatidae; genus Heteronetta; species Heteronetta atricapilla. The sequence goes on along the minus strand of CM021737.1, from coordinate 19,347,349 downwards.
GTGCCCTGCAGAGGAGCTGCCCTTCGAGGATGCCTCGGTTGACCTCCTTGCTTCGTTCACGGCCGCGCACTGGTTCGACATCGAGAAGTTCATGAGAGAAGTGAACCGCGTGGTGAGGCCGGGCGGCTGCGTGGCCATCAGCACCTACACCGTGGACATGAGCCTGCACTACGGAACCTGCTCTGAGAAGTTGACCCAGATCTTCAGGGAGGTGAGGGATGAAACCCAAGCCTCGGGGCTTCCCCTGCTGGTCTGGGCAAAGGAGAAACATGCAGAGAAGAGAAGCAACATGCCTGTGGGTGCTGCGAAAGGACCCCCACCCACCAGGGGATGGGGCAGAGCTATGCTTATGTCTATAACAAAATAGTGTGCTTATGTTCTCGATGCTGAGCAAGGTGTTGAATTTTAAGTAGAAACAGAGAGCTTCAAGTGCTTTTGTTTATCATCTGTCTTCACAGACCTGGGGACAGCTCTTAAAACACTCACATAGCAGAGTAAAACACGTCCTGGAAGACTACAAAGAGATATTTGAGGCCTTGCCATTTCCAGACAAGAAGAGGTGAGCAGAAACTCCTTGCTGCATCACCATGGGTGGGTAAAGGTGGCAGGCTGCGGGAACACTACTCTTGCCCCTATCAAATGCTGTGTTGAGATGTTTCCCCCTCTTGGACCTCTGAGAATGCCATGTGTTACTTGTCACCACCTCAGTCTGCAGTCATCCTCGCTCCACTGCCTGTAGTTTGTTTGCCAATGCTCCTTTTTTCCTCACTTTTTTTTTTTTCTAGAATCACTGACATCTATGACAAAATTCCCATGACGGTTGCTGGTGTGGTTGGGTACTTAGAGTCTGCCTCTCCCTACCAAGTCTTCATGAAGAACGACCCTGAAGCTGCAAAAACCCTCCTCCCGGAGATGGAAAAGAGGTAAATTGTGCTCAGGAAAATGAGCAGGGCATGGAGACCCCCTCTCAAACAGTGAATGGAGAGAGGTTGTGCGGACCCTCCAAAGCTGGAGTAACACACCGCTCGGTGTGCATCTGCAGCCCAACCTTCTATGCTTTGGAGATGCTCTGAGTGGGGAAAGTCTTATCTCTGGTTGTGGATGTTGTCCCACGTCTGGTGAGAGCTGGCCAGCTGGCAGGAGACCCTTCCTCTGCTTCTTTCAGGTTGCTGGAGGTGATGGGGGTCCCCTCACGTGAAACCCCCCTGGAGTTCTGGGTGAGGCATGTCTGCATACTGGGGCACAAGGAAGCGTGAGAGCCTCTGGTGCTGGAAAGGAAGGAAAAAGAGGATTTCCTAATACCCTGCTCTTATTCCCTGGGGAAATTGGTGATTTTGGTGATTAAAACCTTAAAAATCCTTAACCTTCTGTGGAAAGCAGATGTGGGTTGAATGTAAGACCCTGTCTGTGCTGCAGTCATGGTCTGCCCAGCGCTGCTTCGTTGGTGCTGGGAGTGTCCCGTGTAGCTGACATTCATTAGACAAGTAAAAGAAAATAAAGTTCCTTGTGGCTGCTTCTTAATATTGAGCATCTGCTGGGGGTAGAGTAACTGTGCCTTATGAGCACTGCTCACCGGGGGCCTGCTTTATGGGGTAGGTAGGCTCTAATGTGCATCACTGCAGAAAGTGGGGAGAAGCCAGTTTCAGACCTGTAACTTGGCCTGCTTTTGAAATATTTTACTTTCCTCTTGTCTTGGGACATTTTTCCTTTGGGTGCAAAGGCAACATGGGCAGCTTGTGGGCCCCAGTCTCGGTGGCATTTCTAAGAAGCATGAGGGATGGGAGTCCCTGGGTGTCACCTGAGCTGCTCTCTGGGCTGGGAGATGCAGCTTTTCCCACCAAAAAACACTTTCATACCTCACATGCTTTCGAAGGAAGGTACTTGGCCTGCAAGCAAACAGAAACTTGAGGTTGCAGCCCAGGCCTCCTGCTAACCAAAGTGGCCTTTCTGCCTGCTTCTCTGCAGTTTTTTGTCTCATGGGAACAAAATGCAGCTGGGAGCTGTGTGATGCCTGTGGAAGCTGCCCAGAAGTTGCTCAGCCTCAGCACGGCAGCTGCTGTGGTTTCTGAGCCTCAACCCAGCCTTTTTTTTATCTGCTCCACAAACCAAATCTATCGCTTGTGTTTGAAAGGCAGTGATTCAAAGCCGGGTCAGCATCGGTACCTGACACCTCCTGTTTGCTTTCTGGAGGCTTTGAGTCTCTGTGGGGCCGTTTCCCTTTCCCGTAAACCCAGAGCCGAGGCCTGGGTCCTCTTTCCCAGGAAGGGGGTTTTGTCACCAGCCCTGTTCCCAGGGGCTGTGCAGACCTATCAAAGGGCTTCTCCCCATGGGGGGGGGGAAGATGTAGGCAGCCCAGCTTGGGGGAAGAGCTCCAGGAGGTGTCCAGCTGTGGGCCCACTGTGGGCATGGAGAGATGGAGCCTCTGCTACCTGGTAGTGGTGCTTGGTCCATTGGGATGCTGGGGGCCGGTGCCAAGGGGCTCACCTTGCTTGGGGGGAGGCAAAGGTTTTGTCTGCAGTTGGTGGCTACCAGGAGGATGGAAGGTCCTGGGAAGAAAGCCCTGTGCTGCACCAAAATCCCGAAGGGCTGGGGGCCCTGTGTGTCCTTGCAGCACCCGCACAAAGCCTTTAGGAAAAAAAAAAAAAAAGCTTTAAACTTATTGCAGCTTGTTTAAACAGCTTGCTGCCCAGCTTTCCCATAAAGGGCCCTTCCCAGTGGTGCCGCTGTCAGAGGGGTGATGCAGCAGGTGAGATGTAATGATGTAATGGCAGGGATTGCATCACTGAAGCAGGCGTGGGCACAGCAGCTCCAGGTGGCACAAGCAGTGGCCACCTGACGTCCCTGCCCCTGTGCCCCTTGGACTGCGGGCAGGGCTCCTGCGCGTTGCCCATGTTGCTTTTTGCATTTTTGGGGCGCTGTTTTCCTTTTTCAGGGGCTTTTCCAAGACTTTGTCCACCTGGCTCCAAGAAGGGTGGGAAAAAGCAGCCCTGTCCTTTCCATCCTGCCCCAGCCACGTGGCTGTGAGCGAGGCTGCCCCGTGCCAGCCTCCCGGTGAGTCACGGAGCAATTCCTCACCTGGCACGGCACCCAGCCTGCGCAGCCCTGCCCCTTTCGCTTTCCTTTCCATGCCTGGGAATCTCCTACGTGTTTGGGATTCCTTGCTCTGGAAAAACGCTGAGCCAACCCCCACAGTGCTTTTTTATGGCTTTTGTAGCTGTTTCTGGACTGGAACTTGTAAATATTTTTGTGTTGCTTGATATATCGACAGCACGGTCAATGAGAACTAAAAGCAAGTAATTTCTTAACGTGGCATGGCTGCCCCTTCGCTTGTAGGATGAAACAAACCGATGAGGGGCTGCGTTGCTGCTGCCTGTGCCACTCTGAACCCGGCTAGGCTATGCATGGTGTCCCCAGCCCATGGTGGCTTTGGGCGACGCTCTGCAGTGACACCTTGGTGCAGTGGCAGAGCTGGCATCAGCACGGTTCGGAGGAGCTGTGCCAAATGCAGCCAGGCCAGGGCTCGGGGAACGTCCCTGCATGGTATTACTGTCCAAGACATCCCTTGCTTGTGCAAGATTTTGGGTTTCCCTGCCCGTGCTCTTACCTTGGTGCCAGGCCGTGCGGTGCGTGCATCCCTGTGGGCTGCGCTCGCAGCCCTGGCTTCCCTGCTCTGCTTTTGCTTTTCCTTTGGCACCTTGGGATTTCCTGCTTGCCTGCGTAAAGACGTGACGTCTCGGTTTGCTCTTCCAACCAGGAATGGCACGTGCGCGATGACAGCCGCCACAGTGATCATGAACCAAAGGAGCTGAGCCAAATCCCAACGAGCATCCCCTGCGGCTGCTCCTGCCTGTGAGCGCGGCTGCCAGCGATGGGCTCTGTGGGGGTTTTTTTGGATCGTGGCGTGGATGGGGCAATGAGAGCTGGACCTGAGGGAAGGGTGACCTGGCTCTGTCTGTGGGTGCGTCGCTCCTTCTGCCTCCTCACCAGGAGGGGACGATGCTCCGGCCACATTGGGGTTGCAGCAAGGGCGCATCCCAAGGGTGGCCCCACAGTGAGGACACATGCTTCTTCCACGGGGGAAACGCTTGTTCTTACTCCCCTTGGGATTTTGGTACGGTGTTTTTTATTATGGATGGCCTGTGCCTTGCTTGGGAAGCTGACGTGAAGTTTTTTATGCTGCTTCGAGCTTGTATTCCATAGCTGTTACCAACTGTGAGCAAGCTGCATTGAATAAAAGTTTTTTTTCCAAATCTGTTTGTTTCTTTAACTGGGCAGAAAATAAGTTTCCCACTTGGGAGAGCACAAGCTAACGAACCAAGCCCTGGCTGTGCCTCAGGCTTTTAATTACTGACCTTGTTAACGAGTGAGACAACCCACAGCTGTAGGGAGGCTGGTGGGACTCCCACCCGTGCCCACGGTGTTATCAGGCTTTATTTATGTGTCTGAGGCTCAGGGGCTCTGCGGTGCCTCCTGACGGGCCAGCAGGCAGTGGGCACAAACCCAGACACGTGGCAGGCCACCTAAACACAGGCAAACACTTTTTTACTCCGGGCACTGGCACGGGATGCTGAGAGCCTGCTTTTTGTACCGATACAGGGATACTTTGTTGTGTTTAATGGTTGATTTAAGCCCAAAACAAAAGGCAAACATTGGTTCACATCTCAGGTTACCTCGAGGAGAGGGCAGCTTTTTGTTACGTGGGTGCATTTTTACGGTGGCAAACAGGAGAGTGCACTTATGCCTGCTGTGACCGCATTATTCGGTGCCGCGCTGGTGCGGATCTGCTCTTTACACACACGCAGGGATATTTCGTTGCAAGTAACGATGAATGAACGCACAAAATGAAGCGCGGTTACGGCTTCAGGGATCGGGTTACCCGGGGGAAGGAGCAGCTTCTTGTTGTGTGGGCGCGTTTTTGTGGGCGCCGCGTTTGCCTTTCCCACGTCCCGCTGAAGTGGGAGAAAAAACCCGCACGCGGCGCCGCGGGATCCCACCACATCCCCAGCCCCGTCCCAGCCACCCCGTCCCCACAGTGCCCTCACCTGCAGACGCACCTGCAGCCTGGGCTTTCCTCGCCATCGCTTTCGCTTTCCTGTCGCGGATCTGCCGCGCCGTGGGTTTTCCTGCCAAGGTGAAAGCGCGGTGCTGCCCGGCTGCTTAAAAGCCGTCGAGATGGGGCAGAGCGGCAGAAACGAGCGACAGCAAGGCTCTGGACACGAAGCAAGAAGACTCGAGGCGTCTCGAGGGATTTTGTGGATTCGGACACGGGTCGTCCTCTCCTCCTTCTGTCTTTCTGGATCTTTGCATCGGCGTAGCTGGAAAAGAAGATGCTGTGCCCCATGTTCACCGTGGTGCTGCTGGTGGGCCTGGGGCCCCTGCTGGTGGGCGCCTTCCCCCAGCACGCCCCGAAGAAGACTTGCCGCCTCTCCCAGTACGGGTACCCGGCATCTTCCGAGCTGATGGCGGTGGGGAAGTTGAAGGAGTACTTTGTGAGTACCAACAGCAACGTGGGGCGTGGGCTGGTGGGAGAGGGTCTGCTGAAATAAGAGGCCCTGAGGGTGTTGGGGACAAAGCAGGTGTTTTCTGGGGCAGTTTGGGGAGAACAGGCCCTGGCACGGTGAGCAGCAGCCCTCACCTGCACTCGGAGGGTGCCAGCATCACACCCTTACCGACCTGGGCTGCGGGGCTGGGCTGAATCTTGTCCTGGTTTCAGACCTCAGGAGGGTGAAGAGGGTTGCACAACACAGCCCCAAACTAGAGAACGCTTTTCAACCTGTCCCCACCCCTCTTGTGTTATGCCTCCAGGAGGGCATCATGCAGCTAACAGACCGAAAATGCAGCACCAGGCTCTTTCATCGGAAGTGGAAACCCAGCGAGCTGTCGGTAAGGGCGATGCCGGGGAAGGGGGACCCTCTCCACCCACACCCCAAGGTGGCCTTGCAGGGCTCGGGGAGCCCTTCCACCAGCTCCACCGCTTCTTGGGGTCCATAACCACCACGCTCCTGCCTGCAGGTGCCTGACCGACTCCTCCTGGTGGAAGCTGAGCTGGACCTCACCGTCACGGTGCTGGCGCACCCCACAGACCACAAGCTGGCCGAGATGAGCCAGCAGCCCCTGGCCTTTTTCACCCAAGCCCGGGAGGACCTGCGAGGCTGTGTGAGTGTCCCCCTGGGTCCCCTGGCCCTGGCTTGGTGGCATAGGTGCTGGTGGCAGCGCCGTGGGGCATCACTGGTCCTTACCTGCATGTTCTCCTTGCAGGTGGCCACTGAGGCTCCTTCACATCACCCCTCTGGGAAACTGAGGCACTGGCTGCAGAAGCTGGAGACGGCCAAGAAGACGGTAAGACAAGAGGCTGGGGAAGAAGGTTGATGGGGTTTCAGGGGGCCCTTGGCAGACATCTCATCACTTTGGGTCTAAGAGCTCCAAATTAAGAAGCAGCCAAGAAGGCCTCCCCACGGTGCCCCCGGTGTGCTCACCTCCTCTTCTCCCTCCACAGGAGACCGCTGGCTGCCTGGAGTTCTCCACCATCCTCAACCTCTTCCACGTGCTGACCGACCTGCGGTGCGTGGCCATTCCAGAGCAATGCACGTAGCCTTTTCTTCCTGCCTTGCCTTACGGACGCCTGGCTGCGTTTTCCTGTTTAAGCACTTGGCTTTTTTATGTGAGCTCAGGGAGCGATTTTTTAACAATCTTTTCAATTATTGTCTGCATTTCTAATTGTGTATTTATAACGTCTTAGGAGACATAAAGAAATGCCCCTTCTGACAGGTTCTGCTCAGTGGGGGTCAGCGTATTTATTGCATGTCTTTGTTTTGCTGGTTGTCAGAACACTGACTGTTTGTAAAGAAATCTATTTTTGAGCTTGCTATTTATTGCATACTGTATTTTGTATGTTTGCCTGCATAGATAATATATTTTTATATGCTATTTAACATGAAAAATAAAATAGATACCATAAACTGACAAGCTGCCATCCTGTCTTCCCTATATTTTGTTATAATATCATCCTATCATTTAGGGGTGGGGAGGACACCGCCAAGAAACTTGGGCATTTAAAAATCGGCATCACATCAGCTCACATACTGATGCCAGATTTATGGTGCTGCAGGGGGACACTGAAGGGAATGGACCCCCCCGGTGCTGGATGCAGGGGATTTGGCTCACCCTGGAGACTTCTGCACAGCTGTGAGCAATTTGCTGGTTCCTCTGCTGCAGATACAAGAAAGGGTGGGCTTCCACAAAAGGATGTTGTGGAAGAAGAGGTTCTGCCAGAAGGTGTTTTAATATTGAAATTAAAGTGAAAAATAATCATCTGTGGGACTGCGCTAACTTTGAGGGCATTTTTCACGAGGAGTAGCCAAAACAAGCCTCTAGTTCTTTTTCCTGAAGACACTGAGCTATGGCCTTGACCCATCCAGGCCAGAAGGGACCTGAAGAGTATCTGGTCCAGCTCTGGAGCCAGGACAGATTGCTTGGGGACAGGTCTGGGTGAGTCATGAGCATTTCCAGGAAGAGGGATTTCACAGCAGGAAGCCATGGCTATGGAAATGAAAAATGATGCCCCATTGTTTTGTTAGGAAAATAGTTTAAGGACCTGAAAAAAGCAGGTAAAAAACAGAGGGAATTGGTTCTTACACAGGGGTGTAAGTGGGCTAAGAAGAAAAGCCTTGCTCATGATTACTTTATTCCAATTGGAGGGGGGAAAAAGCCTTATTCAGCTTGTTGTGGAACAGCCACTTTGTGCTGTTGTTGCCTGCCCACGTGAAAGACATCACGTTGCAGTGAAGTCTGAGAGTTAAGAGTGGAGGGAAGGGGGAAAAAAAGTGGGCTGTGGGGTTTGTTGCCACTTGATTTTTTTACCCTGAGCCTCATGTGAAGACCCTCACCAGGTAAACATGCTTAGCTGTCTTTCTGCAGCAAACCCAAAATGTGTCTGTGAGCTGTGCCTATTAGAAAAAACTGTGAAGTGCCTGCTCTGGAGCAAGATGCTCCAGATGTCCTTACTGACATATAGCATGGACATTTTTCTTTTTCCTGGTCTGAACTTCTTAAACCTGGCTGACTCAAAAGGTAGCTGACAAATACTGCCGCTGCCTGTGCCTCCTTCTGCTGCCTGGACAGGACTTTTGTTTCAATCTATTTTGTTCCTGAAAGAGATCGAGATAGAGGTCTACAGAACGAATTCTCGAACTGCAGCATTATAATGACAGCTCAAGCCACTCTGTTAGAACAAAACAAAACTTAATCACTAGTAAACTCCTTGCTTACTAATATGCTAGCTGCTGGTGCTCTTGATGTTGTAACTTCTCCTCCCATTCACTGCATTTCCTAATTCAAAAGAACAGCTCCCATCTACCAGAAATCATACTGGGACCAGGAATCACTTAGTCATGATCCTGTGTTGCTTCCAGGGGAGATGGGATTCAATGAAACCCAATTGCTTTTAATCTGCTTTGACGTGAAAGATCATTTGACAAATAACCTTTTTGAGACAAAATGAGACAAAAGTCTCATTTTGGGCATTACCTTTGCTGCCACAACCCAGCCCCGTTTCTTCTCCTTCGCTGCAGCAAAGCCCTCTGCCTGTTTAGGATAAACAGCCTGAAACAGTCGGGGTTGGCACTGATGGACTGGACAGATAAATGTAATAACCTCTGAGAAGGAATAAATGAAAAATACTGAAGGAGAAAAGCTTCATGGAAAAAAAAAGAGGCAAATAATAACAAACCAGGAGGAAGAAAAGTTCTGGGTTAATCATCACAAAAGCCAAAAGCTGGAAGTGCAGCACCCTGTCAGTCCTGTGCTGGCTCCTCCAGAGTTTAACCCCAGCTCCAAAGTCCAGGTTGTCTCTGGGGGCCGTGACCACCATCGCCCCATGGACATGAAGTCCTGCAGGAAGACTGCATTTTGGGAGACAAAGAGATTATTCTGTCTAAAACAAAACAAAACAAAAATCAAGATTAGGCAAAAAAGATAAGTCAGGGTCAAGGCAACAATCTCAAACCTTCAAGAACATAAAACAGTGTTTGTTTTTGTTTGTTTTATTTTGTCCTAGAGCTGCAGGCAAAACATGGCCTCATAATCAGAGCATCACTCCACTGTTTCGTTCCCTGGTTTTAGCAGTGCTCCGAGGAAGCAGCAGCTAAACTCCAGGTCACTGCTGTGCCTGATAGAGAAACACTGCATAGAAACACTGATTCAATCAGAGGCTTGCGTGGTTGTTTGTTATAAAATATACATCAAATCACAGCTGCTCAGTAATCATCAGGAGACACAGCCTATGGGGCCCCTGTTCTTGGCGTGTTTCTTCCCCGGTGCTCTGCTCACAAACCATCCACAGTGACTTTAGGGGATGGCTTCCCGTTAGTTGACACTGCAAGAACTCCTAAAACCCCTTTTTAATGCGACTTCATTAAAGCGGCACGTGGAAAAATGCCGTGACATTGCCATTGTGACCACAATTACATTACAGTGATCTGCTCTTTTCCCAAACAGCTCGCAGCACATGCGAGCTGAAGGGTGCAGGAGGCAAAGCTCTGCACGTGACCACCACCCTAGGTGCCTCACATCAGGAAAATGCACTTTTTCTTAGCTCTGTGGCCCCGAATTAGCAGCTGCAATAGCGTGAGGGCCCACTGCTATGCCTACTGTCGCACAGCATCCTCTCTGATGCTCCAAAGCCACTTTTGGGGGAAATGTGATAGATCAGCCTCTAATGATTTCATATGAAAGTGCAATGTTCTTGTTTGAGAGACAGAGGGGGAAAAGGCAGTAGGGTTAAACCCAAAGAAGCAAACAAGGTGGAAAACAAAGACTTGGTGAGCACGTTTCCTGCCATGCCAGAGATTTCTGTCCTGCACACTCCCTGGCTTCCTTCACTCTTTAACCACTGCAGATGGTGTGATACCATGTTACTTTTATCTCCATCCTTAAAATCAGATGCCCTACCTAAAAAGAGACAAATGAGATACATCCTTAACCTGCCTCTCTATAAAGGCTTAAAAATGTGTGGCCTTTTCTATTGAGGTTTAACCTCTTCTCTTCTGTGGGCAAAACGTGATCCCAGCTCTCCTGGCTTGCAGAGCACTTCTGAGCACAAACGCACCACCAAGCTCCTCGAGTGAGCCCAGTGAGGCTGACAAGGCTGTTGGAATGGAGAACAGCACACTGCTAATGTGCAGCATATGCAATGCTAATTGCTCAAGGGAGCAGGAGAGGGAGAAGGCCAAATTTCTTAATGGTACGTGGGATGTAATCACATCATTGTCATCATACGTCCCATTGTTTCCCACTCCACCCTCCCTTCTGACTAAGCAAGCGCCCCAAGGCGTTGGAGAAGAGCATGACGTTGTTCCAGTTTTACTTTTCTTTTAGGAAGGTTGTCAGTCTCACACTTTGCCCAGCAATTTTCCTTTCACTAGAAGCTAGTGAAAGTCCTCGCTTCTCTTTTATCTTGTTTCTACTTCTTTTCCTTACTTGCTTCTAGTTCTTGTGGAGTTCATTTTGGATCATCTGTACTTTTCTGGTGCTTATTTGCGATGGGGTCTTCTACTTCACCTTTCATTAGACAGAGTGTATTTGGATAGAGAGCTGGAGTTTATAAAGTAAGAGCACAGAAAACCTGTGCTTAGGAAAGCCACGAGGGAGTTTCAGGCTAAGGGGTAGTTCTCCGTGTTCCTGGCTTCATATGAGAACTCAAAATTGCCCATCAAGGCAGGAACTGATACTTCTAACAAAATTCAGATTTCTCTGCTTCATCCCAGCAGAAAGAAGTACGGGTTAAATAAAAGCTTTAAAAAAGACCAAAAAGGACAAAGGAAACCAGAAACATTCTTACACAGTGGGATAGTTTAAATGCAATACATTTGTTTCATCTCTCTAGCTTCGAGAACAGTGACTGCTATGCAATGGAAAATTTTGGGGTAATTAACTGAAATCCAATAAAGGCAAAGTCTTGGTTTTGTGCGACATACCAGGTGATGTCTGGAACTGCTCAGAATTTTGCTGTGTGGAACATGGAATATTTTCCAGGTTAAAGAAACAGCAATGGGGAGATGAAACATGAATGTCTTCTTACTGTTATTTTCAACTAGTCATCAGTGTTTTTAGGTTATAAGTGATGCAGACATATAAATATAGATCTAACATCATGAAACTGCTTAATAAACTGCAATTATTTCCTTAGGTGCTGAACAATTTAAGACTCTCACCTCTTCAGCAGTTCTGAAAATACCTAGTTTTGATTGCACAAATGTGCAATGTAGTACCCACTGGGAAAGTTTTCACTGGAGCAGTTTGATTGAATCATCCCCAAATCACCTTTGAAAATCAAGGATATTTACTTGTTGAAGAAAGTATTTCCCAAGATCCTGGCTTCCTCACTCTTGGGTGACTGAGAGATCAGCTTCAAGAGCATTTTTCACTACAGTTCTTGAGTCTCAGTGATAAAAGGAGGTGAGAGAATGGAAAAAAACAATCAACAAACTGTAAAACACAAAGCAAAAGATGGAACAAATATGAGTTTTGAAAATGTGGCATTAGGAAGTGTGTGCATGTGCCATGTATCCCTTGTGATGCCTATTTTGTTAATATGATATTAATTTCACTTTTAGCAGACTACATTTTGTACAGGACCACAGTAAGAACAGGAAACTCTTGCTTCCAGTAAACAGCACTGCTGTCTTGCTGCCTGGACTGTCTAAAGAAAATGAGTAACCAGGCCATGGCTTCAGATTAATCTGATTTTCAAAGATTTTTCTTCATGCTGCAGTGAATTGGAACTGTTAAGTGGTTCCAGAAGGTCACCGAACATCAGATGCTGAGTTCTGCTCATCGCTAATAAGAGGGACTGGTGGAGGGTGCAAGGAGATCTGTCACCGTTACCGCCCGTGCCAGACAATATTGGCTCATCTTTAATTAGTCTTTAGAAGAGGCAGCAGTTTGTTGACAGCACCTTTATAAATTGGCTCATAAAAATATTTTATTAATCACAGCACAGGTCACAGCTACCAGATATTAATTGAACTGCTATACCGTAGAAAGAGGGAGGACAGCTGTTGAAACCTGAAGATAAAATAGAAAGGAGGTTTCTTGGCTTTCCTGGAGGAAGCCCATTTTGGATTGATCCTTACACAGCAGCCTAGTTTGGCTGCTTAGTTTGGATGGGACATTTTAAGGCATATAAATAATAACACCTGTGACTCTGGCCTGCTCGCTGAACTTTGAACTTTGGTAGTGGGCAGTGTCTTCCACATGAATAAAGGGTTAAAACAACTAGGAATCGCAGATGGTCCTAAATGAGTGGGATGCTTAGGCAGGATGTGCAGAACAGCAGAACACCAGATAAGAAGAAGAAGCATTGTCCTTGGGATGCCAGAATAGGCCATAAAACTAGAGATAGCGGGAATACCAGCCATGAAACCAGCACAAAGAGGATCTGTGGGCGAGCAGGTGTCCAAAAGTGTCCACTCAGCAGAAAATTGGATTAAAGGTGAAAAGTACATTGGGAGGAAGACTCGCAGCCTTCCTCCTTGGGACCACTGCCCACCCTTTGATGACCACTACTCAAGGACTAAAAACAGATCTGCGCAAGCGTAAAGCATTAAGAGACTAATTAGCATGAAAGGAGAGGGTAGGCGGGACAGGTAATAAATATGTACAGGTGCTCATGAAATATTAATCGGTTCACTGTATAAGTTTGGCACAGCTTTCTACCCTGGTACGCACGATAGGTGGAATGATCCCCCATGCATCCAGTGCTGCTAATAAAGAATATACCACTTGAAGAAAATTGGAACTTTGTTCTTTGAATCACACAAGAGAATCAAACCAGCAAAAAAAGCAGATGATATACATCAGTATCTTGAGCCTTCAGACTTGTCTTTTTCAGGATGTTGCCATTATGAGGCAAGCATTTAAAAGACAGGAAATGGCAGTGCTGAGGTTGACTTTGCAGCCTCATTTTGCACCAGCAAGTGTTATGACAGGATCTGCAATGTAGGACTGAGTCTGCTTCAGAGCCTGAAATGGCTTTGGCTTACTGACGCTGAAGGTGCAACTATACTCAAGCCATCTTCTAATTTCCTGACTGCATTGGAATAGAAATCTGGAAGCAGAGTTACACAGAGACATTTCTAGACACCGACTGCTGGCACAGCCAGGGAGGAGGCAGACCAGGCAGCATCTTGCATCTCTGCAGCTATCCCATGGACTCATTTTGGGTCAGTTTGTGCTTGGATTCATCTGCAATCAGAAAAACAAACTCAGGTGTAGCGTTTGAGACATCTTTTTAGATTATTTTCCCATTAAAGTTGTCAGTTTTTAAACATCTCAGCCATGGTAGGGAAGGGACTGCCATCTTCATGGTCTCTATCCATTGTCAACATATATACACACTTCGGTTGGATTTTATTCCCTCTTGCCTTCTACCCTGCTGAAGACAGAGAGCAGCAGGCACATTTTTCTAAGCACTTTTTTCATTTTTCAGCTACAGATTTTTCTGTCTGAAAACAAAAGCAAGAGCAGGCTGATAATAAAAGAGCTGTAGAAAAGGCAAGTGCTTTTCAGCCAATTCATCTGGCTTCTCATCTTTTACAATAACCTTGTGTTAAGGTTAAGACACTTTAAGGTTTCTAAGTTGTGGTTCTCCACTGGATTAACTAGATTTGACTGAGCTAAATTCTTTTTTTGTTTGTTTTGCTTTTTTTTTGTTTGTTTTTATTTTGTAAGTAAAGGAGAAGCAGTATTATTCCTGTGATGTTTAGGAAGTAGTAAGTATTTTAATAGCAGCCTGACAATCCTTATTGTGTCTGCTCTCTAGCTTTGCTTTATCAAACCTTTTAACCTGGAGGCTTCTCTAATTGCTTCATTTTGGTTCCCGTATTCATTGCATACTAAGGGATGGAAGGAGAATTCCATGTTATGCGTGTAGTTAAGTTTTATAGGTCACAGCCTGATCTAAGCCAGTTGTGCAAGTTTCTAAAGCTCCAAGGGGTGAAGTTAGTCCGGACTCAGGATACCCAAGTAACTTTCACTCAGAAACAGAGGGTCAGGTTGGAAACGTGGAGACATTTCTTCTCAGAAAGAGCAGTCAGGCACTGGGATGGGTTGCCCAGGCAGGTGGTGGGCTCACCATCCCTGGGGGTGTTCAAGGAGAGGTTGGACATGGTGCTTAGGGACATGGTTTGGTGGGTGATACTGGTGATGGGGGATGGTTGGACCAAATGATATTGGAGGTTTTTCCCAGTCCTAATGGTTCTGTGTCTTTATGACACAATCTAACTAGCACCCCAACCCCATCCCAACCCCACAAAATGGCGCCGGCCGGACAGGAGCGCACCGCCCTCGCGCCGCGCCACCTCTCGCGAGCGCTCCGCTGCTGAGGGAGGAGCGGCGGGGAGAGGGGGGCGGTGCCAACTCGGGACCCCGCCCGCTTCCGGCGCGGCGGGCGGGCGGGCGGTTGCGGGAGGAGGAGGAGCCGCCGCCACCGCCCCTGCCCCGGGCCGGCCCCGGGGCTGGCCTTGGCCGCGGCAGCCGGGCCCTGACGCCTCGCTCAGGTAGGTGCCGGCCGCCCCCCGCCGCTCCCGGGCCGGACCCGGCCTCGGCAGCCGGCCACGGGCTGGCCCGGCAGGCTGCGGCCCGCCAGGCCTCGGGGCCGGGCCTTGGGCTGCCGTGTGCCCCCCCCCCCTCCCCCCCTTATTCCCCCTTTTCCTTCGTTCACGCAGCCCTTGTTCTCGGGCGGGCGTCAGCGGGACGGCTTGTCGCCTTTTCTGCCTTTCTGTGGGGTAACAGGAGGGGAAACAACCCGAAAACACTGAGTGTGCCTCAGTTGGGCAGCCAGCATGGATATTTGCCACGAATTTTGCTTGATTTTAATCTCTTCCTGGAGCCTAGCGCACATACCTGTCAGCCCCGCAGAGCCTGACCTTCCTGTGCACAAAATACATATATAACACCTTATTGTACCTTATTACGCCTTGTTGGACCCTATTACGCCTTACTGTGCCCTACCAGGTGCCGCAAAGCTGTGCACTGCTTCAGGACGCCTCTTCCTTCCGTTCTGACCCTCGTTATTGTCACCTTCTCCTTAATTGTCACCTTCTCCACATCCAGGTGTCGCTTCCGTTCTGTCCTGCCCCCCCTCCCCTGCATCCTTTCACCAGCGCCGTGGTGTCGGTTTGGTCTTTGCTTTAAATCCCCCAGCTTCCCCAAGGACCTGGAGGAGCAGTGACAATGTTGGCAGGCCAGGGAGCTTTTTTTTCCTACCTGTTTTCTCTGGGACAGAAACAAATAAGCAACTGAAACAACTGCTGTTGCAGCCAAGCCGATAAACGTCAGGGCTGGCTTACAAGAATGAAAGAAGCACCCAGATGCATAGGGCTGAAGCTGACATAGAAACCTTGGATCGAGCCTTGTCACTTTTTGTTTTGCTCATCCTCTTCTCAGTGGTTTCCTTTACTTGCCTGGTTGTGTTGTGTCTCGGCTGATTCTGTTCCGTGCTATGAAAGCTGATGTTGCATGAGCATCCACTTCATGTCTTGGTACCTGCTACACTGTACCTGTCTGCTCTTCTATTCCAACTATGTTGTGTAAAGGCTGACGACTTTTTACAAGTTTTTTGCCTTTATTTTGCTCAGTTAAATTATATGACTAAAGGATAAACGTTTCTCCATTTTAGTGGTGGTAGGGCCTGAAGGGTATTGGTCTTGTTAGCATTATTTTGGCTTTGGCCACCCTGTTAAGGAGAACAAACTGCCTTCAAGCAGGAGTGGGGGCAGGATGTCTCAAGGCACAGCAGGTGGAACATTTCTGTTTGACTTGGGCTTTCTGTCCGCCTTTTGTTGCAAGTTATTTATCATCACGGTTACCTTCTGATCACTGATGTACCAAATATCTCTCTCCATTTCAGCTACCAAATCTCTGTACGTGATTTCCTCTGCCCTGTGAGGAGTGCTGTGTGTTACTGCTGTGCAGCTGCAAAAATAAATGTGCTCCTTGCAGTCCAGACCCTGTCCCTTCCTCGTGTCCTGCTCACTGACTCAACGCTCGCTTCCCAGCGCTATGGAGTAGTTCCAGGAACCCCTCCCCTCCCCTTCCTCTCCTCTTTGGCCAGCCAGAAAGTGTTGTCACAAGGGACATGGGTGAGGATGGTCACAGTGGGGGGATTCTCTCTGTAGTTCTTTGGATTCTCTCCATAATTCTTTCGAAGGGCTGATGTGAAGCTGGGGTGCGCTGTGGAGATGGTGCAGCGAAACGAGATTGTAAACAATGATGAAAGCCTGACCTTTCTCCGGCAAAACTGAACTTCCTCTTGGCCTCACATACTGCAACTCCCTCAGCATTCATGTCTGAAACAAACCCTCATTCTTCAAGCACTCTACTCCATCCATGTCTCGAAAAGCAGCCGTTAACTGCGTACATCTTGGGCTTTGAGTGCTGAGAATATGATCGTAGTTGCAGAATGTGGGGCTGTCTGTAGCCTATTTTTGTATTTTTTTCGCTAGTTCTTTGAGTTTTGGTAATCAACTTTGTTCTTATTTGTGTTCTAGACTGAAGGCAGCAGTAATGCTAACTCTGGCAAGCAAGCTGAAGCGGGATGATGGTGTCAGAGGACCCCGTACGTCCAGTCCAGCTTCTGACTCGACTCGGAGGGTGTCTGTTCGAGACAAATTGCTTGTTAAAGGTGAAAGGAACTTACACTGAAATGTTGTGGGTTTACAGCTTACAGGTCTCCAACAGTAAATGTGGGATAAAATGGTTTCCAGAAGTATTTTTTAAGCTGTTTGTGACTTCCTTTGTGATTTCAAGTGCGGGGTATGTATGTGCATACATCAAACCTCTAACAGTGTCCTGGCTGCAGGACAGTGATTTTCTTTGGGTAATGCACAGCCTAAAAAGCTTCCTCCTTACGCTGGAGAAAAAGGAATCCATCATTGGGAACTGTACAGTGTCAAATTATTATGATAAAATGCTGGCCCATAAGTGTTACTAGATATATAGGGGAGGAGTATCAGATTGGACTTGGCAGGAAGGTATTTTCTGAGGAAAAACCATAACAATTGCCAGTGACAAGAAAGTAAATCCTTAAAGTAGCACCAGTGTTCTGGTAGTCATTAATGGTATAGTAAGATAAGAGTCAATAAACATTAAAAAGTGTTTTTTTTTTTAAAAAAAATCTTTCTACGCAGAAAGATTTTTCTTAGGCCTGGAGTCTGGAAGTTGGGTAAGAAGTAGAGAATGGAGAAAAAACCACTAATTTTTGAAGAACCAGGTTGTTTCTGTAGGTTGTTTCTGTAGGTTGTTTCTGTAGGTTGTT
>CM021737.1:19226807-19330025 GCA_011075105.1 Heteronetta atricapilla | reverse complement strand
GTTTCTGTAGGTTGTTTCTGTAGGTTGTTTCTGTAGGTTGTTTCTGTTTCTAGCTGTCTCTGCACTGGGGGAAGAAGAACTTGGTGGCAGTTGTGGGTAAATGAGGTAGTTGTGAGACTGAATTACGCTCTTTTTAGTAAAATTGAGGACAGCTTTTCAGTTTTGCTGAAGTACAGATAACCTCTCTCTGCATTGCTCCCAGGACAAGGAGTTTCAATTCACTATAAATTCTGATGTAACTCTTGTGAAGAGCTTGCTTTAGACTTCCCGTTCGGTGCTGTATTAGGACCAGCGCAGTTGCTTTCACCACAGTGTGATATGGAACTGAAATAGCCTGTTGTAAGCACAGCTTCAGGTGGCTGTGATGGATTTGCAAGGAAGTTGGCGAGAGCCTGGAAGAGTAGTGGTAAGGAGAGGCTGTTCGTGATGTTTGGATGGGCTGCAGGTATCAGATGTCAGTTGCAGAAAGGGTGAACGGCCAAGCTCTGTCTCCTGGCAGCTGTGAATTAAAAACTAGTCTCTCCTATGAAAAGGAAAAGCAATCTTGGTGGAGGAGATGAGAAATGGTCCTGGGTGTGCTGCCCTTGTTTGCCCCAGCTTTTGTGCTGAGCTCGGCATGGGTGCAAAGCCTCTGACCTGGAAGAACAAGGGGCTGTGGTCAGGGGCACTGGAGAGCTTAGCGATAGTTGGGCTTCTTCCATAGCATTCCTGGATCCTTTTTGGCCAGAGCTTCTGAGTCAACACGAGAGCAGCAGGCACCAGGTCTGCGGAGCACTCACACAGCAGTTCACATGCGGTGCGCTGTCTTGGAAGCTTAGCTGAGGGTGATTTTGGCACAGCACCCGGAACCTCACCTCGCTCTGGGAGCTAGCAGTATGGACTGAGGCCTGATAGCTGCCTGCTTGGTGACACTGACCTGTGGAGAGATGCTCTCCTCTTCCCAGTCCGTGGGAAGCTGGCGAGTGTGTCTCATCAGCCCTGCAGGCAGGTGTCTAGGGGTATCACCCACACGCGGGACCTTTTATCTGGAGGTAAGGACAGCCTTGCTTGTGCTGACAGGGAGCACAGTCTGGGAACGTGTTGTAGGATCCCTTTGAAGGATGCATTTGTCACGCTGATAACCCTGCGGTGCTCAATGTGTCGTGTACACGAACTGGTAAACAGATCAGTGGCATTTGGAGTAGGGGTTAGGCGGCCTTGACCTCAGCTGCTGATAAGTGTAGGCAGTGCTTTCACACTTAGAAACTAAGTGCAGCCAACTGCTCGTGCCTGCTGACTGGTAGAGCCTTACAACAGGGAAAAAGGGATAATGTGGGTATGATTGCAGGCTGTGATTGAGGAGGAAAACTCCAAATATTTTTACTGGAAGTGGAAGTACGTGAGCTATCAGCTGAATTTTGCCAAGTGTTGTCCTCGATCTGGTGCTGAATGCAAGTGAAACAGACTTTTAATCCCAATTCTGTGAAAAATTGCTCCTAGAATAGCGGTGCTGTTTGCTATTTGTTACAAGCTGTTCCTTTGATTGCTTACCTGTCCTGTAAGGCTACTTGTTCAAGTATCAGCCGTGGCTCAGGGTGCTCTGGTGTTGGGTTATGCCAGGAGCGCATCCTGGAGGGAGGAGAATCTCTGTCCCTAAAGTTTTGTGAGGGGAAGTAGTTCTGAGATACCTGGATCTTCCCTTGCAGCTGCTTTTTCCTGGGGGTGATAAAGTTTGTTAGCAGGCTGTCCTCCCCTGGTCATCCCTGCAAATACCAGAGCACGTCTGGGAGGTTGGTGGGGCATGTGCCTCTGTGGTGAGGAGCACCAGAAATGCTGACCTTGAAAGGTAGAATGTTCAGAAGGGAGCTGCGGACAAGCCCAAGCATTCTGTGAGTTTCATATTATCTAATCAACACGGCTAATAATTGAATCAAAACCAAAGGGCATGTCAGCCACAGCCTCGTCTATGCTTGTTGATCACAAAGGCTGTCACTCAAACTGCTTTTTTTGCTGCTTTGCATCTAAACATCATCTGGCTCTATATCACCACTGCTGCTTATTTTGATTGCAAGTGACAGCATGGTTTATTCCTCAGTCTTCGTGTCTGGGTTTGGAACCAGATTTAGGCAGCCTGCAAGTGTCAGGTGTGTACGTGTACGAGCCTGGAAGAAACCAAGTGGGAAACCGGTCTCAGAAAATGAGGTAGATGTGCACTGTAAATAACAATTAGGAGAATCCATACATTGGCTTTTTTCAAACCTTCAGGTACAGTAGTCACAATAGCAGGCGAGGAAAATAGAGAGATGAGAACAAAACTGTACTTTTGAGATTTTTTTTTTTGGTGAAAAAACAAAATTAACTTTCTTCGTTAGCACCCCTGAGGTTACGGGAGGAGTCGTTTTGAAAATTCTGCTTTAACTCCTGCACATTGTGTGACTTACTCACAAAAGTATTTCCTTTTCAATGATGCTTTGATGTCCCTCAGAGAGACATCCCTGATTTTGGAAGAAAACAGTGGAAAACTCCTTGTTAAATGAGCAATGTATTTATTGAAGGGGAAACCAGCAGTTCACAATAAAATGCGTGCAGTATACCAGTGACAGATAGTGTAGAACCAAAAAGGCACGAGTAGGATTCAAGTTAATTTGAGGAGGCAGAGAGAAGGAAAAAGAAAATTTACTTTGAATTATTTCTTCTAGGGCTTCACTGGCAAGGGGAAGCCTGGGGCAGTGTATCCCTTCACTTTTACACCTCTGATTTTCAGCGTACCTGAAGCATGAAGTGATGCCTTGCAGAGTGAGAGGTTTCTAACCCCAGTGGCTCGTTGTAGGTACAGGTGTCAGGTTGGTGAGTTCTATAACAGAGTACAAAGAAGCTAAAGCGTGGGATTTGGTAGCGTCTAGTTTAAGAACCAACATCTGGAATGACATGGAGAAGAAAGAGTAAGAAGAAATCTTACCTCATTGAGAACCTGTTGGTTTCAGGCAGGTCGTTTGACTTCTCACCCTGATCTGTACAGCTGCACAGGTCAGAGGAGCTGGGCATGGAAAGCTGTAAGACAGGTGAGTAATAGGGGACAAACAGCACTCTCCTACTAGGAGCAATGCTTAAAGAACTGAGTTTTTGTTAGAACACCAGGGTATTTTTCTTCTTCTCTGGCAGCCTTAAAGATGTGTGCTAAACAGGAGAGGGGAGTTTGGGACAAAACCAGGAGAAATTAGTGCTGGAGTGGATGTGAAGGCTACTTTCAGTCGAGGAAGCAGCACTTTCTGTGCACTTCAAGTGCAGCGGGAAGCATAGGTTTGAGTTGTGGCAGGTCGAGTAAACAAAGCCCTGTGTATTGTGCTGAGCTGGGGATGGGGAGCAGAGCAACTCGACGATAGTTTGTGCCTTACTGGATACAGCCTGCACGTGGGTCTGTCATAAAGCATATGCCTGCACATATGTCAGTGTGTGTTCCTATTTCTGGCCTGAGAATTGCCGTGGCTAGGGAGAATTATTGTTTGTGAAATTGTTTATAAATAGCTCTGGCTGCTTGTACTGAGCTTTCTCCCCTTCTGCAAAGTTCCTCGAGCTGTTTCGGGTACATCAGCGGCGTGCATTCAGCTCTTCCAAAGCCTGCGGTGGGCTGGAGTTCAGCCCTTGCCTTTTTCACCTTTTGGTATAGCCTGTGGAGCTGTTAAACCATTCCACGTTGGTGTTTGAGGGGTGCACACAGGAAACCCTTCAGTTCTTCAGTGTCTGAGCTGCAGCCTGTCCGTGCCGGGGAGGAAAGCCAGTGGGGAGACAGTGAGTTACTGGTTCCAGCCAGTGCACGCAGGGCACTGCAAATAGGTGTTCCTTGGGCTGCTGCTGCGGCTGATCACCGTCACTGCTGGTAGGTTGTGTTTCAGATTGCTCCAAATGTTCAGCGTTCTTTCATCTTGCTCTCCTGTATGCAGATGTTTTGAGCAGTACATGAATCGTGGGCCTTTTGCCTTTTTTCAGCAGAGACTGGGATTTTAAAGAATGCAATGGCGATTTTTTGATGTAGAAGTGTGTAACATGCAAGTCAAAAAAGCATTGTGCCTGCCGTGGTGTCCAGCCAGGTTTGGGAAGCACAGATACAAGAAGAGTGCTGGGGAATTAGTGAGCTGTTAATTGTGTTGAGATCAGTTTGGATTCTGTGCCAAAAAAACTCTCCGTATCTGAAGCTTAATTATGATTTTCTTTAGGTGTATATTTTTAAGAGTTGGCATTCAGATCTCGTATGCGTTGTTAGCCCAAATTAATAGTGGTGTGTGTGCAGGCTAGAAAGTGAAGTGAGAAATGAAGCAGGGAAAAGAAAACCTACAGGAAATGCAGATACATGCTTGATTAGGTTTCCTAGAACTTGAAAAGTAAAAGGGTGAGGTAGCTTCCTGCAACTTAATCATGTCTCTGTAAAAAGTACAAGCAGTTGTAAGTAAGACTGTGGTGTAAAGTAAAGAAGAGGGAGGAAGCAGCAGGTCTTCCAAAGGGTACCGTGGAGAGAGAGAGGGGTTTAGGAATAAGGCTGTGGCACCGTGCTTGGAGGCATCCCCCAAAAGGTGTTGTGTACCCTGAGGCAGTCTGTAGCTGCCGGTGGTGCGGGCCGTGAGCAGTTTTCTTCCAGGGAGATGCTGTTCCAGCAGGCTGTGCCCCTCCTATGCTTGTTTCCATCATCGGGCTGGCACCCTGCTCCTTGAGGTGTGCCTGCCCCTGTGGCTTGCAGCCTGCAGGGTTTGGGCTTTTGGTATTTCCGTGCCTTACGTAGACAAGCCGGGAGTATTGGACGATGCCAGCTTTTGAAATGCCAGTGCTCTGTGCAGCAGAAGCCTGGCGCTCGGCTCTTGGCAGAGCTGGACCCTCTCATTGCACCAGGGTGTGCTTGCTTTCCTCTGTGGGGCGGAGGAGCAGCTTTATTAATGAATTGCGTGACTTAAAGAGAAATTTCAAGGTACATCTTCAGTAAGGCTTAATTATATTTTAAGTGAAATTTGATTTATGACATGGTTTAAATTACATCTGCCAATTTGGGCTTCAACTATGGTTTTATTCTTGCATAAATAACAGTATGTTGTTTTTTTCTTTCAACAGAGGTTGCAGAACTTGAAGCTAATTTACCTTGTAAGTATAGCATTTAATGGCATGTGTTTTTAGGGGAAAAGGACTGTTGATGTGATTGTTTTGATTGAAGTATAAACACTGGTGATGTATTTGTTAACTCGAGGGCAAGCTGTGCAGAACTCTGCAGCCCAGGTTGTCTTTGTTGGAGTCATGGACCCTTGCTAGTGTCCTTTAGAAGGGGATCCCATTGCTCATCTGGTTACGTTACAGAACCTGACTGCTGGTGGAGTGGGAGCTTCCTTGTCACCAAACCCTCAAAATTACCTGGAGCTGAAGAGTATGCTCAATGCCTTGCTGCTGTTTCTCCTCTCTTCTCTTTATTTAAAAAACTTGAAATGCTGATTTAGAGGCAGAGCAAATAGCTGAGTTCTCAGGAAACGTGCTGTCAGCCTGCTGCTTTTCTGTTTATTATATTATTTATTATGCATGCTCTAACCTGGTGTGCTATTTAAGTGGACATAATAATGAAAAATAATGACAAAAATGAACAAGATTCCTAAAAAAGGAGCTTGGGAGCTACCATGTAGCAGGCTTGGAGGCACTTTGCGAGCCCATCACTGGCTCTGTGTAACTTCCCCTGGTGCGTGCTCTTATTTCAGAGGAGTCCAGGATGCTTCCCCTGCAGAGAACGAGGCATGAGCTGCTCGCTGCAGCCTGTGAGCTCACGTGCAGGCTGCTGCCGTGCAGTCATGCTGTCCTGCCCATATGCTTATCTTCCAAAGAAAAGCAGTGAATGTGCCCTCTGATTACACTGGCAGGTAACCTGGGATGTTTCCAGTCTTCTCCATCTGAGAAAAGCTTTGGCTATTTTTTTCCCCTCCTGTTTAGACCTCTGAGTGCTGCTTCTGCTGAGTCTCTTCTATTTGCATGCCTCTAAATCAGCGGTCAGGTCTCAAACATCAGCCTTCTCAGTGTGCAGACTGCCTGATGGGAGGAATTGAGGGGGGAAAATACTGACGAGAAGCAGCAAAAAGGGATGGTGTGAAGGAGCATTATTTATCTCTTCCCTTCTGTCTGCTCTTCTTTCTTCGAGGCAATTACAGACATCTTACACAGTAGTTTTAGCTTTTAACTTTTTTGCTTAGACTCCTCTATGCGATAATAAACTTGCAAAATGTACATTGGGGTTTGTAGCTATTACGCTGAATGCATTACTAGAGTTTGTGTAAGCTTCTATTTATTTCTGCAGGCAAATAGGATCTGTAGCTTTGCTGCTATTTATCTTCTTGACTAAGGAAAATAACACAGCTAGCTTGATGGATTCAGAAGCTAAAGGCTGCATAATATGGATAATAATGTATCCATGGATATACGTGTCTTCTGCCAGCTTGACATCTTGTCTGTGCCATAATCCAAGAAGGCCAGCTCTGTGCATGAGAGGCAACTACTTTGTGCCATCAAAAGCAAACAAAGGGCTGTTATGCTCTGAATTTGCATCTGTTGAACTGAAACTACTGACTAGTTTCCTAACAGCCCCCACACAACCTCACAGATGGATGTTTTCGCTTCTTTTTTTTCACTCGTCCTTCATTCTCATTATTGTC
The DNA here is from genome assembly GCA_011075105.1 of Heteronetta atricapilla. Taxonomy (NCBI): domain Eukaryota; kingdom Metazoa; phylum Chordata; class Aves; order Anseriformes; family Anatidae; genus Heteronetta; species Heteronetta atricapilla. Next base: position 19,323,375 of record CM021737.1, on the reverse strand, counting down.
CTTAAATTCCTCTAGTTTGATAATAAAAACGGCGTTTGTTTTGAACCTTCAGAACCTTTGCTCCAAATGCGTGTACTTGCTGATAACAAAAAACCCCACAAATATGCAGTAGTTGGACATGTACGTTGTGAGGCAGTCTTGGATGCTGCATATGCCTGCAGTATCTGTTTGATTTCCAGTCAACTGATAACTAACAGTGCAGTAGCGGCAGTCACTCTGGAATCATGCTGTATGGCGTGGTCAGTTCATCAAATTCAAGCTGATTGTGAAGTCTTGGTAGGAAGAAATGTTGCCTCATGAATTAAAATGTGCTCTTTGATAACGTAGTGTTAGTTTGTTAAATAAGTCCTTTTTAACAGAACACTTCATTAATGGAATTCATTATGAGAAGCACTAATGAAATGTAGACTCTTCCATTGCCCTTTTTATTTTGGTACAAAAGCCTGAAAAACTAATTTTCTTTATAAGTGCTGATTTTTGAAGGGATAGGACAAGGATCTGACTGCCTGTTAGGGGTTTGAACCTTGCCTTGGATATAGTAAAACAGGCTGATTGTGGCACCCAGCTGGGGTGAGAAACAACTTTGTTCTATATGATATCTGATTTGGGATGGTGCTGTCATCTCAGCACGCCTCGTAGCATAAATAAAAACTTTGTTAGCATAGGGCTGTGGTGGCAAGACCTCTTGGGAACTACAGCGTTTTATCAAATGTTAAGATGTACAGGTTACTGCTAATGAATTTGTAAGGAAGAAATGGTGCTTCTGTATGCTGACTTGTAGCATCTGAGCAGAAGGTAATTGTCTTGGTGTTTTCAAGTCCATGAGACAATGTGGTTTACTGCAAGGAAATAAACTTCTTCCTACTGCAAGGAAATAAACCTTGTCCTCACAGCGCAGAGAAGTGAGGTTCAATTACTGCAGGTGAGCTCCAACTGTATGGAGAAGAGGCACTTGAAAAGAAAGTGTAGGAAATCAGGTGGCTGGAATGCAGGGATTAATCAGGGTGTGAATTTGGAGGATATGAAAGATGATTTATGTGTTTTCTTACCAATGGAGATACACTTGTCTAATGCAAATTGCTCTTTTGCTTCACAGGTACATGTAAAGTGAATTTTCCTGACCCAAACAAGCTTCATTACTTTCAGCTAACTGTAATCCCAGGTAATTTTCTTTTTTTTTTTTTTAAAAAAAGGTACTTTTGTTTCTGTGTGTGTTGGTGGTTAGGGACCATAATGCAAAGACTGCTTAAAAATACAATAAACTTTTGAATCAAGGAAAGACTGGCTGTAACGCAGTGATTATTTTATAGGGACAATGGAAAAATTGGGCTGGATTTTGAGTACTAGTTGGTAATAAAAATGCCATTAAAATCAGGCAGGTTCAGTAAGTATTCAGGCCTTATTTGCAAATTTTGATTGAAAACGTCTTTTTTTCTGAGCCAATTTCAAGTCATTTTATTAGCTGGGGAAAAATGTGGGATATTTCTAGAGAAATTAATGTTTTACAGCCCTGTTACATTGCAAATTTATTCTTCTCTAGTGATTACTTGGTTCTGTTGAGCTGAAAAGTAGTTCACACATGTAATACTGCTGGAAAACATCAAATAAATGTCTGAAGATGCTTAACAAGTAGGAGTCTCTTAGTGTTTGAATGTCCGAGTATGTGGAAATTAGATCTTTTAATACCACTTAAGTATGCTGTGGAGCTTCTGCTGGCAGGTTGTTCAATAAACCAAAGCCTCAGAACTACCTTTTCAGATTTCATCACTTCAGGTGAGTTTCTTAATAGTAATCTGAAACTATGGAGTTAGCTCATGGCTATTTGAGAGTAGAAAGCTGTGCTTGTGTTCTGTGGGTGAATTTGCATGGAATTTGCATCTCTCTGAACTTCAGGAACACATTTGTCTGTTACCTTTGAGACTCCACAACAATCCAAATGAGGACGCTGGTATGTACTGTACACGGCACACATGAGTTAGGTGTGCTGAGATCAGTGTCTCCTTGCCTGCTAATTCTGTAGATTTTCTGTAGATATTTATTGACAACTGAACTTGTGTGCAGTAGGATGGTCGTTGTGGTGTCCTACCTTATGCAATTAATGGTTTACATTTAGTAGAGTTATAGGAATAGTTTTGGTAATCAGTATCTTGGTATCAAATAAACACTAGATGTCACTGTTGCTTCTTATTACCCCAAATCAATGAGCGCTTCCTTGGCAGTAGGAATCCTGGGTTATCTTTTAACATATTAATTCATGTGACCCTTTTTGGGGATGGAAAAATGAGTAAGGCTGCCCTAGTCTGTATAATCAAAAATAAATGCAGGTGCTATTGTCAAACTTCTAACCCCTCACTGTATGTAGGAGCTGTATTCACACTTACTCGGGGTGTTAGTCTGTTTGCACCAATTAATTGTCCTTCAGTTTGTGAATACTTCCTTGTTATATTTTGGAAATGAGCTGAATTCATGAATTCATCAGAGCACAAGTCAGGGATGTCTTGAATATGAAGCAATGATGGATTCTTCATACTAATGTTAAGTTGTCTAAATACATAATCATTTTGTTTGTTAACTGCTGTGCAGCAAGATGTTGCAGTCGGGAGGCAGCCCTGGCGTACAGTGCATGGGTTCTGTGCTAGCTTCATTGCTGAAAGGATCCCAGGAATGAGACGATCTTAATTAACATTTTGTTGCTCTAAATATAGCTGCACAGCTGAAGTCTCTGCAGTTGTAGCCTGAGCGAAGTAAACATCTATTTTCAGGTACAGAATCTTGTGATCAGCTGCAACTTAGCACAGCCCTGTCAATGCAGAGCACAACATGTACAAGAAAATCTTTGTAGCTTTCTAATTACCTTTGTTACAGAGAAATTTGTTTTTTTGTTATTTTTTTTTTTCTTTAGAGAATGCTAACTCTTTTCTCTGGGATAGCAGAGAGGCTGCTAAGTGGTTGTCCTGGAATTTTTCTGGCTTAAGAGGGGAAAAAACCCTTGTCTGGAGGCAATTATTTTTGTAGTGTCTGAACAGTGTTGCATGAATCTTGACAGTTAGAAGGCAGAGACGGTTCTCCTCCTCCCGCCTGCAAGTGTCTCTGGCATTGCACTGCCAAAATACTTGTAGAGATCCTGCTCACACACGTGGTTCTGAAGGGAGCGCTCTGCAAATACCTCTGCGGCTTTTCAGTTGCAGAACGAGAGCTGGGCTCAGCATAGCTGCTGGTGCCAGGGCGTATCTGATGCCTTCTTGCAGTTTTTGCTGCTCAGGGCTGCATAGGAAGCGTGTGGCAGCCAGGTTTGGTAGTCTGCATAGTGGACTGGTCCTTGCTGGCTCACACCTTTGGGTTCTGAGTTTGCTTATCTGCAGTTAGAAGCTGCATCCTTCCATGAAAGATCTGGTGAAGGTGTGCTGATTGTTTTAAATTCGCATTTTATGTTTACATTTCTTGTTGTGATCAACATTAAAGCCTGAATTCTATAACTGCACTTCATAGGGAATCCTACCCCAAGACAGGTTCCCAAAGTTAACGGGAAGAAACCAATTGAAAACATTTAACATTGGAAGTGCCTTCTGCAGTCTGGCCTTATTTTACTGACGGTGTTGCTGGGCGCTTTGTTTTATGCAGTCGTTTGGAACGTGGCTGGTTGTGAACGGACAATAAAAGAAGCTTCTTTGGGTTTAAATAAGAAAATAAACTAATATCAAGCAGAAGTACTTCCAGCTCCTTTGTTCTCCACTTCCCACAATAACTTTTCTTAGTATTCAGTGCCACAAAAATCATTCTGGTGGCTGAGTTTCAAATGGAAATGAATTTTCAGAAAACTTTGACCAGGGTGAGTGTTAATTTCACGTAAAAAGTGTTACTTGTGCTCAAGGATTTTTGTTTCCTTTATGGTACAGCTCTGTGCAGTGCACGATGAGGGGAGGTATAGTAGAGAAAGTGGCTAAAGAAGTAGATTTTATTGCGTGTTCCTGAGGCAGGTTCTGCAGGCTTTTGCTGCTGTCTGAAGCTATTGTTCTGTCCCTTGTGCCATCAAAGCAATTGTTCTGCCGTTGAAAAAATGTTCTTATGGCACCGTTTGCCTCCGCTCTTATTTCTGCACCAGCACCTTATTGGATCAGAAGCCAGACAAAATAAGGAGATGGCTGCCTACAGCCCAGGCGGTCCTGCTCTGCTTGGAGCACAAAATTGGAAGCTGAGATGTGGTAATGACCTGGCAGGGGAGAGTGAGCTCGGGTAGCTTGTACATGAAGAAAACCAGAGGAAGGTATAGAGTTAATGGGATCTCCCAGATGGTTGGGTTGGTTAGGGTTAGTGTGCTTATTTGAGTCGCATTCTTCAGGGAATTACTGAGGAGCCTGTTTTCTGTTTTGCATGCCATAAAATGACAAATGTCAGTGAGCATGGCTGAGCAATCAGCAGTGCTGATTCAAGGAGCTACTGTCAAAAGGCATTTATGGCTTGCCCTAATTATCGCTCATTTTCTTTTAAAGCAGCAGAATAACTTACTATCTTTGCAGCTCTTCTAAGCATCAAACCACCTCGCAAACAAAAACTAAGATCGGAGTTGGGCTGTTAGTAATGAAACTCAAGACTGAAGTGGGAGGAATGTTAATACAGCTTGAAGACAGAAATTTAAGCAGCAGGAGAAAATCAGGAGCTCAGACTTGTTCCCTTTATGGAAAAGTCTCTAATAAGTGGGCAAGTTATGAGCTAAAGCTATTTTAATTGACCATTGTATTTATGGGGCTTTTCTCACTGTTAACTTTGCCAGAACTTCATTTTTTTTGCAGCACAGTTATGTGGCTGACAAATCAAGAGTTTTTGAGTCTGTAGGGACGCAGGGAAGGAACAACCATGTGGGAGAACCTCCATACCCTACCTGAGAGGACATAAGGCAACTCCATCATGAAGGTTTAGCGTCTCAGTGCGTTGCAAGATTTCAGGCTGGGCAGAGCTGCAAGTTTTTGCTGTGTGTTTGAGCTTTTGGTAATGCGCAGCATGTTTTAGTGAAAAGATCTACAAACATACAGGAAGAATTGTTTCAATAGAAAAAGAAGGTAGGGAAGAAATGTTTTACCCTTCTAATAGGAGAGCTGCTCCAGCCCTCAGACCATCTTCTTGGCCCTCCTCTGGACCTGCTCTAACAGATCCCATCCCTCTTCTGCTGGGAGCCCCAGACAAGAGCTACCCTGGGCTGTGTCTGCGTTGTGGGATAAAGCAGATAAAGTAAAGAACCACCCTTCAGCTTTTTTTCCTCTCCTTGTGCATCTTTTGAGCAATCTCAACAGCAGTCTTTCTGCCTGTGCTTTTAGGTGAGGACGTACGTTAATTAATGCTGCTGCACAGGGAGGCAGTGGGCCTGGTCTTTTCAGCGTGCGGGGACGTGGAGCATGGCTTTTCTCTTGCTGTTGGGCTGGCAGCAATCTGACAGCCTTCTGGCAGGCTCTCCTCCCCTGGAGCCGTTTTTGAATGTTTCTTTTGGACAATTGGATTACAGCGAAGATTGATTAAATCTGAGGGTTGCTCTGACATAAGGCACATGTAGCTACATCCATCAGCAGGCATCTATTTCACATTAGCAGGGATGGAGCACGAAGGGCTGCTGTGAGCTACACTTCGAGGCCAGAAAATCCAGGAACTATTGAAACGAAGCCAGTGGAAATAACTTCCCACTGCTGGGCTTCACCAGCAGCCTTCCCAGAGTTGCTGCTGCTTTTACCTTGCTGCAGCCTTCTCCCCATGCATTCGCACGTGGGCGTTGCATGTGTTGGCTTAAGCTGGGAAGTGATAGCCCGAGAAGTGCCTGCGAGCCAAAGGGCAGCCAGGAGGCTGGTGGGAGGCTTCGAGGTTCATAGTTTGTGCTGTAACAAGCACTGAATTCCTGTCTGGTGTTGGTTGTGCTGTTACGCTCACCGAAAGAGCGATTTGATTCTTCCCACTAGGGTTTTATGAGGAATGGCACCCTGTGGCTTCCTGCATCCTGGCTGAAAGGCTGGTACATGGCGCTAGCTGGTGGATAAAGTGCATCAGCTGCATCCTGCAGGGTAACCATTCTTTCTTGCAACGGCATCTTGCTTCATGTGTTTGGTGAATTTGGAGCACTTTCATCGAAAGGATATTGGTATAACTTGCCTTTCATAGATGTGATTCTTTAGAAATGGCTTGCTTTACTCATTTTTAAAAATCTCTAGTACATCTGGAAACAAAAGATAAATGCTTTGCCTTGCCTTTTTTTTCCATAAAAATCAGTGCATGTGCAGTAACTCGCTGGTAACGTGTTAGCAGCGTGCCTGAGAGGTCCGCTTAATAAATCAAACACTTCACAATTGAATTGGAGTGGGAATGGAGGATGTATTTGAAAAAAAACGTGTTCTGAGCAGGCTATTAAAATGAGATTTGCAACAGCTAAGGCTTGCAGCTCCGTGCAGGTGGATGTGGATGATGACTTCAGGAGCTGCAGGCTGACTGATACCTACTGTATTATCCCTAGTTTCACCTAACTAGATATCTCCAGAATTAATATTTTACAATCTAGCAGTTCTAATAACTCCGCGTTGAGTCTGAGGTTGGCAGAGGCAGGCAGATTTCCCTAACTGATACATCATCAGGGGATAATTGTCAGCTGGAGGACCTGACTTGCCTTTTCATTGTAGCACACTGCGAAGCGTGTTCTCATACACCATTATTTCTATTAGGGTCAGTAATTGCCAGCTCGAGGCTGAGGATGAAGGGGTTGAGCAGGATTTAGCGTGCATTGGCAAGAACCATACATAACCAGCTCCTCCTGAGAGCTGGGTCTGGGGTACCACAAGCCCCACAGCCATTGTGTGGCACAATTTTGTAGACACAAACATGAGAAGTTCAAAGGTTTCTCTAGCATGGTATCACCTGGTACTGTGATCATGCAGGTCTTGGACTGTGGACTCTTCTGATTTAATAATTCCTGCTGTACAGGTGTTGGGGAGGGTGGAAAATACCATGTTCACGTTCTTTGGAGTTGCAGGCAGCTAACATTTTGCTATTTTAAAAAATTTTTGGTTCTAAACAATGCTGTTTCTTGAATCTTTGTTATGATATGTATTACATGGCATCCATTATTTTCTCTTATTTAACTATTTTAATGTTTTTTTTTCTAGATGAGGGCTATTACCAAGGTGGAAAGTTTCAATTTGAAATTGAAGTTCCTGATGCCTACAATATGGTGGTGAGTATCTGTCATTAATCCAGTAGTCGTTAATTTCCTTTCTACCTAATAGGATTTGAGAGTTGGCAGTGAGATTAAGAACGGATCTTGTGTCTGTTGCTAGATATTGTAGAAATGTAGAAGAATCTTAGGTGACCTGCAAACATTCCAGACATCCAAGTCCTGCTTAGAGCTGGGATATCATTCAAGTTGGATCTGGTTGCTCAAAGCCTTGGCCAGGTGGGGTTTGAAAATCTGAGGATGGGGAGTGCACAGCTTCTCTGCACCTCTCTTCTTATGTTTGATTACCCTTGTGATTTTTTTTTCCTTAGGTCAGAATTTCCCTTGTTGCAGCTTGTCTGCCACCTTTTCCCTTATCCCCGTGCATCTCTAAGAAGAGTCTGAGCACTGTAGACCGTCCATTTAGGGAGGTGCAGACAGCAGTAAGATCCTTTCGCCTTCCCTTCTCCCGGCTGAACAAACTCAGGTCCATCAGCCTCTCCTCGTGCTCTGTGCACTGCAGCCTCTGATTAACGTGGCTGGGTGCTGAGCTTGCTCTGGTTTGTCCACAGATACGGTGGCAAGTGGCCTCCTTTTGTGCCCTCTGCCAGTTCTGCTGCTTGTCTCCCAGGCTGTTTAATTACATATCTTTAAAACAAACACACACACACGCACAAAAAACTCACCAAACCGAAACAAACCTATTTCAGTGGTTATTAAGCAAATAGCCTTCCAGAGGACCTCCAAATGATTGCCGTATCTTATTATAGATAAATAGAAAGCTCCAGAGAACTTTTGAAGCATGAGAAACGTTATTTCATTATTATCCTCTACTAAAACTGCAGATCCTGGCAAGGGAGGTGGAGGTACAATTACGATAAAAATAACTTCAGATGTTGTTTTCAGAGTTTAGCTGTCAAAAGGAAAAGATTTACTCCAAAAATGGAAAGCAGTAGGGGCATATGTCTGGTTCTCCTGAATTACTCTTGCTGTTCTGTGTTTGGATAATTTGATATGTAAGGAAACTGCATTCATTCATTGGAGCTTTTGAGTTGCAATAATTGCATTTAGAGGTATGAATTATGAAGGAAGCCTGACTTTCTTTAAAAATGTTCAAACTAAATGATTTTGCTTGTTTTTGTAACTTTATTTGACATCTTTCTGTTTTCTGGTCTCTGGTGGTAGTAGTTCAGAGCTCTTCTTTCAGAGGCTGAAAAACATGTAGGGGAGGATGCTGGAGAAATGTGTCTGAGAAGACCTGGTTCAGATGCACCAGGCCTAAATCCAGCATCATATCCATGTAGTAGCTGCAGTCACAGCATTGTTAGTTTATTTATATATAACAAAATAATTGGGTTGGCATTCCAGAAGATGCTTTCACAAATTTCCTAATATTCCTGTACTTATAGTCAACAAATGCATGGGATGTGCACTATAGCTTTTAAAAAGGTCTTGCATGTGGAGGACCTTAGCGTTTCTGAAGCAGCTTCATCTCTCCTACTGGATTCTTTACTTTGGGAACAGGTAAAAAGTAATGCTCTTCGGAGATTTGGAACTCTATTGCAGTTCAGTGTTTTATTGGGACTGGTCAAAACCAAACCATGGATCCTGGGTGTCTATTGATCATCTTCTATTAGTACATCTAGTCTTTCCAGTTGTGTTTCTTTTTGGTCTGAAGCTCCCCTTATAACCTCACCAGAGAATTTCACGTGGTTTTACACACTTGCATGTGGTTACGTGCATACTGTAGATACATAGGTGGTCACTTATATAGATACCTAGGTGGCCATTTAACTGTCTGCATCCTTCTGCGAACTTGAATAAACATACCTGAAAAACATGGGGGGGAACCCTCTGATGTTCTCACCTGCCCGATTTTTTTTAAATTTTTTTTTAAGTCATCTTCAGTAGGAGTTTAACCAGTGTGGCAATGCTGGGCTCGGGGGAAATACACAAAATACATATACTCAGTTTAATTTCTTAAACTCTTGAATTTAAGGTATTCACCTGAACAATGCTGTTGCAGGAAAGTACTTGCTACACGGTAACAGGAGAAGACAATGTTAATTTAGATCTGTTTAATTGCTATAATTAAAAAATCTTCTGTTTTGTTATGGCTCCCTGTTCAACATTGACAGAAATTTTACAGCAAATGTTAATAAGAGATTTCTGAATCCTGAGCACCTGCCCCTCATTGAACACAAAAGTGAAGTTTGCCTTTGTGCAATTTATTTAAGAAAGAAAAATGCAGGTGACTGAATGTTGGGGGCTGGCTAGGTTATTAATGAACATGTATATATTCAGAAATATTGTGAAAATAATATAGTTTGTTTTTCTGCCAGGCAGGGTGAAACAGATCAGTGGTGGTGATGTTTTTCATGTCTCTTTAGAGGGGCCAGTGCTCTTCCAGCCTGCACGCGAGGTTGGGATATCGCACATCTGCATCAAGCTGCCTGCAGTAGTGCTGAGCATGGCTGTGTTAGCAGGAGTATGAGCACCAGGCAGGTCATTATAGCCATCATTTTCTAGTTAATTAATTGAGCTTGTATATAAGAAAAAAATCTGGTTTTAATGCTACCAAATGCATAATTTGTAGTGTAGTTTCTGTAACAGCATCCTATAATTTCCGTAGCCAGCTGTTGCACACATCCCTTATGTTCATTGCTCCTCTGGGGAATTGTGTCTTACCCCTTCATTCCTCAAGAGCAAGCATTCAGCTTTTGCCTTGGAAAAAGAAGCAGCTGTGTGGGATGGTGGCAGAGGGGAGGAGTGTAAGGGTACGTAACTGAAGAGGAAAGACATGGAAGGCTCTGTGTTGTGATCTGCAACTGGGGCATGCTGCTCTGTCCAGGGAGCGAAGCACTGGAGGCTGACTTCATTTCTGGGTAAGAAGTGAATATAGGGAAGTAACTTATCTGTGCTCTATGTATTCCTGACTCGGATATGCTCCAGCTCTTGGCACCTTGGCTATGCACTTCCTCAGTGCAAAGATGCAAAGATTCAAGAGCCTAAAGTGTGGGAGAGATGCTCTGGAGCGAGCTCTGTCATGAAGAGCTGCCTCTTTTTTTTGTGAGCAGAGCACCCAGCTGGTTAATCAGGCACTTCAGCATCGCTGAGCTGCTCTTTGTGGTATCGGGGATGTTTATTCTGATCAGCTGTAAGGAAATAAAGTATTGTAAGGGTTCTTTCACTGTGTCCATAATTAACTAAACTTAATGCTTCCTGCAGCTCTAAGGAGGGAAGCAGAGTTGGTGACAAGGATGCAAGCATATTCACGTTGTCCTGAATGGGCAGGCCTGCTTTCCAGGAACAGATGGGGTAAAAAGCATCCTAAAAGGAGGAATTCACCCTATATGTGACCTGAAAATGTATTCCAAAAGGAATCTGTGTGCCTCAGATCTGTTCCTTCTGTAAGCATCTGATTCAGGCTGCCTGCCTTAGGAAACCCTGGTGTCTGCAGAGCCCTCTGCTCGCATCCAAAGTCTTCTGGTCGCCTCGATTTCTCTTCACAGCCAAGACTTTCTTGATTTTTATAGCACTGTTTTACGGGCGGGACACAGAAAACTGGTAGACTTGAGCTTCTGATGTTTTCCAGACTCTGTTAGCTTTTCCCGTAAGCACTGGCCATGATCTGAATACAAAAAGAGCAAAAAAATTGTCCTGGGAGGCCTTTTTCCCCCTAAAGTCAGAGCTACTCTGTGATAGGATGCTGTACTGATAGAAGTAAGGGGATTGATGTTTAGCTATCAAGGCTCTTTTTGTGGCATTAAAAGTCTCTGGAAGGTCAACACTTAATTTTACCTTTTCTGAATTGCTTTTAAAGCTCCATTTTTTTTTCGCAGTTATGATGTAGAGGTAATTGCTGAAGTACTGGAAGAAATTTCAGTGTCAGCTTCTATATGAGGGCACCCCGCTGTCCCAGGTAGGGAATGTGGGGTGTACCCACCATGCTGTTAAACACTACATATTTGGGAAAAAAAAGCGACTGTGTGCTTCTTGCCTACCAAAACACACAGGAAGCTGCCCTTAATACACTGCATAATTCCCCCATATGCTGTTCTTCTCTTATACCCTGAGCAGCTGTATTGTGAAGGAAGGACTTCGGTGCAAAACGCTGCGTCCCAGGTTCTGCATCCTGCGCTCCTGATGGTGGTGGGATGCTGTGGCAGAGCAGAAGGCGGTCGGTACAGATGTTGCAGTAAGGTCACGAGAGGCAGGGTTAGTTAATTCTGCAGCATCTCCTTGAACTGTCATGCTGTTAGAAATATTAAAATCCATTGGCAACCCTGTCTCTGAAGCATTATTTTGGTTAGGCTGCACTTTTGTGAACGTTTGTGAACAGCAAGCAGAGGCTTGCCAGGGTTTGTGCTTACACAGAGCGCCGGGAATGCTGCTGTCACCGACATCAGAGGAAGCTGGGACCTGGCAAGCCAGATGATGGAGCGCACAGCAGATGCCTTCAGTGCCCTGGGCTGCTGCCTGACCTCAGGCTCTACATCATCTGTTTCCCAAGCACTGCTTTATTCATTGACCAGCCACACAGAAACAGGCGGCATTAAGAAATGGGAGCAACTGTGGTTTTGTTTTTTTTTTTTTTTTAAATTAAAAACAAAACAACTAATCAAACAAACAAAACACAAACACTGTCTGGGGATGTGTGATTTAAAGCAAACAAATAAGGCTTTTTTTTCTGGTTTGGGGTGCCAGGTGCTGAAGCAGTGGGTGCTACAAGTCCGGGGGCCTGATGCTTTAACGAATCAAACCTGATAAATACCACAGATGTGGTTTGACAAGGATATAAAACCAAACTGACTTCACAAGCCAAAGGCTTGTTTGCAGCTCCTGTGGTTTTCATCTGTCATGTTGTCAGAGTAGAGAGGCTTAGGGAGTCTCCGGTTTTCCAAGGTTTTTATGACATGGGATGCCTTAGGCAGAGGCCAAAAGCCAGGGATTTAGCAGCAGAGCTGCTCTTCTTGGTCCTTCTTCTGGCAAATAAGAAAAGATCAGTGGCTGCTTAGGAACAGAGAAGGAAATCACTCCATTTGCTGGTGTTTGAGTTTGGACCTACGCATTCATCTTCCAGCATCTGAGGGGAAGGTGAGCTTATAAACAGCAAAGTTCATGGATTTTGTAAGCTTTGCTGGGCAGTGTGTCCCATGTATGACCTGGAGATGGTTTGAGGTGCTCAAGGGAAACATCATTGCAAGGAAAGCTTGTGTGGGTTCCCTGATTTAAGGAAAACTCAACGATTGCTCGAAGCAAAAGCTTGAGGAGAAGTTCTGTCTGAAGGATGGCTTATGGCAGTGCTGCAAGTGTCCTGTCTGTCTTCCTAACAGAAGGAGAAGGGGAGAGAAAAAAGAAAACCTTTGTCTTACTGTCAGGAGTGGGTTTTTCTAATTTGTAGAGATGAAAAGCACTTTGGTGAAAGGATAGATGAATTCTTTTGTAACCGTACTACTCAAAATTGAGACAACAGTTACTTCGCTCTGAGTAGCTGTGAGGATTTAGGGATTGTTTGTAAAGATTTAGTTTGCGTAGAACTCACTTTTTCTATTCATTAATACGTTCTCTGTTTGAAGGCACATATGGTGAAATTTACTCTTTTATCTCAAGCTACCAGCATAGAATAAATACTGCTGCTTTCCCCTTTTTTGAGAACCAGACATCCTTCAAAACAGTGTGAGGGTGTAGCTGCCAGAAGGTTGGGCTCTTAAAAAGCTTCCAAGGTGAACACTTGGGGATTTTGAAGGTTAAAAAGTTGGAAAATGTGACTGCATTCCCTTTGCTTTTCAGTAATGGTGTGAGCAGCACTGGGGCAGCCAGTGCCCTGAGGGCTGGATGTGCTGCAGTTGTTGGACCGACATTAAATATCAAGCATGAAGTATATATCAAATATTAAATATTTGTGGAGGAAAGCTAATGTCTGCGTGAAGAATTGGGGATGTGTTTTGGTGCTCGGGGGTTCTTCTTTGAGTGCCGTGCAGGTATATTCGTGGAAGGTCAGTATCACGCACACTTTCTTCTCTGTTCTCCCAGGAGCTGGGCTGAGTTTCTAACATGCATCTCAATATTTTACTGAAGTGCTGGGGAATTGAGAACAAAGCAGCGAGCCAAAACACACCACTATGCAGATACAGCTATTAGAGCTGCTTCGCTTCTGGGCTGAGGGCGGCCTGGGAGGCAGGGGAGGAAAATAGCTCCCCATTTATAACAGCAGCTTTAATTGAAGCTACGAAAGGACTGGTCTGGGCTGATGTTACAGTATGCCTACTACAAAAACTAATCTGCTTGATTGAAAGCTGCAAATCGTAATCTGGAGAACAGGGATGGAGTCATGTGCTGTTGCTTAGCTACTGGCATTTTTATGACCTGCTCTTTGTTTACTTCCAAAAGTAGAGGAAACGAGGCTGTGTTTTAAGGATCTGTATTTCAAAACTTATTGTTCAGTTGAGAATTCTGGTGGTCTTGCCTGAAAATAAGTCTTTTAACTTAATATATTAAACTTGGATATGACTGCCCTTCTTCACATTTCTCTTAATACTTGTATTCATTTATCATTACACCCTCTGCTGTTTTTTTTAACAAAACCCCAAAAGTTGGATAAACCTTGTAGAAAAACACTTAGTAGTTACGCAGTTTAAATTGTTGTCTTGCTAGTTAAGTGTTAAGAAACTAAATAACATTGAGTGGTTTTTGGTTTCCTTTCCCTGAAGAAGGTAGGAGAAGAGTGTAAATTTTCTTGGCTTTCTTCAAAATGATTTTTTCTAGGAAAAGGCCCAATACCAGCCCATGATTTGTAAAGAGTGGAGAGAAGCTAAAAGGGCAGAGAAAGCTGGTGTACCTCCTGTAGATTATGTTATTGGGGTCTTTAACATGCAAACCTAGACTGTGAATATCACATATATTTCCCTTTTCAGTTCTGTGGCTTGTAGCAGTGATTTGGCTTTATTTTAAAGGATAACATTGCAATTTGTTTTCTATCCTGACAGCCTCCAAAAGTAAAATGCTTGACAAGAATCTGGCATCCGAACATTACAGAGATGGGAGAAATCTGCTTAAGGTAGCAACAGCATTTTTTATGCCTTTGTATCATAAAATGTGTGTAATTTTCATGTCAGTATTACTTCTTCAACAGATTTTGGAAATCAGATGGGCGTGTGACCCTTAGGACTACAGAAATACACTGAATGTGTTCTTGCCGTGCTTTAGAGACTGGGTAGAATCTGGCTCTTTAGGTTCAGTCTTAACATCTTAACATTTTGCTTATTTAGGGCAAAAGTATAAAATCCAATCTAGAGAAGTTTTTTTGTTTTGTTTTGTTTTGTTTTTTTTTTTACTTTTCCTCACAGCATAGATGAATAGTCCTCAGGATCTGAGAGGACTGAAGGCTTTAGTTATTTCATTTCCAAACATGTGAAGTGCTTGGAAACTATTTCATAAAAGGAAAACAAATAATTTAACTTTGACAGTAACTATTCTGTATTTGCTATTTATTTTCACATTTAATATCTGCTAAAAGACACAGTTACTTGTTATAGCATGCTATAGCAAAAGAGAATTGGGTAGGTATAAGTCAAAATAGGAAGCACAAAAGCTCACTTTTACAGAAGGGACGAGCTTATGTTGCTCTGCCTTTTTGCCTGATAGTAAATGTTTCCTCTTCAAAGTCAGTTTTTCTGAAACTTTATAAATTCACTGTTTCATCTTGAGTGCCGGATGGTGAAATTGGCCAGAAACTAAACAAACAGACGTGAGAAGCATGGCTGTGATTTCTCAAGTTAATGGGACATAAAAGAAAAATGAAATGAAGCATAAGCAATGGAAGTAAGGCTGAAGGCTGCTCTGAAACGACAAAACAGTCACCACCATGTGTAGCAAATTAGTGCTTAAAAGATGTATGTTTTTTTCCATCTAGATTTAAAAATCATTTTAGTGCTGTGTACGAGGTCCTGGCTACAAAGGAAGCTTTCCCAGGATAGTCTCTCCTTTTGTAGGCAGGTCAAGCTTGTGGGTTGATAACAGCTAATGAGCTGATATCAGTGCTTTTAGCCTCCTGTTCTGCTCCGTCCTTCCGAGAAGCTAATGCCATCAAAGGGTGATGGGAAGCAGTCTCGGACAGCTCAGCACGTACCTGGTGTTGGACAGTGTCAGAGCCTGGATGTTGTTAGTCTGCATAAAGACTGCATAAAGGCATGAATAGATGAGCTGTTTGGAACCAGTGAGCAGGAAATGTTAGATACCAAAAGAGAGCTACAAGTTTAAGCTCTGCCTGCAGTGCTGTATCTTCTGAGGTTAAACGGAGCCTCCCAGCACTCTTGAGGATATTTCAGTGTTTCGAGTCTTAAAAATGATTTTAATTATGACAGATAAATGTAGTATTGGAACATCATAATTCTGCTTAATGAAGTGAAGTCGTTTCTTTGGCATCTGCACTGAAATGTCAGCTTTATTTGATTGTCAGATACTTAAGCACATTAAACCTTTGAAATGTCTTACCATTTAGATGGAAAAGCTAAAATAACCCTGACTACTTTATGCCTGTTACAACAGAGAATGCAGTCTATATATAGTACCTGCAATCAACTTCTACCAGAGTATTTACATAAAAATAGCTTCAGGTATTTTTTTTTAAGTAGCAAAAAAATTTAGTATCAGTATTTTTCCATCTGTTTGCTAAACACACCTTACACCATGGTATGTCTTGGTTTCATAGGTAATGAATGGTCCCCGTTGAAAAGATAGCAAACGATTAAGCTTGCATCAAGGTTTGGGCACAAAAAGCATTATTCCTTTGTGCTGTATGAATTGCAGTTACTCAAATATGATCTGGACCATACTTAAGGATATTGTTTCCGCTCCACGTGTGGATAGGAAGCATCAAGATACCCAGAAGGAGAATGCAGTGAGCTGCTCTGTGTTGGTGGGTGTGTTCTGCCACTGCTGCTCTGAGCTCGTGGCGCAGTGTTAAAGGGTGATGAACGCAGAAGTGTTTGGAACTGATGAGTTGTATTGTCACGGGTATATTATCATATAATTGTATTATACCTTAATTCAAACTTACCTTGCCTGATGCTTTCTGTTGGCTAAAGAAACCACAGGCTCACAGAAGGCTGGAAGAACCTCAAAGCCCACCCAGTGCCACCCCCAGCCCCATCCAGCCTGGCTTTGGGCACTACCAGGGCACCCACCACTTCATTTTCTCCAGGCAAAACTTTTGTTGGAACTGATGCTTTGTGTTGATAAACATTTGTCTGAGATGTTCATGTAAAACAGCCTTCCTCTGGGACTGACCCCCCCATTACAGTATATATATTTTTCTTTTTAGTTAAGCTATAATCATGTCAACTGGTGTTTCAGAAAGTTTTAAGCTTGCAAGGGCCACATAGTTCTCAGCTCAGTAGTTGTTTTTGCATAGTCTTGTTAGGATTGCTGTATCTTTAAAAAGAAATTTCCTCAGTTTTTCTCCATGCACAAGTTAAGTCACAGCAGGAGAAGATATTTGTGGAAATGAATGCTGAACAGAGGGCTGGGCATTCCAGTGGCTGTTTTGGTTGCCTTACATTCAGAGATAGTGAGCTCACAGTATTCCCATGGGAACTCAGATACAAGGACTTGAAATCCTGCTCTGGTAAGGTCTCCTTAGAGATAGAAATGCCAGAGGTGAGGAGCAGTTCTCAGTTCCCATCGCTGAGGGTGTGCTTGGCTTCTGTCAGATCCGACTACAGCTGGAAATCCTCTTTCACCGATCACCCCAGTTCCCAGGTAGGTTACCTGCCTGGTAAACTGCTTGGACCCTGGCACTTAGCCTCCTGTCTCTTCTTCAGCAGTGAATGCCTTTAGTAACTAGCTCTAGGAGTCTGAAGTGCTGCTGAAACTGCAGAATTTCCTTACCCTTTCCTTTATGGATGCACGTTCATTCTACAGCATCACAAAGAAGCAAATCATGCTAGCTAAGTCCTGGCAGTTTTAGTGACTTCAAGTGAAAAACCTGGTGGGTTTTCCAGACCATCAGGTGTCCCAAAAATCTGCTAGAACAGGTGGCTCCTGTAGCCTGGCTGGGAGCTTGTTGAGGGCAGCTTCTTGAAGCAGTGGGTGGAGGAGGAAAGCTCTGCAGGTTGTGTGATGTGAGAACTTGGTGCTAACCAGCTCCTCCATGGCAGCAGGACTCATCCCCTTTGAACAGGAGCTACCTGCAGAGGCTTGCTCATCCTCTAATTCCGGATGTACTTGGCACCTTTCTGCTGGCTTTGGTCTTCATTTTGCTGTTGGTTCGTGTGAAGTGCTGAGAGCAGATCACCATTCAGACCTCCAAGCTGCCTGGCAGTTGTATCTAGGTCAACTTCGTGGAGAACGTGAGATGCAGTTTCTAGGCACCCTGCACAGAAAAAGGCTTTGCTTTGGGGCATAATTATCACTCCCAATCTGTAGGAAGAAAGAGGACGCTGCTCTAAAAATGAATTACATCAGCAGATCAGAAACAGGAGGCAAAGGTACAAGTATCTGTTGTCACTGCTTTCCTGCCAGAGCTCTGCGAGGGGTATGAGTGTCTCCTCTCCAGGCCTGGCTGCAGAGCATCCCCAGCTGGAGATTTGCACAGAGAGGAGCTTGGGGAGCTTGAAAGGTGTTAACGAGGCTTGGCTGATGTGCTCAGGCACCTTGAGCTCTCTCAGCGGATACTCTCAGGCTTTTTTATTGCATGTGTTCACTTACTCCTTGTTCTTAAGTTTGTAGGGAGCTATGTATGAGCAGGAGGAGGGGAGTACTGGAGCAGAATTCAGAGCAGCAGCCAGAAAGGAAGCTCAAAAAGCCCATTAACTCCTCAAAATCTGAGAATCCTGGCTGTTGCCTGTTCAGTATCATTTTTGCTTATACTTCTGTAATACAAACAAAAGACACAGCCACAGTATGCTCTTTTTAATGTTATTTAAATTAGTTTTGAGCTGTGCTAGTGTTAATGGCATATTTAATCTTTTCAAAGGCGCAGAAATGAGATTAGCAGTGCAGTTAAGGCGGGATAGTCTTGTCCAGTGCATTCATCCTGTTCCTAGCATCTGTACAGGGAACAAGGAATAATATTGCACAAAGAAAAGTGTAATTTAAGGCTATTTCACTTTAACCCTGGTATTTTAGTAGTAGAAGCTGCTGTTGCTGATGAATTTTTGTGCCTCGATACCGTATGTTTTCAGTTGGATTGCTGCTTAACAGGAAGACACGACTGTGAGATGACGCTTAAAGTTTTCCAGATCCTCTTTCTTACTCAGCTTATTGCCTTTGCTCTCACAAATGTGAACTAGTATTCTTTTGTCAATTTTCCAGGACTTCTGCAATTTCTAAATTGTGTGCTGCTCTCCAGTACTTCTCAGAACTGCTGATGGTTTTACCCAAAAGGTCCATGAATGCCTAACAAACTGAATATACCTCAATACTTTCATCTTGTAAATAGGTCAACAGCTTCAGTGGACTTAATATTTAACATAATCAGGTTGTGTAACATTCCTATACAGTACGTGTGCACATAGGAAAGTCCATGTCTTAATTATTTATATTAATATAAATGATAAAATTAAGAATGTGTATTACAGCTTATAAGGAACTCTTTCCTTCTGTAGCAATCTGTTTTTCAGACTAATTGAGTGCTTCATGACTTCGAGCTGGTGGTACTTGCGGCATTGAGTTTGCCTGCAAAGCCTTAAAATGTTCCGTGTGCCATGCAGCTCACCTCCCGGAAGACAAGAAGCTGCCTCTAAGATTTTGCCTTTAGAATTCACTGCTCTGGGTCCCCAGAGGTTTGGCACACATCTGTTGGCGTTACGGCTGTCACAGAGCCTTCCTGGAGAGACAGACCAGAGCTATTTAATTATCCTGTACCTGATTTTGAGCAGCTGAAGTCCTTTGACAGAAGAGGATAATAATCCTCACTGCTGCTAATTAGTTACCCCTCCAAAAAATCCTCTTAGGTGGACCGAATATGGCAGGACATGGTGCCTCCCACCAGATTTGGTCTATTGGCGTGCTTTGGTCTGTCACCGAAGATGAACATGTTCTGGACTGGAGCACACACGTGTGGCTTTGTGCTCAGGCAAACATAAAGGCTCAGTGTCAGACTGTGTCGTGAGGACTGCTGTCACACTTGGTATACTTAAACAAAATCATTTGATTATTTTTTTTTAACAAAGCTGAGCTCAGATCAGGAAACCTGTAATGAGCTCTGTGCAGAACGTAGTTCTAGGACACTGGTACCAGATGTAAGAGGTCTGTAATTCTGACAATGCAATTTCTTCCGACATTGTTAACGCTTTCTGAGAAGACTTCTGACAAAGTTTGTTTAATTAGAAGTTACACTGTCTAATAAGTTTGTCTTTTTTTTTCAGTTTATTGAGAGAACATTCAATTGATGGCACTGGCTGGGCTCCAACTAGAACATTAAAGGTACCGTTTCCTTTTAGATACATACCTTAAACTAGATACACCTTTTCAAATACTTTCGTGGACTTGCAGAGTGACAGGTAAGACAGTTTGCTATAGAAACAGCTGTGTGGTTTTGTTGTTTTTCAACTTCTGCTGGTGACAATACTGATACAACAAGTACAGTGCTGAGTATAGAAACTTTTGCTAGCTTTAGTGTAGCTCTTTTGACTGATAAAAAGTTTAAAAGAATTACAGAGTACCCCGAAAAACCACTCTCACTAAAGGTGATCTTATTTCTTCATGGTTTTTAAACCCAGGCAACAAATACAAGAGCATGATGTCAGCAGGACTAACAGTAATCCATAGCCCTGCAATTTCCATTGCGTTTACATTTCTGACAGATCGATAGGCTTACTATTTTTTTTCACATGGAGAAGATTGGTAAAGTGTAAAAGGTCACAGTGCATTTGAGAGAAACACCACATAGCACATAGAATTAGACTGTACTGCCTTGAATTTTGTTTCATCCCAAGTGTTTGAAGGAGTGAGCAACATCAGACAGCAGTCTTAGCTGTCCTAATAACTCCAGGAGGGAACTAACTGCCACCATGATCGCAGAATAGCTTCAGAGGTTGCTTCCCCAACAGCTGGGCAGTGCTAACAATTTCAGAGCCATAGCTCTTATATGAAATACTTTTGGGGTGGTCACAAAGGACATCTGCTTCAGTGCAGTGACTGCTCTTGTCTGGAGATAGAAGGCAGTTTGTTTCCATTTGCTGCTACATGACCTTGCTGTCAGAAGAGTCTTGCAGAGCACTGAGCAATAATTTCTGTAGCTCTTAGCAGGAAACCCGACAGAATTGGTTCTTAAGGAGCACTAGTAAGGTTGATGAAGGGTACACGTCAGGTGTTTTTCTTTAGAAAAGGCAAATTCAAAAATAATTGTATTGGATACTTAATCTCCGTTTTGGAGCTATGCAACTTCTTTGACTCTAAAAATCTTTTCATGAGCAATCTGATTTCTTGTAAAAGTGAAGCAGAATCAGTGTGTGTTCTTTTGTGTTTTTTTCTCTTTGCTTATTTTTCATCAGTAAATATGATGTTTTATTAGCTTAAATCAAGACACCGGGTAATTAAATTAACTGTTTCTGTTCCTGTATTTCAAACCCAGAGAAAGTTTTTTGACTACCAATGTTTAAGCTTCAGGCAATTAGAAAATTACTGTACCAATACTACAACTCGCCAAGAATGCACATACATTTTTCTGTTTTAGCTTTGTTTCTGGTATTTCTCTGGGAGATTAAAGTACTGCTGCGTGTTAAGCCCAGGGGTGCAAATAATTATTGACACTGTGCATTTGACTTCCTATCCTCAGTGAGGACGGAAGATGTGTATTAATATTCTTTTCCGTTCTATTCTTGCATCAGTTTACTAATTGCATGTGATTCATTTCAAAGAGGAAACATCCTGGAATCTCAACTTCCAGGAGAGTCAAATTACTTATTATTTAAGTAAATTATTTATGAAGTAATTTAGGGCATTTTTACCTTCCATAAGTTAAAGTAAAATGAATCTAGCATCCCATCTGGATTTCCTTATTCCCATTGGACATTGAAGCACCACAAATGCAAGGTCACATTTTATAGCTTAAAATCTGTAAAGTTTATCATTCCATGCCTTCTGTTTTCAGAGAGTCCATTTTAAATATGCAGTTTCAGGAAGTGTTCTCTCACCTGTTGTGTAATCACTCCCTGTGGTTTTTGACGTGTCATCACAAAGCAGAATTCCTGCCCGTCGGTCCCGACTTCAGAGTTGTGCCTCTGCAGAAACGTGGTGATTGCATCATTGCTCTAATGGCAAAATAGTCTCAAAAAGTCAAGCAGAAATAGCCACTGGGGATGTCAGGAAGCTGCAAGCTCTGTTCCCAAAGCAATGCTGTTGAAGTGTGTTGTTCAAGTGCTCAGATTGCAGGCTACGTGCACTTCTGAGAGGGAAAACACAGAATTGTGCTGGTTTATCTGAAGCATAGCTACACAAACAAGGGATTTACCATCTACATTAATGATTCTGTGGTAGGTACGTGATCACTGCACACTGGAGAATTACATGGAGCAGTGTGCGAGGTGGCAAACTGGTGGCAAACTGAAGCCATTCGATCTGACACGGCTTGCTTTTATCTCCACACCCACTAATCCAGCCTTCCTGAATCCTTTCCAACACTCGGGCACCGTGGCTGGGAGAACATTGCTCATCTCCCCAGGCTGAATACCATGTGAATTTGCGCAGTAGCACTATGGAAAATATCCAGTCCTGGCCAATGGCAGATGTGAGAGTCAGTGTTTTGTACTCCACTCACTGAGAATGCAAAGGCAGCCTGGTTTTGTGGAGGAATAGTGCCTGATTTTGTCAAGTACAGTACTCTAAAATACTGCTGAAATATTTTCTTGGAGAATGGGCAGGATGTATTGTATTTCTACGAGAAACACTGTCAAACATTGCTGATGCAGCCATTTTAAGTGCATTAATAAAGCTATTTAAGTGGATAAGAAAAACCTCAAAAGCCATAGGCACAAACCAAACCAGCTTGGCTGTAGGCTTTCTGCTACCAGATCCATTTGTATGTTATATGCTTAACCTTTCACAGGACTTAAGCTTTAATACTTTCAGATTGTCCCATCTTCCACATCCTTGCGGTGGCAGCAGAGCTCTCGAATGAAAAATCCTTTGAAATAAACTACTGAGACTTTATGTTTTTTACACTTTTGGTATCAAGCACGGTGCTTTCTTCTACTTCCCATTGCTGAACGTGTTTCCATGGACTGCAGGGAGGTGCAGCCTGTGTGCTAGGGAAGGGGCTAAGGGATGTGCCTGGATTAGATATGTTCTAAGCAAGTTGTAAGGAAAGTTGGGTTTTAACCCTGAAGATGATTGCGGGTAGGTTAATATTTCTAAAAAAACCTGTATTTTAGCACCAGTGATGCAGTTGCAAATATTGTCTGTATCCATAGAAACACTCCTGAGCCCTACATTCTCAGATAACTTCTGGTAGCAGCTTGCTCCATAGAGCAGGGAGTGTGTAAAAACCAATGCAATACGTCCTGACTGATCTTCCTGAGTAATCTTTTGCTTCCTTAGAGCCAGCAGGAGCTCACTTATCTTTCTGTCTCTGAACCATAAGGTCCTGCATTGTTTTACTTGCATACTTCTCTCTAAAATAGTGTTCAGAAAGTGGGGGGCTGCAGAAGCCTCCTTATGCCCCTGCTGGGACTAGCTGGATAGTTTGCTTTTCTCCTCTTTTAGGTCTGATGGTCTAAGCTGGACTTATCCAGGTGGAAAGTGAATAGCTGGCTTTAATTCATTCAATTCTCAGATTTTTTACTTTACTAAAGCTACCAGCTTTTAAATAGATACCTGCTATGAAATAGTAGTATTGCTCAGTCTCTGACAACCTGCTTTTTGTACCCTCAGTAGTTCCAATTTTGGACTCAAAAGTGCTTTGGTAGCTCCTGTTATTCTGCAACAAGCACCTCCTTGTGCCTTGTTCACTGTGACTATCATCTGCCTGGTTAAGGCAGGCCCCCCTGGCGCTCATCAGCTTTCTCTCAAAAGCTCGTTTTGACTTTGCTGTGAAATTACCTCAAGCGATTGATTAAAAAAAAAAAAAAAAAGCGGATCCATGTATTCCATGTATTGTGATCGCCTAATTGGTTCTAAAAGTCAAGCTGTTTATTCTGCAGTTACCTCCAATGAGCTACTGGAAATTGGTCAGTGACTGATTTATGAACCATAAAATAATCTGCACTTACATGCAACTCTGTCTCCAGAGGGCTGCGCATAGTAATGTTAATAACAGTGTTTTAAAATTAATGATGAACGTTCAAAGGAGTATTTGGTCTGTTTGGTTTTTTTTTTTTTTTTTTTTTGAAACCCTGCTCTGATGTGACTACAGTGGGTTTCAGATAACTGGAGAACTATTTACTATTTTCTGTAGGGTTTTCATGTTTGCTGCTAGGATGCATATGCATTTCAATTCTTCGTTAAGGTATTTTAAAGAGCTGGTTTTGTCATGTTTGTGGCACTGCTGTCAGTAGAGATACGAGCAGGAGTGGGAATCATCAAGGTTTTCTTCAGCTATTGCTGTGCAGACAGCTTTTTGTACCATCCTGTAGGAAAACAACACTTCTTTTCAGCAATTAATTTCCCATAGCTTCAGATACCAGGCTAAGAAATACGTGTTTGTGTTATTAGATAATTAATAAAAAAGGTATTAAAGGAATTAAGGCTCATTTGAAATTACCTATCATTATTTGAAGTTTATCCATAAGAGGTTTGCTGATTTAATTAGCATTTATTATTAACTGGGAAAATGTCCTATTTGTATTTGTTCTGCTGTTGTCTTCAGGCAGTGAAGTTATCTTATTTGAAATCATGCAAATGTCAAACTGTAGCGTCATGGAGAAATAAATCAGAAGGTCTTGACTTAATTTTTCCACTTACCAATGTTGAAGCATAGTTTTAAAAGCTTTGGTGTAAGCACAAAGCTTTCATTCATTGTCTTAATGAAAATAGGTGGTCTGCTGTCAAAATTGTATGCAATTAGTGTAGAGGAGTCTTTTAAACTGACAATGACTGTCACTGCCTTCAAGATGAAGAGGAAAAGAGTAAGTCTGTATATTCTGTGCTGTTCTAATTCAGTTCTTGCTGCTGCTGCTACTTCTTTCTCAGCCAGCATTATGGTAACGGTGTTTGCTGTCATACTGGTAGAATCGCACCTGATTCGTGTTGTACTATTGATTTATCCAAATCCCATCTTGCAAAGGGCCTTCCTGCTGTATGCAGAAGCATTGAAGCACCTGCTTATGAAAGCTGCCTTTCTAGATGGAATATGTTTTTCCCCCCTGCTGGCAAAGCAAGGAAGAGAAATTTGCCAAAAGAAGAAAACTGGAAGCTCAATGGTTGTACCAAAGAGCACAGATGCCAGCTCTTACTGTGCAGGAGCATCAGAAAGTAAGGCACAGCTTAGCAAGATTCCCAATTTAATGAATCTTACAGCCAGCTTCTGGGATCTTCTTGGATGTGATTATCAAGGTTACAGACCTGAGCTCCTGGAAAATGATGTGCAGGAGGGAGGTGAGCTGTGTTAGGCTCAGGGCTCTGTACCTGTTTGTATCAGGAGCACTGAGAAGAGCCAAATCCCCCAGTGTGTTGCCACAATCTCACTGCGTGCCAGTTCCAAATACTGCATTAGGCAGAAGATTGTCCTTTTTTTTTTCAGGTATCTGTAAAGGAAAGCAAGCCTGTTGGCCACTGAGCATCCCTGAGGGATGTCCCTGCTGCATATGGTCTCCTGCTACGTATGGTCCTTGTCCCCACAGGTCCTGATGACAGCTTCCCTCAGAGCACTGGGAGTATTTGTAGAGTTCTCCCTTCACGTAGGCTGAAAAGAGCAGTCAAATAGCCAAATACAGTGTCATCTCTCCCCAAGCCCTGGAGATGAGCAGGGGCGTCTGGGTATCCTCCTGGCTGGTTGAAGAAAGGGATTTCTGCTGAAATTAAGGCTTTTCCAGGTCTCGTTTTGAACGCAGTGCATCTGCAGGCTGTTATCTAAACGTCCTGTTAGAGCCCACAGTATGTTAGCGAATAACACAGCATTTCTTCATCTCCTTCCCATGGGCAGTTCCTGATCTAGTTGCAGCTCCTGGTCTGGCTGCAGGCTGCCTGCCTTGACGCTGCAAACTGCCGCGTGTCGAAAACAAAGCAAGCTCCTTCAAACCTTTGCTCTCTTCTCATCACTGCAACAGGGACAGAGCCCCCAGTCGTGCTGCCTGACGTGTCGTTGCTGAAGCCACCTGCCCACGATGTGCTGAGGAGGAACAGAGACCAGTGGCAGGTTACAGCAGCCCAGCAGGGCCTTGTCCTCCTGGCATGCTTCTTGTATCTTCTGCGCTACTGAGGGCAATCTGAGCATTGCAGAAGACAGCTCTAGAGAAGCAGTAATAAACCAAGTGGATAAATAAAGAAGAGACAGTAATTTAGCAAGCAGGCAGCAGAGGCAGGTCCAGAAGAGAGGCTTTGAACCAGTAAAGGGTGGGTGGATTGGGAAAGACCTAAGAGCCCTTTTGAGGGCTGCAGGTTGTCAGCAATGAGGACGGGAGGTGCACCATTCTTCTTCCAAATATAAGGCGTGCCTTAGCGTTGGAGGAGCTCCTGGTGTTTCTGAGCCTTCTTTCTGGTATGGTTTAGAGAGTGTTGCAGTTTGTTTACACAGTGGTTTCTGAACATCTGGGATGGTCACGAGTTAGTTAGCTGGTTGTAGCTACTGCAAAAGGCACGGCTTTGTCACCAGTTACCTGTCAGTGGTTTGAGTCGCCCTCTGTGAAGAAAGTCATCTAAAGGAAAGTGCAGTGCAAAAGATTGCTGTTTTTTCAGTATCTTTGCTCTCCAAAGTGCTTAAAATGTCCATTGTTGTTGCTTTCACTACTCTCCCTTTCTCCTCCACCTCTAAAAATTGAATAAGCAGCAGACAAACGCCATCAGACCTCTAGCGTTCATTAAAAAGAAGTTATAAACCTCTGAATGTGGTCTTCTGGGTAGATCTGACACGATTGTATTTTTCTCAAAATAAGCTTTGGGAAGTTTCTCTGCAGGAGCACGTTGCGTTGTAGCTTGATTTTATAAATCTGCTTTAGCAATTCTGTCAGGTTTGATTTTCTCTCTGGACGTGCCAAAACCAGTGAAAATACTTGCACAAGTCAATCTCCTGTGATAACCTCTGCTTCATAGAGAGAATTTCTGCAAATCCTTTTTCGACCTTAAAGGGTTCTGGCATTTAAAACGTATTTAAATATTTGCTCTAAACACTGTTGCTGTTATTACTAGCGCTTTTTTAGAGTGATTCAGTAGGACAGTGTAGTACATTGTAAGCCCAATTAAAATGTGCTTGTTTTCCCCAAATTGTTGATTTCTAAAATGCACAATTTGTGTTGAACTTTAATCAGTTGAGTAGTCTGGTCTCCAGAGGGCGATCGCTTCTGCATACATAATCACCGTGGAGTAGTTCATTAGGAGTTCCTGGGAACAACTTCCCCCACATTATCTGCTGGCTCCCGCGTAACCTTGGGGACAAAAGTCAAGGAGTCAAGAACAAAAGTAGGGGATTTTAGCTGAGCGCTCCTGCCTGCTTGGCAATTCACAGCTGCCTTAGTCTGGGAGAGGAACAGACGATAATTGTTCCTATTTTCTTCCCTCCAGTATGTCTGAGCACAGAAGCAGTCGTTTTCCAGCCTTCCTCCTGTTTTTTTTTTGTGTTTGCTAACTGGGGCAGCTCATGCCATTTAAGTTCCCCAAAGCCCTCCAAGTGAGCTGCCGCTATGGTTGGGGGGGAGGCGCGAGCTGGGACTGCAGGCACATGAGAACCCAGGTTGCTGTTGTGATTGATAGAGGAAAGCTGACGTTCCCCACATCCCCTTACAGCGGGTGGAAGCGGTGTTTTACACGGCACAGGCATTTTGCAAGACATTTTAGCAATGTTACGTGTAAGATTAGAGCAGCAGGGTGGGGAGAGGCAATGTTAAAACATGAACTTTGTGTTTGGGAGAGGACTGCTTAGGAAGGAAGGTGGTTTTTTTTGTTTGTTTGTTTGTTTGTTTTTTGGTGAACCAAGAAGTTCTGCCATCTCCGGAATGAAAACTTGGTATTTTCTTAACCTCATTGATAAATTTTGGGCAGTCAGTTACAGATCAGTGGTTGCAAATGGGTGGTTAGTCCGGGGGGAGAAATGCGGGATGTTTGTGGAGGCATGTTGAAGAGGCTGAAGTCCTCCAAACCCTAGGGAAGGGAAGGTGGGTCTGTGTGGGACAAAGCATGCTTGGCTTTGTAGGCTGTGATGAAGGGAGGAAGAAGAGCTGACAGAAGGTGAACAGAGCTGGAAATCATCCTGGGCTGGTCCGCAGGCAGAGAGGAGCGAGCTGCCCCCTGGCTTTCAGCATGCTGAGTTCACAGGTGTGATTTTCCCTTTCCAAACAGTGAGCTGCGAAGCCTGGCATGCGTTTTACAGGAGCTACTACACTTCATTTTTTGAAGTCTCCCGTCAGACATCAGCTTGTTTAAATGACTGCTGCTGCTTTCATTGATCGGAATGGGTTAAACTGTTTGAACATAAAAAATGGTTTAGCAAAGGGCTTTAATTTAATTAGTCTAATAGATCAGAAATCCTCCCTCAATCTCTAAAGAAGTTTCTTTGATCGGAAGTTCATTAGCTGCTTTTGTCTGGCCTGTTCCCTGCTTAAATTGATGTATTAAACATAACTTTGCCTGCTCAAGGAAAGCCTTAATTTACAATTTACATGTTTGCTCGCCCTTCAAAAGAACTGCTGTGTGGTTGTTTTCCTCCAGACATCCGAAAGCCGGAGCTGAACACTTGTCTCTGACATGGTTTCAATGGCATCGCTTTTGTGAAGTGGTTGTGAGAACTGCCACTTGTGCATATTCGGTGACTAACTGAATTAGGGCCCTCCTACAAGGGCAAGCCTTGGAGAGTCCCCAGCCTCAGGAGAGGCTATTTCAAAGGCTGTACTTAGCATTTTGCATCTTTGCTCTTGAACTTTAAACGTCGCTGCAGCAGCGGATTTTTTTTCCCCTCATTTGGCATGCCAGAAATAAACCTGCGGGCAGGGATTTCATCTAACTTCTCACGCAGATGCAATACAGAATTACCCACGAGTGAAGAGGGGCCGTAAAAAGGGTTATTGCCAACACCCTGTTCATCTCTGAGCTGCTTCTGTTGGTTGACTTCACCATCAAAACAGTTACAGTGCTGTGAAAAGGATGCTTTTCCTCCATTATACCCTTTTATTTTTGCTCACGCTGGAGATTCAACCAGCTGCTGTGTTGGACTCCTTAGCTCAGGTGAGATATTTGTAGCTCCCAATGAACAGAGTAGAAGGGAATTAAAAAAACCACCACCACTCACACCTGCAATGTTAAGCTCATGGAAGCAAGTAGAAAAATACATTGTAAAGGACACAGCCTCTCCAGTTTGCACTGTGAACATGCAGATTCCCATGCTCAATTATCTTCTAAAGGTGTTTTTTTCTCAAAGTTTTGGGAGTGAGAAAAGTGCTACTGAAGCAGAGCAGCATAAAGGTGTGGGTGCTCAAGATTGGAAGGCAACCCCAGCCCCACCTGTGTATGGTAGTCATTAAAATTACTGTACATAAAAAATTCCTGCTTTCAGAGCATTTCAGCCAGAAGTTCAGTCGGTGTTTGTAGCCAGGGCTGATACGTTACATTAAAGGAGAACTGAAGTTTAGCTTATTTGAACTGTTAAATCTGTTCTTTGCCTTACAAATCCGTTCAGTTCGGCAGGAAAACATGAAGCATTCGGGCTCATCTCAATGCAGCTCGCAGCTCTGCTGAAGTGCGTAAAGCAAAGTGATGATTTTTGCAGTACAACAGTGTCAAGTTCTGCAAATCCTAAATACTTGTTTCACTCCTGCTCAGCTGTTCCACCCCACCTCTCTTTCTCAGTACTCAGGATTGAAATCTGGGCTAGCCTCAAGCTCACAACAACAAGTGTTGTCCTCTAGTAGTAATTTAGCATTATTTATTGTTGAACCCTGCAATGGCATAAAATGAATCCAGCAAATCCTAAACCTTGAATAGGTGGAAACATATTTTAAGAGTCTCACACATAACTTATTCAGTGAGAATAATAACACTCCTTTTACGCTTTTTGGTCTCTAGAATGGCTGTGAAAATGTACAGCATTTTGAAAGCTTACAGCCTTAAAGAGGTTTTTGCTATTTTTTGATGGAATTCTCTGCAAAGCTACCTTGAATTAAATAATCAAAGATCCTGAAGCCTTAAAAACAGGGTTCAACATCTGAGAATTTGGGAGCAATTTAGGGAGACTGAAAAATGTGGTGTTTACTGAATGATGTGGGAGACAAAACTGATAAAAATTACATTTCTGCCTTGAGCTGCAACATCTACTTGGATAAGGTGCAGCTCAGGACTGCTTGTTTTGGAGCAGAACCGGTGTTGTTGAGGGAGTGTGAGCCTCCTCTTGGGGAGGCTCAGGGAAACCTGAGGCTGTAACACTTGGAAAGGACGCCTGAAAGGTAGGAGGAGGTGAACTGATCGGGGTTTTAGAATCCATGTGAAAGAGTTGCTCTTTTGGCCGGTTTTAGCCATGCTGGTAGGTAACAGTTGTAAAGGCTTTGCAGCCTTGGCAGAGCCATCTGGGCATTCAGGCAGGATTTGGAATTGGGAAGACCCCTTACTAGGGTGAGCTCCTTGTGCCACTTCTTGGGACGTTTTCTAACACTCAGGATCCTAATTCTGCGTGGCACTCCCCAGCAACAGTCTGCTGCTACACGCTGTGGATAAAAGACAACCTTTAATTTATTCTGGCTTCTTCAAGTGGAGGAGAGCAAATCACCATGCTGTGGTGATGCCACGTCAGGACAGCAGAGTGGAAACTGAGACCTTCGTGCCTGTCCTACTCTCCAGGCTCCCCATGCTGCTGAAATCCTCCTCTAATCAGTGACTTTCCTCTTGCACCACCGTGCTGTTGGAGTCGTTTATCCCTGGCTTTGCAGGACAGAGCTGTCATTAATGCCATGGTTTGCTACCCTCTGCTACGCCCAGCTACAGTGATTGTAGCTGAACAGCAAACAGAGGACTGCAGTAAAGGACAAAATGAGGGCTTTCATCCACTCTTTGGAGTAGTCTGCTTTCTCTTACTTCCCAAAGACCTGCCAGCAGGGTTGGTTGGGAGCAGAGGTGACTGCTCAGCACCACAGTCTTCAAATATATGAGAAACTAATTTTTAGATATCTCAGGTGTGCCCTTTTTTTGCAGTTTGTGTTCATGCTGCCAGAGAAGATGAGGAATATATTTGAAAGAGTCACTGTCCTTGTCCCAGCTGCTGGTTTCAGAGCTCCATTAGGAGAAGACACAAACCAGAAGTTCTTGGTGGCAGTGTCAGCTCTACTGGGCAGCTTTGCGTTAGTAAAAGTAGCTGCACTGAGCACGTTGTTTCTGCAAGATCAAAGGAAAATGGGATTGTAAGAGGCTGTTGTTCAGATAATGCTGACATGGTGTCTTTTACATTAGGACATAATTGGATGGCATTTTTAGGGGATGTGGATTTCTGTGGTCCTCCACTTTCAGCTAATGTGCCCAGAACAGGAAACAAGCAGAAATACGCTTGTTTATTGGAGCTTTTTAGCTGTGGCAAGGCACTTTTTCCTCTGAGGCTACATTGTGAAGGGTACATTTTAGCCGTGAAACAATTAATGTGCTGTCTTTGTCCCACTAGTGGAAATAAGGCAGCGTGGATTTTGTCGGTAGGCAGTCAAGTGCTAGCTGGCTGCAAGAGCAGGGCGTGCAGCGCTGATCTTGCACAATTGCCTGGTAGGTTTGAGCTCCAGTGCCCAGGCTTCACTGGGGTTTTCCAGTAGGGAAGTTTAGGTATGTATTTTTTTCTCTAGAAAGTCTTGGAGTTGGTGGTGGGTGATCCTTTTGAGTCTGTCTCTGTAATATTTAGTTTTTGTGCGTTTTCTTAGTCTTTGAGGCTTGCAATTGAGGATGTTGGCTCCTAGGTTAGTGCTAATGGACCTGTTTTGGAGATGCAAACCCCAAAACAAGCTGCATTTGATGTCACCAAATGAGGGAACATTTGGAGACGGTTTCCCCTGAAGCTTCCTGTTATTAGCAACTGCAAATCCTCTCTATTCAAATATTTCTAAAATAGATGCTTAAAGGCAAGAAAATAATTTGAGACATAGGCTCACATAAGGACGGTATCACTCTGTGCTCATATTGCATCCCAGTCTGTTTTCTCCATCTTGACACAGTTTCAAATATTTGTCTGACATCATTTTAATTTTTCAACCTTCAGACTGCATTGCTAAATTAAGTTTTATACCCATGGTTTGAACTAAGCAATGCAATTCTCAGGTGGTGGCATATAAGGTATTCCTCCTCTCCTTGTGCAGAGAAGCCACAGGAATAAGGCTCCTGTACTTCCTGTAAATGGAAGATCTGAACTTGCACGTGAATATTCAGTATTGTTTTTCTGGTGACTTGGAAATATCAGGTATCCATGAGATGTAGAAGCTTTTACAGTATTTTGATTTAAACTAGTAAAAGCCCTTGATCTAGATTTCATTTCCAGTAACTTAATGAATTAATGTAAAAAATAGTTTGTCAGCTTGTTCAAAACGCCTGAAATGCATGCCTAACTGTCTGTGTTTTTCTTTTTGCAGGATGTTGTTTGGGGATTAAACTCTTTATTTACTGTAAGTAAATGAATATTTTATATATCCACTTTCCCTTTTCCTGCCTGCTGTGGTTTCAGCATCACCTCACGTTGCCTCGTAAGGTTGTCGCTCCCTTAGACCTCAGTGGGTGTTGTATAAATAAGAATCAGTTGGTGCTTTTGTTAACTGCAGGACTTGTACAGATGGTCTGTAATGGCCGTGTTTTCATAGATTTTTACTCTTGGTTGCAAATCTATGACAGGATGTTTTGGTAATGTGTTACTTGGGATCTTCCACAGGCTAAGAGATTGCTTCTGCTGCTTTGTCTGAACTAGAAAATGATCATCACTCAGAAAATTGTTTTGGTGTTCCAGTTTTTAAGAGTGGTGTTTAGGAATTAATCACTGTCCTGCAGTCTCGGTGCTTTGAATACTTAACATGCACGCTCAAGGGTGTGCAGGGCAGGCTTTGAGAAACTCTGCTGAGGAGCATCGCCATGGGGTTTGGAAGCTTTGTTAGCCCCAGGCTGCTCCAGAGAGGAGTAAGTTGATTTAGGAGATCTGGGAACATTTGCCTTTTCAACAAAGAGTAACTGCATTTCACAGTTAGTCTCCCGTTGCATGTTAAGTAAGTGGAGGAAGATGAAATCCAGCGGAGGTACAAAGAAGTCCTTCAGTGGCAGAACTGCACATCCAAATAATCTGTTGGGCAAACAGCAGCAGTGATGGTCACGCATCAGAGGCTGCAGGGATTTCTCATGTCCTCTAAGAGCCATGCTTTGCAGCTTGCCTCTTGCATTTCCCTCCTGCCCTGCTGTTTAAAAGCAATTTGACTTTGAAAAGCTGGCTTTTCCGGGGAGAAGTCTGTATCTGTCAGCTGTGCAGATTCTTCTGCCCTTTTCGTGAAGGTGGTGAAAAGGTGGTGAAAATGAGCTTGAGAGCAGCAAGCGCAGCAAGCTGTTCTCACCTGTGAATGGTGGCAGTCTTCAACCTGGGAAAATTGGTTTAAACTGAAGGCAGAATAGGGGTTTTTGTATTTCAGCATTGCTGTTAGCAGCAGCTTGCCTTCCTTTGCTCTTAACCCTTTCTCCTTCCAGAGTTAATACTGAGATGAAATTGATAGACTTGAGATGTATTTTGACTCTTTCTGCTTTCTGCATCCCATGTGTCCTTAACTCCTGGGGTCTTTGCAGGCCCCTTTCCTTCTGGGCCATGTTTTTCCCACTGCCCTAAAATTTCTGGTCTATCAGGCTCTAGGTTAAAGGGAATGAAATTACTTTGCTACTGGAAGTGACATTAAGGAAACTCTTCCTGCTTTATCGTCAGGCTTTTTGCATGTCTGAACGTAATTAGGGTTTACTTGACCCTTGAACAGAAATCAACAGCAGTTGTGCTTCCTGAAACTTTGAATGTCCCTTAAAAATTCCATTTAGCACTATCTCTGGATGTGGCGTGCAGCCAGCTTGGGGTTGAGTGCCTCGCTGTGGTTGTCCTTTAACTGACTTGTGATTCAGTTTGCAACCACCAAATTTATTTGCATTTACCTTTGGCAGGGATACCTACCAAGGCAGGGAGAAAATGGTACTGTGCTTGCTGGTCTTGTTTGCAGTGCTTCATTTTCTTGTTCTTTAGGGCTTAGGATTTCTTGTGTAATCACTGAAGAAGGTATGGGGGGAAACCCTATAATGTTCTCCGGTTCTTTTCCAGGATCTTTTGAATTTTGACGATCCCTTGAATATTGAGGCTGCAGAGCATCATTTGCGTGACAAGGTGAGTCAGCGGTTTATTTAAAGCATTTTGTTCCTAAACAACTACACACGCTGTGCTCTGCGATTCCCAGGCAGTCCTTTTATAGCATTTCAGCTGGTACTTCAGGCAGTAGAGTGACTCAGTGTATCAGAGAGCAGATTATCTGAACAAAAATGTGCTTTATCTGAGCAAGTAAACTCCGTGTGGTCATCTTAGGTACCATATTACCTTATGGTCAACAATTTGAGCGTCCCATCCCCAAAACAGATGGTCCTTTGCTTCTTGTTTCTAAGATTTTCCCTCACACTGCATATGCTCTGTGGAGCAAGCGGCAGTCAGGTGTTCTGGCACAGCTACATGAGCAGCCTTTAACTTAAAGGCCAGCAAGCACATCTCATTCTTCTCTGTCTCTACCAAAGTGAGACTTCTTCCTTCACAAGCCCTAACGTTGCGTACTTTTATTGAACCATAAGAAATTTGGATGTGTTGTGGATGTGCACCTCGCAGCTGAGATGGTGTGGTGGTAGAGATGAACAAAAGCAGTGACTTCCCCTTAAATGCATCTCTGAAGCTGTGTCACCATGCGTTATATGGGTGCTTACCTTCAGCATATCAAATCTACATGTGGCGTGGTCAGGATCACTCACTGAAATTAAACTCTTCAGATACTTATGGCGAAGTTAACCTTAAAGACTGAACAAAGTTTCTAGGTGGGTATTGATTTGAAGAGTTCATTGAAAATGCACATTGAGGCAGTGCACCTTATTTGTCTTATTTGGATTGCAAGTTTATCTTTCCATCTGTTTATTTCACTAGACCTCGTAGCTACCTGGTATTCATCAGCGTTTGCAGAGCTGGGGTGAGACTGTTAGCCTGAGGTGGGAAAAAATAGGTAGAAACCGCTTCTGGAAGTAATTTTATTTACAGTTGTGTTATACCACCTTGGCAAAGAGTGCCAGGGAGCCTTCCAAGCTGCAAAGCGTGGAAAATCTCAGGCAAAATGGAGCTCGAGGAACAAAAGCAGGCTGGTGGAGGTGGCAGGCTGAAACACTGTCTGTGTTTGTAGTGCCAGACTGAATTGTTCCAACATCTTGCCAGGCTGTATGCTCCTTGGGAGTGATGAGGCTACGCACCTATTGCTGAGCATCAAATCTGGCACTTGTAACTGCCAGAGGGAAGCAGGCTGACTGTCTGGGTAGGTTTCGTAAGGAGTGAGGCTCCCTAGCACAGTCTCGTGTCAGATCTCCTGAGGCTTTAGAGGTTTGCCAGCTCTGTGAGGCATCAGACAAGGCAGGCAGTAACATTCCCAAAGAACGGCGAAGAAATCACTGTCCTGCATCCTCCAACCTTGCTTAGAAACTGGAAATCTTGGGAGCCCTAATGGGAACAACTCAAGCTGCTTTTAAAAACATACCCTCAGGAAAGGAGAGGTGAGCATTCAAAGTAAGTACTGATGCTCTAAGAGCGTGGAAGCTCTTTCAGATGGCAGCAGCTGTAGAAGTCGTCAAAGGGAACTTGAGTGTTTTTTGTCAGTCTTCTAAGTTTAAAAAAAAATTGCACAACTAATTTTTTTATTTATTAAACTCTGATGTAGATTCATCACGTTCAGTTATATGTGAAATGTGTATTCTACAGCGCTAATTTTTTTTTGTTGCTTATCAGAATTTAGTCTTCAGTGCACTTTGTGACACATGTTGCATATTTTTTAACAGGTATTGTTCTGGGTTATCCAAAGTGTGTCTGTACGGCATCACAAAACAAAACTAACAATGCTTATCTGGAGAGAATAAATTACGCAAGGGAGAGAAATGGCAGCCTTTACAAATACCGTCAAAGGGCATAACTGTGGCTTGAGTCGGTTCTTGTCTCTCTAGGGCCTAGATGTCATCTAATGTCTGAGCACTGCACTATGAAGTGAAGCTGCTGTGCTCTGTCCCTCTCAGGAACATACTTGCAATGCACAATGGGATTCGTAAGAGAATTGTAGTGAATTTTCCCTTAATGAATTTTCCCTGAGACACTCCTCCATGCATCATACAAATATACAGCTGGCGTATATGTAATATATATGTGCGCATAGGCTATACAGGTAGATAAGCAAATACATCTGTATGCAAATAGTTCTGCATATGAATGGCTGTGTAGAGGAGATCTTGTAAGAAAATCCCTTAGGCCATTTGACAGTGTGGGACCGTAAAAGTCAAACCAAATGCCCATCAAGTGGTCTTTGTGGTTCTCCTGGAGGAGATGGCTGTTTTACTGATGTCATTTCAGACCGCAGATCCAGGGATCCTTTTGCAGACCTTCAGGCTAAGTGTGGCTGCTTGAGAGGTTAGCAGATAGTGTCAAGCCTGCCTCTGGTTATTTACAGCGTGGAGCAGGAGTTTGTTCAGCTCCCTGGGCTGGTGTTAGGCCATCAAAACTGATGGCTTTCCTGCAGATCCTGGAAGAAGTCGTGTTTGTAGTCACATCAGAGATATCAAACCCTTATTGTTGATTTTTGGAGAGCAGTTGTACTGTCTATGTTTACATTACAGACTGGGCTGCAAGGGATGGTTCTCATCTCTCCCTGCTTAAGGAGCTGCTTATTTTTTGTGTTATATCTCTGGCTCCTACCAGAGCATATAGCCATAGCTGTTGGGAAAGGAGTCTGGGTGTAAGATCAGAAAATGATACAAAATTCAGAGCTCAAGTTGTTCAATTAATTGCTGAAAAAAAAAAAAAAAGTATTATTTGACCAGCTGTGTTAGTGCAGCTTCAGCTCCTAACCCCTGGGGCCTCCTTCAGCTCGAGGAAGAAGCTGTCAGCTACCGAGCCTCTTCCCCTGCGGGTTCTGTCAGCCACTGATCATCAAGTCACCTTTAAATGCATTCTTCTTTGTTTCTTTGTTGTAATAGTTCTACACTTCTTCCCCACACGCTCTGCAAGATCTCAGGAACTTTTTGGTAGAGTGTACAACAAACTTTAGCAGTCAACATCTGTTTTCTTTAATGCTGCATGGAGATCACCTCAGTATTCAGCCCTCTACCTCTGTATCCACAGATTACCTTCTGAGAGTGTCCCAAGGCCTTGCTGAGCCTCATGGGGTGCTGTCAGCCCTTCTTCCAGCCCTCCCACCTCCCTCCGGAGGCTGGACTTGCCCTCCAGCACATGGGCTGCATCCTATCTGGCGTCTGTATTCCTGTAGACCTCCTGCCAACTTCCATACTCATTTTTTAAGACTCTTTGCAAACTTTTGCTGACTGTAGCTTTCAGCTTTTAGTAAAGCATTCCTTAAAATTTGTAGCTCCCCTTCACTCTTCTTTTTCCCCCTCTGCCTTTGCCTACTCTGGAAACAGTTAACGTTTGCATTGTTCATTTCTGTCGTTAAAATAACAACTTACTGCTTAACTGGCTCTTTGTGTCTAGCAGAGAAGTCGGTCCCTCGCTAGGTGGATGCCAGAGCCATTGACTGTTGCTAAAATCGATTCCAGGGATTCCTGAGCACTAAGCATGGGATCTGCTGGTTTGTACAGTGAACAATCAGAGCACTATTGATTTGCCTTCCGTGGCAAGCAAGCTGAGTACTGCAATAATAGGGCTATGTCTTGGTAATGCAAAGCAGAATCAGCCTAGGAGTTCAGGAGTTGTGTATTCCCTAGCTGGAGGTGCTGTGGGAACCGTCTGCTATTTGTTAGCTGCAATCTAGAAAATACTTTCCACGCATTCATCTGCTGTGGTTGTTTGTAGACGCTATCTCAGGACACTGCAATTCTCTGGGTTCCTTAAAGGCTTCCTATCTACCACTGCCCTTATATTTCCTAGCAGTCTGCATTTGCCAAAGCTGTATGTGCTACCCAATGAGAAAATTCATTGCACTGTTCACATGGCTTAAAGTAAAAATATTTCTCCCAATACTCCTTATCTTCCTTATCTCTGCCTTCCACACCATGAATGCTAATGCCATGTCCTATTGTAGTTGTATTTTCCTGTTGTATTCGGTAAATTTCAAAGGCTAAAGCAATTTTTGTCATCTTGCAAATTAGCAAACACTCGTTTACTTGTTTATCCGTGTGTCAGTCTGAGTAGCTTTAATAAGAGAAGCTATGTAACACTGTGACCCTGTTATTCTCCTGCACTATCTTTCCATCTTCTCAGTGAAATTCACCTGTCAGTATTTGGTGCGTGGAGCTGTTGAGTGCTGTCATTGTTAAAGGGTAAAATCCTTTTAAAATCTGGGAGATTTTTTTTCCCCTTGTGAAAATCTTACATGTCTTCTTCCATAAAACTTCTCCCAGCAGTTCTGGAATGCCAAAGGTGAGCAGTCTCATCAGAATAAGCATGCATTTGCCAAGAATCAGTCTTAAACATATTCTTTTATTTAATGCAAATGATTTTATTTGATTCTCCCTTGGAAAGCAGTGCCAGAATGCCCCTCAGCACAGGACACTGCCAGGTAGGAGTGCCACCTCTCTGCTCACTGCCTCCAGGTAGCTGATGATCCCGTCAGGAGATGAAGATTAATGCTTCACCTTCGTGGCCCTCTCTTTGCTCGCCCCAGGCGGAGGGATGACTCTTGTCGCTGGAGGAAGGCTGCTGTCAGACTCGATAAAATCCTGGCTGGAAACATCCTGGATGTGAGGAGGTCAGCGTGCTGCTTCTAGCAGGCACTCCAGGTGCCAAGCATCCTCATCCCTATCCGCATTGTGTTATTTACCAGCTCTCTGCCAAGTTGTAAAGAACATGCAGCACAACACCCCTGCACAAAACTGGTCTTGGTTTTGCCTTTTTGCCTTTTTTTTTTTTTTCTAGCTATCTTCTGCTACTGTCAGTGAAGGGAGTTTTAATTATGTCCTTGCCTTCCCATGGCTAGATTGCAAAGCCTGTGCTGTTGTTTTGATACTTTAACGATGAATTATTTTGCATTGATTTGTGTGGAGGAATTTGGGTCTAGTCCAGGTTTTAGAAATCATGGGTTTTCATTATAGCTGCACAATTTTGGCAGTTGTGGTTGTCGCTGGCAGTGTCTAGTCCATCTGGGTTTAGGTAGCTTTATGTGCCGCAGTGGGTTTGTTCAGAGAGTGGGGTGTTGCTCCATGGGAGGAGGTTGTGCATCTGCAATGATATTAATGGGAAAACTCAGGGGAGCTGGAATTCGTATGTGACGTAATGCAGTTACCACGTGGCTCTGGACTATTCCTGGTGTTCTGTGGCTGCCTTTATTCTTTACTAGATCATCCTT
Source organism: Heteronetta atricapilla (assembly GCA_011075105.1). Taxonomy (NCBI): domain Eukaryota; kingdom Metazoa; phylum Chordata; class Aves; order Anseriformes; family Anatidae; genus Heteronetta; species Heteronetta atricapilla. Next base: position 19,284,549 of record CM021737.1, on the reverse strand, counting down.
ACAGTTGCAGTTTGTACTCCTGTCCTAATCATGTTGTTATGAGTCCTCACCACAGTAGTGCCAAAAATCCTCCAAAAGACACCAGGGACAGCGTTGCCAGCCTCCTTTCACCTTGGATAATGGCATATTTTCATGAACTGTACCCTCAGATAGATAAAACATGATCAGTACTTGCTGCAGGGCGATGTGAGACCAGAAGCTGTTGGGGCTGAGGAGTGTCTGGGCAGACTTTTCTCTCTGTTACTTGCTTGCTGCGCTGACAGCTATACAGCTATCAAATCGTTTTCTTTTTCTTTTTCTTTTTTTTTTTTTTTCAGAAGAAAATCCATTACTGCTTTGCATTTGCAATTATTTTTGTTGTTGTCGTTCAAGTCTTCTCAGTGATAAAATGAGTAAATTTTATTTCAGGACTGTTTCTGTGGAGATGGATTTATAACGTTGGTGCTGTTAAAGAGCCTGAAGCAGCCTCTTAAGTTTCCTCTTAGGATTTTAATGGTCCTTCATAGCCTCGGTTCATTAGGAAACTAGGCTGAAAAAAAGTCTGAATTGTTTGCAGCCTTTGGGTGTTGTTCTAATGAGTCTTTGGGGATGAAGGCTTTCCTTGAATTACTTGAGGAATGTCATCTTGTCCACACAACTGAGCACGCCAACTTAATTCCATTGATAATTAGGGACAGTTGTAGGTTACAAATTTTGCTGAAATTTCCTCTTAACTATTCATAATTCTGTGCACTTTTTAAAATAGTAAACAGTTCAGTATTTTTATCGAACAATCTTAATTTCTCAAAGCCTTCCCCTGGCTACTGGGCAGGAACTGGGATAAAACGCCAGAACCTGGGCCATGTTCTGGAGAGGACATGAGTGTATCTTCTGAAACCAGGTAGGTCCTTGAAAGAGAGAGTTGTCAGCAAGTGGCCTGCCTGTAAATAATAGTGAAAAGGTAAGAAAACAAAGACAGGTTGGAGAATATCTTCAGACATCCATTTGGGAATATAGGAAACTGAATTTCCCCACCATTTTTCACACTCAAAGTGGAGAAATTTCTGTTTTCTGTCGAACCCTGGTTTGTACCAAACTCTAAGACACAGATAAGAGGAGCCCTGTGCTTTCCTTTCCATGCTGTGCAGGTGGATATTGCTGTCTGCTTTGCAGGCTGGGCACTAAATACAAGGAACCAGCAGATTTGGGGTCTTTCATCTCTGCTGGAGTTTCACATGCTTTTGTTCTCAGACTATTAATGCTTTCAGAGAGTTAAAAAAATCCCAGAGCTTGCAGCCTGTGTATCATTTCCAATTCGATCCTGCTAAAGACTCTTCCTAAATAATGGCATGGCTAGCTGCACCCTTATCCTCTCAGCTTTTTATTGCTGTGCCTATATGTAATAAGGGCGTGATTACATTTGGATTTAAGTCTACCTTGAAAATCCATTTTTCTGCATAGCTGGAGAACTGCATTGGAAACGAAATAGGGTTTTGAAATTTGCATTATTCTTGATCTCTTGTGATCACTTTAAGTTTTCTTCTAGTAATGTAATTTCCTGTATCAGAAGATTAGCCCATTTACAACGTTATTTGATGCACCTGAATGAAAGCCATGATGCTGGCTTGTGGTAGGTGTTTTGGAGCCTCTAAGCAGACAAATGGCAAAACAAACTAAAATTAAAGCTTGGTTAAAAAAAAAAAAAAAAAAAAGATTATAATACTTCAGATCTTCTTGTCCAAGTTAATTCATTTAACTCATTCATTTAGCTTCTCTGCTTCTCTGTCATCGTTGTTCTTTTTTTAAAAAATATTTTTATGTCAGAGGCATTTTATGAGCAAGGCATCTGTCTTTACATGCTCCTTGTGCTTAGTTTCTCCTGTTAGGATGATGGTAGGTTGTTGTTTCTTTTTCAGAGACTAGAGTTTCCATGTTGAAAGAAACCTTCCAGCACCCCACCCACAGCTGAAAAGCTGTGGGCTTGCTTTTTTTTTTCTTCATCTTGTTGATGATTTTAAATTTGGCTTTAGGGAACACGTAAGTCGTTGCATTAGCTCGAGGCATCTGGGTTGGTTCACCTCTTCGTGAGCACAGACTGGATGACCCAGGGGAACATCTCTTCCACCTTTCAGTTAGTTGGGTTTCTTCCTGGCAGCAAAAACCTTCCTTGGGGTGTTCCTCGCTGGGTTTTCTACTCTAGATTTACCAGTTAGCAGCGTAAGTCTCTTGAAATCAGTCTGTCTGAGAATTAGAAATAACATCCACCTACAGTGACTGTTGGCAAATTGGAGTGCAAAGCAGTTTGCTTGGATAGCACTCACCAAGGTTGACCAAGGTTTTATAAAAGACATTTCAATATAAAACATTTACATGACATGAAATACTCTGCATAAAATACCATGGTCCGTGGATGCTGCATCTTGTCGCTGTACATTTCAGAAAGACAGCTATTCATAAATATGTGGTGCAAAATGTTAGAAATTGCTCCAAACAAGCATTTTATTTTCCAGATTATGATGAATTATGTGAAATAGCTGCATTACTTTGATGGGTGCTGTTCCTTGAAGAAATCGAAAGCAGTTGAAACGTTTTTATTTTGCAAAGTAGTCAAGAGCTTATGGGTATGTCAGAAGTCAAATACCAGCTATGTGTTACCCAAGTTTATATCCTGCTTTTATCTGAACATTTGTTTCTACGTTGGTTTGGGTCTGAGCAATGCACTCCGAAAGGTTTTTACTAGAAGGCTGTTTTTTTTCTAATACTTTCTCCCATTTTGTATTAAAAAAATAATGCAGTGGTGAATTAAATAAGCATTATCTGTGCCCAGTTCCCTGTGCCAAACTTGCTGCCCTTTTGCCAGCGGTTTCCCATCACAGCCATACATGTGGTTAAGCTTCTCCAGTGTCCCAACCACATCCCTGTAACGTTTTGTATGCAAAAAGTGCTGCTAATATTTGAAGAACTCTGATCGTGAATCTTAATTTTGCAGTTAATAGCAGTCAAATTTTAATTACTATTTTCATTTCTAAGCTCAGATGCTCGAAGCTTAGTGATGGCTCAAGACAGCTGGAAAATAAGCCTTAGAACAGAGGAGTTATTTGAAAACATTTACTTGAAGTTCATTTCGGGTTGTCTTCTAAATGCATTGTTGTGTTGGGAAGGTGTTGGATCTGGTGCTGCAGGAGCAAGCAGGCAGGGGGACGCTGTGCTGGGCGCTCGTATAAGACGAGGAGTCCCCAAACTGCACCGTGCCCATCTCACTGCAGGTGGAACAGGTGGGGAGATGGCATGGAGCGTGCAAAAATGATTTGGGCTGTCACTTTAGTTACATGGTCTAGAGGAAAAAACTGTGCTTCAGCCATTTCCGAAGGCGTGCTGGAGCCCGCCTGTTTTTCCTTTGTAATGATTCCCCAGGGCTTCAAGTCACAGGGAGCAGGGACATGCTCCTTCCTCAGGGTCAGAGCGTTCCCAGAGCTGGTAGTGCCCTTCCCCTGCAGCAGCAATGGGAAGAACTGCCACGAAGAGACAGCAGGTGCCATTAAACATTGTGGCTCCTCTTTCAGTATGATGTGGGAGGCCTTTCAGTCCCTGCTGCCAGGCTTTGTAGAAGAGCCTTCTTGCTAAATTGTTGTTTACACATCTTTGGGATAAGCTTGACAGCTCTGTTGGGTGGGAACGCTTAGGATTGGAGCAGAAATGGTTTAGTTCGTGGCTTGGCCACTGCTAACAAGGTGCTTGTGTTTCTTCCTAGCAGGCTTTTTCCTGCTTGTGGGACCAAAGTAGAGATTCAAAAGGTTGGCTTTACATGGTTACCTCTATGGGGTCAGAACGCCTTGCAGTCCTTTCCAGATGGTCAGATGCCAGGCTCCATTCTGTATTCCCACAGTGTAAATACCCAGCTATTAGATGCTTTGAGGTTCTAGGTAAATTCTTTTTAGGGGGTTAAAATGTGGTCATGTTCTTGTATCGTTTTTAAAGCTTGTTTACCAGTTTCTGGCCAATAACGTTATGGCCAGAAACACAAAGCTGGAAAGTTTTAATAAGCCCCTACTTTAATCTGTCAAGCCAACTGAATACAGAATGTAGACGATCAAAGTGTGATTTCACCTTCAGGGTATTGGGAAAGCATCGTTACCAATTTGTTAGTCGTGCAGAAAGATCAGGTTGGTGTTTGACATTATGGCTAGGTTGCAAAACGCAAGTTATACCATGCAACTCATCGTGTCTAGTGCCGGATGCCATCGTTTTCCCTTTCAATTAAAACAGAACTGAGAGCACTCCGAATTCTGCAGGATGATTCTTTTAATTTTGCCTCGATCACGTAGCAGCTGTTCCACGATACCGTGAGCTAACCGTCCTTCCTCTGTTTCAGCATGACACATGAAAAAATATCAATGATTCCTGCAAGGCCCAGAGGTGTAATGAAGTCAGAATGCAGATTGCCTGCCACTCATCCCTGTCTGCTGCATGCAAGAACAAAGGCTGATGGCAGTGTGGAGGGGAATAGCAAGCTGTTAGTGACGCGTTGGGTTAACGTACCCTGGTGTAATCTTGCATAAATGAATGGAGATAAAAAACAAAATGAAACTTTGTTACTGGAAGAAGGCAGCTCCAAGGTGATGGAAATAGCCTGATATTTTGCTAATTGTGCACGAGTTAGGAGATGTGGCACGTCACTTTACCTCTTTCCTGCTGCCTGCTTGTCAGTAACCTCAGTCTCACGACTGACAGCTGTGCACTGCTTGCTCAAATATCTGCCTTCGTCCCATTTAATTTGTAATTCACTGAGGCAGAGCAGCCTCTCCCGTTCCAAAACGGCTAGAGGAGCCGCAGATGCAGGCGCACCTGTCACACAGAAGCAGCGTAGGAGCATTTTGCTAGGCACACATCAAAAAATGGAGTCAAGCAGCAGCCTTGAGTCAAGCACCGTGTTGAGAGCACCTCGTGGTGCTGGATGTGTCTTGATTACAGGCTGTGATTCCTCACTCGCCCTTTGGCACATCCAGAGCTTGAGCCTCTGCCAGCTCCTGTGGATGTGAAGGCTGATGGCTCGCTTGGGCACAGCACGAGGGGATGGTGCCTGACAGCAACTCGCTTGCTGTGTTCTTAGCTACAAAACCAAGCTTGTATGTGGTTCAGACAAACACACTGAATATTTGTCAAAATCTGAAATTTCATTTACTGACCCGTGGAACGTGGCATAAGTGGTAGACGAGCAATAAATGTGTTCTCCTGAAACCTCGTCAGCACCATGCTGCTGTTGACTTCAGATACCACCTTGTTTAGCCTCGCATTTGTGTCAGCGGAGGAAACGGATGGATTACAGCTGCCAAGTGAAGTGTTGTCAGAGAGTGGGGCTTTTTTGTGGATTCCAGCCTTGGCAGACTTGTGCAGAAAGTGTCTGCAAACTTCAGCTTGTCATGGTGTGCCGACTACCTTGTCAGCAGTGTAAATACTTGGTAACAAAATGTGTAAAGCCAGAATGTTTAATTCTTCTGGTGCTTAGAAAGAGCCGTATTTCAATAGAGAAGGCATTCACCATGTAACCTGCAAAGTGCTTTCTGTGTAATTAATGTGATTACTCAGCAGAACCCGTGAATTAGTTACTGCTTCCAAGTCTGCAGCCCTCCAAGTGCCCGAATTGTCCACAGCCTGCATCCTCTTCCCTCTGGTATGATCGAACGCTGCTGGGGTATTAGCATATCACTCAGCTCAAAACAAGCCCTTTGTAGCTTCCAGAGTGCGTACGCTGCTTGTTGGAGAAAACAACAGCTGCTTCTGATACTTTAATATCATTGAGCATATGAACCCAGGAGCTGAAATCCCTCTTGAAAAGTAAATGGGAATTACATTTAATAAGAGGAAGAGTCAGTAAACTAGGCTTGGGCGTATTTTGAATATTCTGTTTATTTCACGTTGTCTGAAAACTCACAGATGTCTGTCTGCTGTGCAGCAATGCTTAAATAATTAGATAGTCCTGAAAGACTTAACAGACAGCAACAAGGATGATCCTTTGGTTTAAGACTTCTTTTGCTTCTTTGGGAATTAAATCTAACTTTTCACTGCTTGCAGTTTGGGTTTTTGGCTTTGTTTTTCCACTGGCTGCAGTCAGGCCAAGGTTTTTGCTTCGAGTTCATTTTTGCAATAAGGATTAGTAGTAATTGGCAGTGATTTCAGTTTTGGTGCCTTTTAAAAATAACCTGAAGAAACGGTTTTAAAGGAAAATATTACAGACTTGGTGAATGTTGGTTTGCAGCAGAATTCGTACATATGTTTGATGCTCGCTTTTGTGCGAGTAGAACAGGATCTGATGTCTGTATTTTTAGTTTGACCATCCAGCATGCAATTTTGAGCAGTTCCTGGGAGACAGGACTTGGAGCTGTCAAATTGCCAGAGCCCTGAAGCAGCTGAGGACTCGTTATCATGGTAAGAGGACACAGCTACCTGTGTGGCAGAGGTGACAAGGGCTCGGGCAGTCTAAATCACAGTTAAACTCGAGATCTAATTCCTAGCTCTTATTAAGGACATTACATCAGTGGAAACAAAACACGCTGATGGAGAGCACGTTGCATTTTTGCTGCTTTGCAGGAGGGAACACAACACGGTGCGGAGAGGGAGATGATTCACCCTGGGAAGACAACAAGGCAGTCAGAGGCCAGGCATTCATTTGGACCGTCTTAGTCCTGAATTAATGCCCTGGCATTTAACTTGCATTCTCTTTCTTGTCCTTCCCTTAATTTTGACTTGAATGTGTCTCAGTCTTGCTGTAATGTTCCTCCACAGGCAACCTTTTCAGCCTGCTTTGTCTCTGTTCTGACAAGTTCAGGTCTGAAGGAGCACAGACCGCTTTTCTCTGATGTGGTGCTCATCTTTCGTGTGGGTGTTAAAGGTTCGTGTTATACAGAAAAGATTAAAAGCATGAGAGTAGAAGAAGCCTATTTTATAAACTAAGTTTGACTTTCTGTTTGTTTTAATCTTTCTACAAAATAATTCCCTTTTCTGGTTTTCAGACTGTGACTTAAATCAGCCCAGTGCTGCGCTGACTGCAGTCACAGGCTCTTGTCCTAATGCTTTACTTTCTAACATCTTAGCAACATCACCCCCACAATCTAGTGCATGTTGTGGTAAACAGAGAATGTTTGGCAAGGAAATTGGTCTTAAGACTGAGTCCCTAACAGTACATAACTCTCATGTCTCTCTAGCTGGTGTAAGCACTGCATTCTGCTGGCAGTCCTGGCTGTAATTCCTTGGCTTCAAGGAAATTCTCTCGCTAGTGTGGTTAAAGTCAGTGGCAATCAATTTAATATGATTAATGTAAGTTATTTTAAGTGGGGAGAGATGCAGAATTGCACGGCATTTCAGGTTTAAGTTTTTGATTCAAGCTTCCCAGACTGTAAAAATAGAGCTGGGTAGGGGTAGGAGGGGAATTCATCCGTATACTAAACAATCTGGTCTGGAACACATCAGAATAAAAGATAATAGCAATTAGGTGTAGAACAAAGCATTTCTCTGGAGCTGAGAGTAAAGGATCTGAGCTGACAAGGCTGACACTTCATTCCTCAAGACTAAAAATTAGACTTTTAACAGAATTTCTTTGTTTGGAGCCTCACTCCAGTCTAGGTATATATGCCAGCCTCGGTGCTGCTATTGCTTTTGAAGGATTTCTGTTCTCTCTCCCTTGGTTTCTCCAATAAAACTTGGATATTGTTTTGGAGACCGTCAGTCTAATATTCTTGCAACAGCAGCAAAATAATCTGAAGAAATATAAAATGATGGATTACTGATTAAAATGAGTGAGGAGACACTGGAAAATTTTGCTAGGCAGCTGGCAGGTTACATGAAGAGCTTGTGTTTTTAATTTGACTTGAAGTTGGAGCTCTCGATGTAAGTACGTATTTGTCCTTTCTTGCTTATGCCCAGCGTAACTGAATAAACTGTAATTCTGAATCATGTTAGGAGGGCTGTTCTGCAGCGACAGGTTGTCCAGCACATCAGCCTCGAGGCATTTTCAAAAGGCATTTCACAGAATCACGGCGCTGTTCAGGGTGGAAGGGACCTCTGCAGATCCATCTAATCCAGCCCCGGAGCTCATGGTGGAGTCAGCTGGAGAAGGCTGCCCGGGACGGCGTCCTGTGGGGTGTTGGGCATCTCCCAGGATGGAGACTGCAACCTGCTCCTGTGCTCCACCACCCTCACAGTAATTTATTTTCCCAGTGTTTACTACTTTGCTTGGCAGTCTTTTTGTAGAGGAATAGGGCTTGCAGTGGTGCCATCCATCCGTCCCCTTCCCCATCAATCCTCATACCCTTCAAACACACTCCAATATCCATCAAACCCGACAGAGCAGCAGCATCTCTAAATCCAGTTCCCATAACCTCCATGAAAATCAGCAGCAGGAATAAAGAGAGGATGGTCTGGGAGTGAGCCACCAGGAAAGCCTGTGAGAGCCCGTGGAGCTCAGCGCAGAGCTCCATCCTTCTCCCACCTGCACCTGGGAGGATGGGGGAACTGGAGAGAGCAGGGGAGTATCAAGGAAGCTGTATTGTGCTGGGGGCAGGAGAGAAATAATGATAGCAAAACCTGACTGCCTACAGATCGGCGTGCTATCTTTGCTTGCTGAATGTATGTTTTTAAGCCCATTCTCGATTTTGCTAGGTATTCTGTAGCTGTGTGGGTAAGAGCGTGTGGGCTGCAGATAGACTCTTGCACGCTGACTAAATGAGGCTTTATTCTGGTTGGGAGAACTACCCACAGGGTATTCAAACACCGAGGGGAGCCCTGTTGCTTCATACTTGATTACAGGTTCTGCCTGTTTTTGCTTGCTTTTCGCTTTTTCCTTGTTTAGCCATATTTGAATTTGTCAGTAATCAGACTGCAATGCTCGTTGTTCTTTTGGGGATTTTTGCACAGCTCACGTTCTTTAATTGACAGTTGCACCAACAATAGAAAAACGTATGTTATTCAGATTGCTTAAGAGGTCAGTGCTTTGAAATGACTTCATCTTGCATTATTAATTCTTCATTGTAAAATTGTGTATCGTATCATAGCTGAGTCGGTGATGTGACGCTTATTTCTTGGCAAGAGATTACAGTGAAAAAAGAAAGTGCCCAAGAGTTTGCTGTGGGATGCAAGGCTACGGAAGAGAAGAGCTGGAGGTGGTACGAGTACTTCTATATACCCACAAAACAGTGAGAACAATAAGATACTCTTAATGAAACTTATTTGCATAAGAAACGTCTTGCCAAATGTGGTGATTGATTGCTACAAGACTTCAGGAACCCTTTGGTCTTGGGTTTCTTGCTGCTGCTTCTCCTGTTGAAGTATGTCAGGACAGCTCGCCAGACAGTTCCTTCTGCAGGATGATCCAATTAATCTTGGAAATGAAACGCTTGAGGACATCGGTTGGCTATAACTTGACCTTTTTACTACCTTTGTCTCTTCTTAAGCAGCTTTGGGATTCTTGGTGCCTGTTTATTTTATGTAGGAGCTCATCTGGTTGTGCCGGTGTTTGTAATGCTGATACATCAGGCTTAAACATTTGGATAATTGCTTTGCTTGGCAATCAGAGAGCCTGAAACCGATGGTTTGTGCGTTCAAGTTACACTCTTACAGAATGCTAAACCTTTCTTTTCAGTGCTACCCTTCGTAGCACAAACACGTAGCTGATTTGAGCTAGGACAGCCACCTCCATCCTCCGACTTTCCTTCCACTGCTCTTCCAGAGAGACTCAGAAAGAGCTACCAAAATAGATCCGTGCCTTCAGGAATTCCTCAGCCTCTTGATTTGTGTGTGCATCAGGGTCCAAGAGTTTAGGACACAGATTGGTATGTTTTTATCTTTAGCTTGTTCAGTGCTGGACTTTGTCAACAGCTCAGTTGATGCAATTGGCTCAAGGAAGGGCAGGCAGCAGAGAGGCTGTTCAGTGCGTGTCCAGGCAGGGGTGTTGTCGCAGCTAACAAGGAGAGGCATGCCCAGATCCTGCTCTCATTATGTTTGCTTCAAGCTGGCATTATCAGGCCCTCATTTTTTTTTTTTAAGTTGTTTGCATTGCAGAATATTTGAGTCAACGTGTTGCTTAGATTAGTGTGCTCCTGTCCTTGCCGTGCTGCTTTATGTACTCGTGTTTGAGCTTCTTTTGGCCTGGGATCTGGCTTTGTCCGTTGCCTGGTATAACATTTTCCACTTAACCTCATTCCCTTGCTTAAATTGATAGCCCTGCACAAGCCCTTGACATCCTGAAATCTCTCTTGCTAATAGGAAGTAGCTGGTCCTGAACATTTTCTTCAGCAGCAGCGCTGCTTATTTGTAACAGCACAAAGCTGTGACGTGATAAAAGCGTGAGGGTTTTTTAACCTCCTTCAAGTAAAATAAGCAGCTCACATTTATTCCTGGATACTGAACCGAGTATCTATTTCCCAACGTTTTCTAAGAGGTTATGAGACATTGAAGGATTGCTCTAATTAAATGCACCCACGAGTGTATCTGAGGATTTGAAGTATATGTTCACCTTTGGCCAGACAAACCTGTCATCTTACGTGGAGGCCAGCCCTCTATTTGTAATGAATCCCAAAGCACTTGTAACTGATTCAGCCCGTGTTGCATCAAGACTTTCTCACTAATATTTGCTAAGGTAGGGCAAACACCAGCCCTTCTGCCTTAGCTGAAGGCTTGCAGGGATTTGGAGCTAGGGAGGAAATCAGCTGGTTCTGAGGCGTTCTTGTTGTTGTGATGTTTGTTGTGAACTCCAGGACTCCAGCAGGCACTGTTTGCTGGGGACGTCACATTTAGGGGTGGGAAGTTGTTAAGCAGCAGGACAGGCTTCACAAGAGATGGCCTTGGTCTTCTGCATCGGAGCCTAGCCTTTGCTTTCCAAGATTTACAGGTCAGAAAAGAATTTAGGCCTAGGAGGGCTGAACACTTGAGATTCCCCCCTGAAAACCACATCTTTAATTCTTCTTCTTGGGATTTTGTTGCTCTTTGATTACAGGTGAGCTGCTCTAATAAGAACAAAGGTACCACCCCAGTCCAAAAGCATCTCTTTGTAAGAATCTCACCCTGTTAGTCATTATGTTTATTTATCTCCATATTTATTGCAGCAAATCCTTTGCTTCCTTTGCACAGCCGATCACCCTGCTTGGTATTTGTTGTTCTTGGAATTGCAGCAGCTGCAGTAGGACAAACATTTTGTTTTTCTGTAGCATTCACGCATTTAGAGAATTGCACTGTTTTTTTCTTGGATTCCCCCACCATTTTATGCTGTCCGTGTTACAGCCTCAAAGCCTTTTCCCACTGAGCATAAAGCGCATTAAGCAGCATGTGTGAATGAGCAACAGCACATCTGCTAATTGTGCTAACAGATGTAAACAGGAAGAAAAGTTACTTTTGGAAAGCTAGAAATATTTATAGGAACCATTATCCATCTTTCCTAACACTTTGATTATGGATGGAGCCTCTTTCTGGTTCACTAGAGTTGATTAAGCTGTTGCAGATGGTTTGACTGGAGGTAATGACAGAAATGGGAAAGAAATGCAGATGTCTTAAAGCTTTTGAGTTACGTGCTTTAGGCAAATAAGTGGCTGCAAAGGAAAGCTTTTGTTTTGGATTCTTTAGGAAAAAAGCACAGCTCTAAACCGTGAGCAGACTGCAGGCTCTCGAACGCGAAGGAGAAGTGCCTGCGCCCGGCCCCATGTGCCCACCAGCCTAGTGAAGTTTGCTTGCCCAGGGCACAGCTCGGATGGGGCATGACTTGCAAAAACTCCCTCGACAGCCCCAGACAACTCTGATTTCCTCTGCCGTGGTAATTTATCTGTTAGGATCTCAGACCTCAGGGATACATTTCCTCTCCTGGGGATGCGTGGCATCCTCAGGGGTGGAAGTGTGTTTGTAGCAGCAGTGTAATTGGGGTGATGCAGGTGACTTTCTCTTAGGGCTCCTCTCTCCGTAGCCCTTTCCAACAGGACAGTGCACACCGCTGGAAGTGCAGGCTTGCCTGCAGACACGCAGAAGTCACTCAGGGCAGACCCAGGAGGTTTTCCTCATCTTCAGCAGCCCAGGTGAACCCGTAAGCTGCTCGGTCACAGTCAAGGCAGGACCTGAGCCATTTGGCACTGCAGCCACACAACTGAGGAGTCACACAAGTCACCACTTCTGAGGGAAGGGGAGAATGGCTGTGGGGCTCTTGGACCTTCCTCTTGTGGGGGCTGAATGCAGGTAGGGGTGAGCCCTGGCCCTACAACGAGCAGTGGCAATAGCCACAGAAGAGGGCTCTGCCTCCAGCCAAGCTGTTCCACGAGTCAAAGGGCAGATCTGGCAAGAACATCAGGACCTGCATCACTTTTGATCCAGGGAATGATTTTTCGGCTTAGATCTCCTCAACTTTTTGGTCCCATCACCTTTGCACGAACTGGACTGAGATGTACTTATCCCCGACTGCCCCAGCAGCTTGCATGTTCTGCCTTCTGATCCACATCCCTTTTCTCTTCTGACAGCTTCAGATAATGCTTTTTCCCTTTTTCCCTCCAGCAGGCAGGTAGGTCACTACCGCTTTGCACATGGATGCTGTAACCTGCCTGTCAGCACAGCGATTTTGGGAAAAGTGCCCAAAGGTTGCCGCTGTCAGGGCTGGGTCTGTTAGCCGTGGCAGCCTGGAGGAGATGCTTACGGTCAGGTTTTTCACCCGCCCTTTTTTCTCTATGGATCTAAAATGTAATTAGAGAGCTCAGAAAATTCTCAAAATGGTGTCGAAGCTGAGCTAAATATACCAGTGAGGAGGAAATGTTAGCAAGGTAGGGGTGCGAACTGGAAGCGTGCCTCGTACGTGAGATCTTCGGGTGGCTCAAAGGTTTCATTCAGCTCCTCTCTAACTGGGAGTGGGTGTGTGGGGGCTGGGGGCGTGAATACTCATTATTTCCCTCAAGGAGGAACAGAAAGGGGAGGTCGTTTTAAATACGTTTCGTAGGGCTAATGGGTGAATCTACCTGGTGATTATATCCTCCTCCCAAAACTTCGCACGGGGCTGAGTAATGTCATCTGGCTGTTGCTTGGTTACTGGCGCACAAAGACCCTTTTTTTGGACTAAAATGCACTTTAAAACAGAAGGACTTGAAAGCAATCATTTGGGATATAAACCTGGTGATAAACTTTGCGATAAAATAATTTTCTGTTAAAATGGTGGCTTTTTATTTCTATTTCAGTGCTTGCTTTGTGCAAAGGAGGGAGGGGCAGGAGCAACGCAGCATTTTTGTGATCGTTTACTTCTTTGTCTCAGTTTGGATTTTCCAGAATTGTAAACCCGACTGACAGGAAGGTGGATCAGAAACAGCACTCCAAAACACTCCAGTCATTGCAGTCACCCCGGAGGCGGTAGCTGTGCATTGTCCTGCAGGAGCTGGGCAGCACGGCCTCCAGCCACGCTAACGCCCCCCGAGGAGGGTGGAAGAGCCTCCAACGGCAGAAACCAAGGGCAGCGTTAGGAGGAGGAAGAAGGAAAGTTTTGCCAACTACTGCACTGTGTGAGGGGGTGCTCCTAGTAGGTGCAGTAGGGATAAGGAGCTCAATCTACTTTGTTTTATTGTGTAGGTTCGTATGTAACAAAGAATCTGAGTTTTACATTTTTGTTTTCAGCAAGCTTCTCTCTGGTTGCTGTCGGAACTTGCATTGAAGTATTTATTGTGTTTGCTTTGGGTGCTTGAACAGATTTTTTCCCCAATTAAAAGCTTAATAATAGGAGAGCCGTTAATCAGTACAGCTCAGTGCTGTAGAGCGCGTTGGAAGAAGACACAGCCGCTCGCACAGATGCCAAATCAGGTCATCGTTTTTCCAAAAGGTTCCTAATTCTGAAGTGTGCTTCAGTACACTTTTACACCTTGTAGACTGTAATTCTTCTCTGGGGCTTGGGGATGGCTGTTCTCCTTCTGTCCCTGTAATCCTATAATAATAAACAGATGTGTCATTTACTCTGAGGTCCTGCTCTGGCCAGCTACTGAGGTTGTTCATGCCCTTGGTGTAAGGTACACTGTAGTAACAACTTTAGAGGTGCCATAGCTTTAGGAACTCATCTCATTTCAGTGGGGGTGTCTTCACGACAAGAAGCTCATCATCCATGTAACCTTTACCTAGACCTAATTAGGCCAGGAGTTGTTTTTCCTATTTTCTTAATGCAAATCATCACGTGCTTCGTGCCGTCTAGTAGGAACGTAGAGTACAAATGGAAATTGTGAAATCTGTAGATGTTTGAAACTGATACTGCTGGCCAGAGTGTCAACTAAAAATATGTGTTTATTTGCTCAAAGTTTACTGGCTAAACTTCTTTGTTTAAATACATGTAGGAGATGTTGGGTGGGATCTGTGGTGCACTACACAGTCCGTGCTGTGGCCCGGTTTTCAGCGAAATGATGTTGTGAGCTATGTTGTACGAGCTGTCTGTTACATGCTCCTCATCCAGCGATTCATCCTGAATCTCCCTTCGACTGATTGATTGTCCCAGAGGGATTTTCAGCAGACGAAGTGGTGACTCGGTGAGCATTACTCATGCAGCAAATACTCCTTGCAGCACTGCTCGCACGTTCCCCCAGGACCCGTCGTGTTCACGTACCCCTCTTTCTTGGCCTTGTGCCTTGTGCTGCAGCGAGGGACAAGCCTGTGGTGCTGAGGATGCCCATCGTGCCCAGCCAAGGTTTCCAGCTTGATTTGCCATCGTGAGTAATTGTTCCAGTTTGCATCAAGGTAGTCCGCAACTTAGAGCTGGAAACAAGTTCAAAGTGCCACTTATTTTTGGCTGTGTGGTATTTTAACAGGCTCGAGGCACTGGGAGATTTCTCGTGCTGCAGACAGCCTGAGACCCGGGGACCACTCCGAGACAAGCTGTTTATAAGTAGTCACTTCAGGAACACTTGAGCGTGCTACTCAGCTATCCCAAGTGTTGTCAGAGGGTTGGAGTTGGCTGATGCACAACATCTTATTTAAAGCAAAGAAGGCATCAGCTCCCCAGCACTGGTTGCTTTGCACGCTTAACATGTGCAGGCGTGGAGACAGGTATGCGTGCAGCTAAGACATTACCCTGATACTGCCTTCAGCAGATGCTGCATCACGCCAGCAGCTGCTCCTTTCTCTGAAGAAGTGCAGGTCACCCATCTCCTGGGCATCTCGGCTGGAAAGGGGCTCGTGCAGCCCTGCTTCCTGGCGGCACGCAGCCCTCACGGCTGTCCTCGCTGCGCCTGGGCTCCTGGTGTCAGGCACCTCGGGGTGATTTCCTAGAACGGGTGCTTGTAGCTCGTGCCGTCTGCTTCTGTTTTGGCCGAAGCACACGTCTGTGCCTCCTGAGGGGAGCTGTTTGTGGTGTTTTTTTCTAATGTGTGTTTATAGGTTTGATTCCCTCTCTGTGGTGGTTTTGGCCTTTAGCTGTGCTTCACGCTTCTTGGAGATTTGGAGCACTTCGCAGATAGTTTGTGGATATCTCTGTGATGCGCTTTGCTAATTGGAAAACAAACTCAAGGACAGCATTTCTGATGGGGCATAATTCTTCTTCAAGCCTTTTATTTGGGACCGTAGCTGTGAGATAACCGGATTTTTTTGCTGGTAGGAAAGCACCCACCAGCAGAAGAGCGAGGCATTGCAGGGGAAGTGTTCAAAGCTGCTGTGATGTTGAAGTAGGCAATGCTATCTTGTGGGTTCATTTAAGCTTTGACAGTTTGTTCCCATTTTAATTATTGTGCTGTGGGTTGCTGCACACCAGTGCAGGGGAAGGCAGCTCCCTGCCTGTCTTTAAGAAGAGCTTCACCCCACAAGTGACCGCTCGCTGCTTTTCGGAACTTCCTAGCACTGACATTCCAAAGCCATAGCACGTATCGTGGTGCTCACCTTCTTTCTGCTCTTAACAAAGAAGTGAAAAACAAAAGTTAAAGTCCTTGAGCAATGATCAGTCATTATTTCCAAGCAGTGCAAGCTGTCGCCGTCCGTACCCTTGGTGTAACAGGGCTCTCTGCTCGGGGCAGGGTACCAGAGTGCTCGGCATCTCTTGGAAGACCTTTGCATGCCAGCGAGCCTGGGGCTGTGCGCCCAGACCCGCTGCGATGCTCAGAGCAGGATTGTGCCTCCCTCTGCTTCTGTGGGTCGTGGCTGCAGGGTTTGTGCCCCTCCTAACGCAGATCCTTGGCTTGGTGCACGAAGGATTTGTGTGTTCCGTGGCCCATGCTCTCCTAGCAGCTCCAGCACACAAGGACACTGTTCAAGGCCCTCCTTGTCTCCTGTGTCAGTGTTGCTGTGTTCCCTCTGAACTGCTTTCAGAAATGAAGAACTTGGATTATAAAACTTTAATGCTTTAGGCTGTGACAGATGACAAAAAAGCAGTGACCCATCTTGCTCAATTATGCACCAGAGCTGAAACACGTGTGGGCTCTGGAGGAGAGCTGCAGCCGTGGGCTTGAGTAGGTGGGATGGAAACGGCACCACACCGGTGCCGCCCTGCGAATTCACCACCACCACAGTCCTTGTTTAGTCCCTCTCTGGCTCACCCGCAGTAATTCTGCCTCTGCTTCCCTCTAGGAGGACTTCCGAAATAAAGTTGAAGATTACATTAAGCGCTACGCGAGATGATGAAGGGGGATGGATGGCAGGACCACGGTTTCCATGCTGCAGAGTTGTCCTTAACTTCAACAACACCAACAAGAAAACCAGCCCGGATTGTACTAGTCCTGTGTCCATGTTGTACCGAAGAAGAAAACTAACTTCATAACTTGTCCATGTTAAAAGGAGAGTTCAGCATAAATACAGCAAGAAATTGTGTATGTTGGTTGAAAAAAAAAGTTGTTTGCTTACTTTTAAAATGTTTACTCCTCTGAACTGTACTGTATATCCTGTTGATGAGATATGCTTGAGAAGTTAAAAGAAATCACTATTGAAATTGTAATTACACACTTTTTTTTAACTCTTGCCTAGTTTGGGGGGAAAAGAAGAAAAAAGAAGGCGGTGTGTTTTTGGAACACTTTGAGTTGGCAATAAAATGGTCTCCTGTGAACCAAATCACAATACTGTTGCCTTTGATGAGCAAAACCAACGGGAGCTTTTTCCAGAGCCAGTGAAGTCAGGCTGAGAGCTTGCCCGAGTGCAAGTCCTAACAAAGCTCTAGCTTTGGTATTGAAATTCTGATTATATTTAATGTATGTCCATCTTTGTCACGAGTTTGGGATTTTTATGTTATTTTCAGCTCCTGTTTGGGCTACAGTATTTTTTTTGTTTGTTTGCTTCTATTCATTGTGTGAAGTAGTTAAAAGAAATATAGGCTAATCTGTAACTTAAGTAAATGTGTAGTATTAGTAAAATTATATATATATATTATATATATATATTTCTGTGAAAATGTAACAAAAGGGAGATTTTTTGTTTAAGAAATCTGCCTTTGGCTTTCAGATCTGGCTGTGGTGAGGGTGCATCAGGCGCTGTTGGATCTGATGAAAGTAAATTCAGGCACCGCTGTCTGGAGAGCACCTGATTGCGTCCCTCAGCCTCCCGCACCCAAAGCGAGTGACTAATAACGCATCTCAGAGTAATACCGCGCTGCACCCTCTCTTAAACACTCCTGCGCGCCTGGCTTTTTTTGGTAACTTGGAAGGATATTACGCTGTAATTGCCTTTTCTGTATGTAGCTGTACCTCCCACTACCGGTCAGAGGATGCGGAAGCAGAGCTCCTCCCGAGAAGAGTAGCACGAACCTCAGGAATCACTTTGGAGTCCAGGCTGAGGGCGTTTGGCGTTCCCCTGCTGCCGTCTGCGGTGCCCCGAGCTCCCACCGCAGAGCTAAATGCTTTTATAAATAGATGAACCATAGAAATAAATGTTCGTGTGGTTTCCTACGGAGCAAGTGTGTGTTGTGTGGCACCCAGGCACTGCCTAATCGTTATCCCAATGAATGGCTCCCACAGGAAGATTGGGAAGGGCATCGTGGCATCGCGTTCCTGCTTACAGGGGCAGGCTTCTGTCAGAAACACCGAACCAGTTTCCCTTAAGGCAGGTGCTGCTTGCACCCTCGTACCGCTCTCACCTTCCCTCCTACAGCACAAGTGGAGAAAACTCCACGCTTTTTGGGCTCTCACCCTTGTCCCTGCAGGGATGTGATACGCAGGGTGCTGAGCTGTCCTGGAGCTTTGGGGCCCTCAGAGCCCCCAAGGGCAGGTTTGGGGTGCAAGCAGCCTGTGTGAGCATAGGGCTGCAGGTACAGGCGTGGAAGCAAGGGGACTGCACTGATCCAGGGCTGAAACCACTCTGCGGGGCTAGGGCTTGCCCTGGAGGCAGCAGTGGTATTTTGGGGGGACATCATGGGCTGCTCTTGCCCTGCACTTGGCATGTGTCCACCCCAGCAGTCTCCCTGCTTCAATCTGCTTTGCACGCAGCTGGGTGCGATCCCCCTGGCTCCTCAGCCTCTGATTTCCTGCCCCCCCAGTCCCTCCCTCCCCTGGGCCCAGCTTGGGTTGAAGCTCCTGGGACCCCAAAGGAGGCCCATAGGGACACCCCAACCCCAGCCCCTGGGCAGCAGGTTCCAGATGCCTGTGATCCATGTAGATCCATGGCTTCACGGAGGGGATGAGCACTAAGGGTTCACACCAAAGGCTGGCACCTGCTTTACTTCTGTATTTATTTATTTATTAGGAAAGACATCCAATTCCCGTTGCTGGTCAGCCCTGTGGCACTGCCAAGGCCACCAGTGCCACCACTGGCGTCACCTCCCGGCATGGGGCAGTGACTGTCCCCGCTGGGCAGAGCCCGTCCACGGGTGAGAAGATGCCTTTCCTGGTGTTAAAAAGGGTAAACCAAGAAAAAAGGATAAAAGGAAAAAAAGCAGAGGTTTCATCACCCAGCTTGCACCCTGACCTGCCATCCTTGTGGTCATGGCACGTCCCAGCGCTATGCCGGCACCGCAGGCAGGCCTACAATCCCCCCATTTGTCTTTTTTTTTCCCTTATTTTCCCAAATTTTCTTTTTTTTTTTTTCCCCAGTGGGAGCTGTGGGGTGCTGGGAGGGAAGCAGGGAGAGGCCAAGTGTTGCCGCAGCACTGCCCTGGTACCCAGCGAGCAGCATCCTCACCGCCACCAGCATCCCACGCCATCCGGTGTCCGTCTCGTTAACAATTGATTTAATTGGGAACCGCCACCTGCGGAGGGGACTGGCGTGGATGCCGCGGGGCCTCGGCACCTCTGGGACGCTCCTCGGCCGTGCCGTGCCCCAAACCTGTCCCTAGACGATGCCCTCGCTGCGTTTGCTCCTCCACACCACCAGCGCCGTCATCAGCAGGGTGACAAGGACAGGCACCAGGATGAAGGGGCAGAGCACGCCGTTGGGGGGGTCGTGCAGCGCCCGGCCGGACGGGGAGCAGTTCCTGAAGTAGTGGCGGTGCACGGCGACGAAGAACTCGTCCACCAGCCGGTTGGGCCAGTAGCAGGTGAGGTTCTCGGCCACGGCCACCGTGCAGTTGGTCAGCTCCCCGTAGGTGCTGCAACACAGACAGGGGCACCGCGGTGGCACCGGGCACCCCGTGGTGGCGATGCAGCTAGGTGCCAGAAGGCAGGCTTCGTGCTACGGGGCGCTGCGGGCACGTGGGTGAGCCTGCAGGTAGCCAGGCATAAAAGTCTAAGGCTTTCTTTTCTTTATTCCCATCTGGTTTTGCCTCTTTGAACCTGCTTTTAAGTGCTGGTGCTGGCTAAAGCAGGCGGGAGATGACTGGGCTATATTTATTTAGATACAATAACACGCCCGTATTGGTGCTGTTAGAAACCATGGGGGTCTGACCTGGTTAATGCTCTGACACCTTGAACAAAGAAAAAAACTTCACAAAGAGCATCCCGTCCCTCCAGCTGGCTGCCTGGAAGGAAAGGTGTTTCCATGAGGTCCAACTTTAAAAATGTCTGTGTAATACCAGATACACAAATACGTACAGATGCATTTTTTCCATCCCAACTACTCACGACCCATCCTAGAACAACAGAGAAAAAAATAATAATATATTTTTTCATTTCTTCCACATTATCTGCTAGATCCTTGGCCGCGGCAGGGACCGCCTCGCTAGGGGGACACCACCAGCTACCAGCTCGGGACACCGCGTGCTCGCTGGGATGAATTACAACACACAAAATCCCTCCTGCAGTGCCCGTGTTTGCCTTCCCCCACACCTGTCCTTGATCAGGGGCTGATCACAGGCCATGGACAGGTTCTCCGAGGGAAAGCAGGTCTCCCTTGTAGCTTGTGGCATTTAGAGGGGCGCGGATGAGTAAATAACCACCCTCACTGCTGTCGGAAGGGCTGACGAGCCCACGCAAGAGCAGCACTGTTGGTGCCTGGGGCACAGCGGTCACCACGCTGGTCACCGAAGCCATCAACAAGAGCCCCTGGGAGCAGAGCTGCCAGCACGGGTGCTCCGCATTCCCCTCGCTACCCATGTTCCTCCCCCTGGCTGATGTCCCACCACCACGTCCCCACCACCACGTCCCCACCACCACGTCCCCACCACCACGTCCCCACCACCTCGTTCTGCTCACCAGCCCCAGCCCACACTGGGCAAAGCCAGTTCAGGCTCCAGGAAGGGCAGGAAGTATGGAGCTATCCCCAGTGTCCAGAGAGAGGTGGGGGCTTTGGGGGCTTCCATTTGTCCTGGAAAGTGCAGCTTGATTTGTTTTCAAATATATGTATATTTCTGCACTCTGCCCTGGGGAGGCAATCGAGGGATGATTTATGGTTTTACAGGATCCGGATGCTGACGGCACCACAAATCCTGAGCGATGCCCCTGCCCGCAGCGCTGACACCGGAGCAAGATGTGTGGCACCACGAGGGCGCATCGAGGACACCCCAGGAGCTGAGCAGAACCCTTGGGACGTATTCTTAGCGGGGCAGGGTCGGGTGACAGCCTGGTGCCCTAGCCAGGACTGACAGGCACAGCTGTGGCAATAGAAAGCAGAGGACTGACGGTGGCTTTGCCATCGGCCCCCTCCCAGGGACCCCAAGTGAGCTGAGCCCACCTGGGGTGGATCTGGGGTCCCACAGGTGCACCCCAAAGGAGGACACTGCCTGACAGCACCGCAGGGAGCGATGAGAAGGGGATGGGGACAGAGGCCAGGACCCCAGGGAACGGCTCTGTCCTCTGCCCTCCCCTCAGGGTTTGTGGACATGGATGGGCTCCCAAAGCCGCCTCTCCCCCAGCCTCCCCGCCCAGGGAAGATGCTCCAGGGCACGCATCCCCAGCCCAGCGGTAGGTGGTAGGTCTGCCTCACAGGTCCTTCACCCCTAAATGCCACACGTGGGAAATCACAGCTCCAAGCCCAGCGCCAGGTGGCACCTGTTAGGTAGAGGCAAAAACCTGCACACGTTTCTCCTTCAGCTCTCCATCTCAGCCAGTTTCAAGCATCAAAATTCCTTGGTTTGGGGGAAGACACGGAGAGAACATGAGGCTCTAGGCAGGGGGGGTATTTCCGTTTCTCCATCTCATGCTCAGCAGAAGCAAAACTCTTCCCTCCAAACCTGCAGCAGGCACCTAGCCCATGCCATCCCTACCTGGGCATGCTCCTAACGCTGCTTTTCCTCACCCCAAGCCCCTACCCATGCAGGGCAGATTGTCTACAGCTGTAGCTGAGCTATTTCTACCTGATGTGCCAGCTGTCCTGAGGGCACGGGAGGATCAGAGGAATGTCATCTCTTAAACAACCTGAGGTTTGTGTTCTCACGAACTCACGCAATCAAATTAAAGGCAGCAAGTTTATCAACGTTTCCTCCAAGTGCCTTGGGGATAACAAGTTTAGCAGAAGCTATTTAGGAGGAGAACAGGATGTCAGAGGTAAAGAACAAGCTCCTTAATGCACCTGTGCTTCCTGAGCAGTGGCTCTGCCGAGGTGCCCCAGCCTCAGCGGCTTCAGCAGTGCCAGCCGCCAAGCTGGGCAATGCCGGCAACCCTGGGCTGCACAGAAAATGTGAGCGATGTTCAAATCCCCCGGCTAATTTCTCTATAGAAAAAGCTGGGTAACGGCTAACGCCGGACTGGTGAAGGCAAAGCCTCTTTGAGGAAGTGGAGTGTTTTCTGAGGTTTCTTGGGATCAGAGCATCTCCCACACTGCCTTCCCACTCCTCCCCTCCATCACATCACCAGTAAAGGGGAAAAAAACCCAGGCTGTGCTTTTCCTTGGCTATATATAAACATATGTATGCATTTATGTTTATATACACATACAAATAGAGATTTGAATTTGGCACAGAAGAAGGGGATCGAGCAGGAAATTAACCAAAACCCTTTACTTTTGTGCAAAACACTCGTGGCATACAGCCACACCTGCTCATGGTTCCTAACTTCCCTCAACCCCTCGGTGTGCCGCAAGGGCTGGGTTTTGTGCACCAGCCTGGGGAACGGCCACGGCACGACAAAGAAAATGAGCACAAAGCACCAAAACATCCCAATCCTGATGTGCAGAGAGCAGCATTTTTGAGCAGCTTCAGGTAGGAAAGGGCTGAAGGTGTCTCACCATGCTGAGGCACAGCATGGGGTTTTTTGAGATGAATTTGGGCATTTTGGACTGAGTGGAGAACCTGAGTGCACAACTAAGCTCCCAAAAGCATGTGCACGAAGCGGTGAGTCACCAGCAGGGGCAGCGGAGCACCTGCTGCCTTACTAACAGATGAATCCCCAGCACCAAGCTGGCAGTGAGAACTGCGAGCCCCTCCTGTTCAAACTTCACCTCTGGGCCTCGTGGGTTCCTCAATGTACACGGGCACGCTGAGCAGGACAGGCCTGCTGTCCTGACTGCTACATACTGCGTAGGTTGGCCTAAATGACAGCCTATGTAATCCCAGACTGGCCAAGGTGGGACGGGACCCCATGGTCCACCCGCCCCAGCAGGGACACCCCCAGCAGCGTGCCCAGCCCCACGTCCCGGCACCTCCTGAAGCTCCCCAAGGATAAATTGACACCACTGCCCATCACCCTCGTGGCTGCAGCATGTCCCCGACGTGGCAGCACCCACGGTGCCCCTCGGGCACTTACCCCATGGTCTCATCCCAGTCGCACCACAGCCGCTGCCCAATGCCCTCCATGCTCAGCTTGAAGGGCCGGAGGCAGCGCTCGCGGATCTGCCGGCCGTACTCCGCCTCGTGGCACGCCGTCGCCGCGATGAAGTGGTGGGCTGAAAGACAGGCACGGGTCAGGTGATGGCCCTGAGTCAGTCACACGACGTCCTCTCAAGGCCATAAATAAGAACGGATGCAGATTTATCCTCTGCTTGGCACCTCTTTGGGTTTAAACTCACATTTTTTCAGTTAGATGCAACAGCACAGACAGGTCCCTGCCACTGCTGTGCAAGGGAACCCTTACAAATCTCCTGCAAGGTGCTGAGCTTCCAGGCAGGTATCCATCTCCGCGTGGTGCACACTGAAATTCCTGTCCCCACTGGTCTAGCCTCAGGCTGCGCCACTCTGCCATGCAGTGGTTCGGGATCGGGGAGAAAAGGATGCTTCTTACGGGCTCAGAGAATCTGGGGCCAGAAGGCTGTATGGCACGTGGAGAAAGGGCAGCAGGGAATGGCCGTGAGCAGCCTCGGGGGTCCCAGCTAGGTCACGTTACTGGACGAATTTGTACAATTTTGCCAGGAAAAATAACAGCAATGTTATGCAGGGAATGGGGATCAGGGGGAAAGAAAATCCTTAGTAGGAATGATTTACCGAGGCTGGCTATAAATAATAACTTGGTCCCAAAGTGCCTGCTAGTGCCTTTGCAGCTACTCGAGCACATTGCAGGCGACCATCGCATACCAGCTCTATTTTTTGCTACGTGTGAATAGCTCCGCGCACAAGAGGGAGGGGAGGGGGCACTATTTTTATTTATTTATTTATTTTTTAACAAAAGAAATAAATAATTAGCATGGCATTTAGCTGCAGAAATGTTGGCAGTGATGGAAAGCCAGGGTGTTTTGGCAACTGAACACAGCCGTTGTGCCAGTGCACCTTGCCACCACAAGTGCCCAGGCGATGCCCTCCGTACACGGTCTTGCTGCAGCCCCCAGCTCCTTAATGCACGGTCCCACAGAGCCTCAGAAGCCTCCTCTGAGCTCTCTTCTTGCTGTGTCTGGAAAATGGGTGCAGGGATGCATGGGGGGCTCAGGAGTGTTGGGTTACAACAAGCCCTGTGGGAGCTATGCTGACCGTGGGGTGCAGGAAGGAAGAACAGATTAAAACACGGCCAGGCGAGCGGCCAAGGGGAAGCAGGAGCTAAGGAGGAACCAGAGGCAGGCAGAGCTGAGTGAGACACGCGAAACAGAGAGAGAGGGACTGGGGAAGGTGAAGCCACCTGGAGAAATTCAAGAGCATCACGGCACGAGAGGGAAGAGAAGCAGAAGTCGGCTGCCTGCCGCCTCACTCCTGCCCGTGCCAATTAGCACGGAGGAGGCTGGAGCCAGGTCACTCGCTCGTACCAGCAAAACAACTGTTATTAGAGAAGCCCAAGCGCTTCCTGACATCTGTTCCTGCACCGTGGCCACTTCCTGGAGGAAAGCCCTAATTGGCATCTCCACCTTGGGTGGGGAGAGGAGAAACAACCGGCCCCGGCTGCAGCACCTACTGCAAGCTGCGTCCGTCCTGTATTCAGCACAGAGCCGAGTCCTGCTGGTACAAAACAGGGTCCCTCGCGGGCACGTTTGGTTTCTAACATAGCGAAGGGCTCTACTCTTTCTTACTTCACATGGAAATGGCTGCAGGAGGAGCAAGTTCCAACAGATCCAGGGTGTTTATTTAACGAGGACTCGTGCTGCTAACGAACACACTCCCTGCAGAGGGTGGCTGATTGCCTGGTTGGAGGCATCACCATATGGAGCACTAATTTGTCTTCTCACGGGGAACATCCTGAGAGCAGCAGTCAAAAAGTGATTGGAGGAAAGGCTTTTTCGGGCATCCCAGGGCCTCTTGATTGCTGTGGGACTGATGTCCTGGAGAGTCCCAGCAAACACTGAGCAGGGCTCAGCTTTCTGAGAGCTGCAAAAAAGAAGTCACTCGTGTATCTAGCCAAAAAACTGTGCTGGCACTGAAGGACTACAAAAAGTTCAAAAAAAAAAATTTAAGATGAATTGAACCTGCTTCCATTGCACTGCTTACAGCTGGGGTTTGGGTCAAGAGCTGTGGTTTCTCGAGGGTTTTTCTCTAAATAACCACAGCTTCTCTCCTTGGGAAGAATTTTGCCACGGAGAGGCTGCTCATGCACTGGACGGGGCTGCCCAGGGCAGCGGTGGAGTCCCGTCCCTGGAGGTGTCTGAGGCGTGATGGGACGTGTTTGCCACCACAAGGAGATGGCGCAGCCATCCTTGGGATCCTCCCTCCCGGCAGAGCCACCGGGGTGGAAGGTGAGGTGCCTGGGGAGGCGCAGGGCCGGGAGGAAGGCTTATTTACGGCAGGCAGTAACAGGAGAAGGTCAGACGGGAACAGGAGGATCCCTGGCCATCGGGGAAGGCTGAGCGGGCACAGTAACACTGCGAGGAGATGGGGAGCTCCCCAGCATCAGCAGCCACCGGTGGCTATTTCTATATATTTTATTTCATCTTGTGATGCTTGGGATAACCATGAAGAGAGAGCAAAAAATGGGAACGCCTCTGCTATTGAACGCTACCACCTTCGTATTATTTGCTTGCTGCTTTACTCTCAGTTCACACAAACCTTCACAATTTATGCGCTTTTTTTTTTTAACCTGTGAGTGGCCACAGAACTACCCAGCTGCTTGAGTGGTTGGTGCTTACAGAGGGAAATTTTCTTTTTGCATCCCAGGGATGCGGGGGCACCTCACTTTGAAGCTCAGGTTACAATACCATGAACCCGCCAGGCTGTCAGAATAAAAACCTCAGACATCCATCTGGGTTTCACAATTATTCTGCTCAGCTGTAGGCCACATCTCTTGTCAGCGCTGGCTGGAAAACAGCAATCCTTTCATTTTCCTTTGTGCCATACGGTGCAGGGGAATAACAGCTCCAGGGGCGCTGGATGAAGTCTCCGGCCTCGACACTGATTTAACACGTCGGACTGAAGGAGGCTCTAGGATATGAGAAGAACTGGATTTGAAACAAGGGAATGTTTGGGGATGACAGAAGGCTTCCAAAGCACCACAGCACTGCAGGCTTCAGTTTCCCACCTGGCCCAGCAGGAAAAGCGCGATGTCCTTGTTAGGTGCTGGTGGCTGCTAAGCACCTTTCCAGGAAGGGGATTTATCCTGAATGCCCCGGCCTCAGCGCCATGCAGGGCAGAACAGCAAATACTTTTTTTTTTTTTTTTTTTTTCCAAAAAAAACCACCCTGATTTAGCACATAAATAAAATAAAAACCAGCTGAAAAGAAGAGGGATAAATGAAAAAGCCAGGATAAATCAAAAGCCAGGCACCCTGAACACCGACTGCTGGCTGCCTACAGAGCAAGACCTGGCACGAGCAGTTAGTTATAAAGATAATTACATCCTTAATGAATAGCGTGGGCGTTTTAAAAATAATCTGTCTTGATTGAATTAATGGGGAGAAGCACAGGTTTTAGCCACGCACCAGGGATTTGGGGTTGGCATTGCCCGCCCCTGGTTCCAGCCAGCTCTGACAATTATCGGCGCCGAGCATCTGCTCACCGATATTTCGGGCCCGTTATAGGCAATGTGTTGGGTCCTTCTGCAGAACAAACTAAATAAACATAAAAATCCATTAGGGAGAAAAGCAACACAAATAGCTCCGGTGCCCTGTCTGGGTGCCCAACCCTGGCTGTGAAGCCAGACCACAACCTGTCGGTGAGCCACGTGTGCAGCCAGGGAACAATTTATTTCACTTTTTCTCCAGCTCCTGAGGCACTATTCCTGCTTTGTCCATCATCAGCGGCAATAAGGAGGCCCCTGTGAAACCCAGGGTTCATTTTCTGAGCAGCCTCGGCGGGGGGCTGCAGCCCCAAACCAGAGTTTACCATCATGGGAAGCGGTTGCCTTGGGTCCCCTCAGACAGGACTGGGGTTATTTTCAGCCAAATCCTGATCACCACAGCTTTGTGAGGAGCCCGTAAGCAGCTGCAAAGATGCCTATAGCTTGAGCAACTGAAAAAGGGGATTTTTTTTTTTTTTGCCTGGGAGGAAGGCTCAGCTCAGATACATCTGAGCAGGGTGAGGGTATGGCCCACCTAAGCATCCCCTGCTAGTGGCCCCAGACCACCAGTGAATCTGGGAGCCCACATCTGGCTCTGTGCTGATGAGAAGTGACATGGTCCTGGGTGCAGGCTTGGTGCCCACCACCAAACAGCCCTGCAAGGAACAAACTGTTTTTTTTCTTCCTTAACTAGTGCAGAACATGCTTAAAGAAAAAAAAATGCAGGAGGAGGACGTAGTGAAAGACAAACACATCTGCCACTCAGCACCGGGATTAGCTGCCATCTATCACGGCTAAGTGGCTCGCACGCAGGCAGATGTTGTGCTCCTACGTGAGGTGGAAAAAAGCAGCCCGGAGCACCAGCAGCTCCCGCTCTCATTGCCAAAAGTCGCGGCACCGAGGCAGGAGGAGGGAAGTGCAGCAAAAGGACCAGCCATGGTCCCCTGCCACGGCCCCGGAGGTGCTCTCATGGAACCTCCTGGCTACCATTTCCTTCACCCTGAGCACTGCATGGGTCACAAGGTGATGGGGAGAGGTGGGTTTTGCTCCGTGTTTGGGGCTCGGGACTGATGAGGAGGATCACAGAAATACGGCCAAGGCATCCCACCCATGGATGAAGAAAGCATCAGCAGTGTGAGACACCCCTGCAGGAGTGAGCCTGAGAGGCAGATTGGTAAAGAGAGAGGGGAAAAGGACCAGGGAAAGCAGGGCAGAGAGAAATCCTAACTACTCGCCCATTCCTCGCGGAGCAGCAGCAGCCGGAGAGCACTAAATAGTTAATAAGGGCACTCAGAGAAGCCTGCTGCACAGCAAAGCTCCATGCATTATGCAGGGCGGTCAGAGGAGAAAACCCTCATGGGGAGCAAAGGGAAAAGGAACTCATGCAGGAGCAGCAGCGCACCGACAGTACATGGTTTCCCTTTAAATAACCTTAAATAAACATGCTTTTAATAAAAAGTAACCAAAGCACGACCCTCCCAAGCCTTGTGCTGTGTGTGTTTGGGTGATCAGCCCAGACCTCCACCTGTTGCACCTGAAGCCCTACAAACACCCGAGAGCCCCGCACACACCATGCCCCGCACAGACACCGCGGCGGGTCCCAGCTGATCATTTTTAGGAGCATCCCTGCAGAAGGTGGCAGAAGGGGAAAACGGAAGGATGGAACCTCCAGAGGCTGATTTCCACCCTGGCAGCCAACCTCAGAGGATGGTTTTGGGCACCTCTTGAGGCCAGTATCGCCCAGGTGGCTTGCCCCTGACCTCCATGCCGCGGTGCCGGGGGCAGACGCGCACCTACCGAGCACGAAGCAGAGGAAGCGGCGAGGCAGCGGGGCCATGCCCGGGCCCTTTCCCCGGCGGAGAGTGGCTTGAGCCCGCCAAGGGGCCGCAGAAGGGAGAAGCTGGGGCTCGGAGAGCTGCTGAAGCGCGGGACGTGAAGGGCGGCGTTTGCTATTAATAACGCGGCGGAGCGAAGCCTCCAGCTGCTTTCAGAGAGGGGGGGGGACGACAAAGCTCATCCCAGCCCCGCAGCTCGGGGCTGAAGGAGGCGGCTGAGGCTCGAAAGTGTTAACGACAGGAGTTCTGCTAAGGGAGGAGAGAGGCGAGGGCTGGAGGAAGGGAAACGGCAGCACAAGTTTTTGAAGAAGGGATTTTAACCTTTATTCACAGGTAAGGGGAACTGCAGTAGCAAACGCAGGCAAGATCTAGAGCAGAGCACAGCAGAGGGACAGAGATGGACAAGGACGCAGCACCACAGCAGGGGCACGCTGTGGGTGCCTGTCTCCTCCCTCCCTTGCCCCCCACATACACCTAAGCTGCCTCTCCTTCATCTGCCAGGATTTAAAATCCAGACCCCATCTCCCCCACAAACCCAACAGATGGATCCCCTCAGCCTTCCTGCTCCCGCTGCACCAACCTAGACCCAAAGGCTCAGGGAGCAGCAGTGGGGTGACAGGCTCACTGCTGTACCTTGCTACGGGGCACAAAAGGAGGAGGCAGAGGCCCAGCTCTGCTTACAGCAACAAAAGTGGAATAGGAGACCAAAAAAAAAAAAAAGCAGCCATATTCTGGAAGAAAAATCTAGGCTACAATATGATCCTGAAGGAAAGCCATGCCGTGTCAGGACGTGGAATGGTGCTGCAGTGAGTGCGGGCAGGGGATGCCTGCTCACAAGTCACCGCTGCAGCACGGGGCTTGCATAACCACAGCACTCAGCACTGCGAGCTCCAAAGCCTGCTCTGCTCCACATCCTCGCTGCTTCCCTCTCCTCCGGGTATTAGGATATGTGACACTTTCGCAGCACATTTAGATTATTAGGAAAGAACTTAAGCGTGCTGGCTATTTATTAACATCGTAGCAGCTACTGCCATGCCTAAAATGAAGTGGTGTGCAAGGGTTGCGTACTTCAGCACAGCAAAGTCCTGCTGTTATTAGAGAAGTCTCGCTGCGCTGAGATGTGATTTCTTCAGCCTTACAGAAATGTGCTGAGCACTTGAACCAACTGCGGAGAACAACAGAACTGGGAAGAATCATTTAATTTCTGCCTATAGAGAAAAACAACCAACTGACCTCCAGGGTATGTTCCCTCGAACAAGACTGCAAATCATGCAGCGATACTACACAAGTTTTCATTAAGATCTACTGAAATAAAACAAACGAGAAATAAAGAATGATGCCAGAACAAGCTGAACTGCAAAAATCTTCCAAGTGAAGCGTTCAGTTCTTCACAATCAGAAAATCATCTACATAGAAAGAAAGAAAAAAGCAGGTAAGTCGTGCATGCGTATGCCCAAGTTGAAATAAATGGAGCATCAGCAATTTTAGTACCCCAGAAAACCACTAGAAGCTATACTGCTTTTGCCATGCAGTTCAGAACTCTGTATGCAGAAAAGTGAGGTTTCCTAGCTTTAAGAACCACCCAGAAGAAATTATTACAATAAAATAAAGGTCTTCATCACATCCAGTGTTTTTTTTTCTTTAGTTAACTGAGCAAGCTCAAAATGAAGCTGTCAAGTCATCATTTAGGAGTGAAGAGGCTCCATGCACTTCTCCATGTTGCTCAAAGCACTGCTTAGTTTTGCTTTGAGCATAAACCTAGATTCTCTCACTCTTTTCTAATGAAGTTACTCCTCCAAAGTTCACAAATACAGAAGATCCATAGTCATTTAAATGTCCAACTCTGAGCTAACTCTGCCAAAGAAACACTAATGAAGCTTGTATCTGCTTTACTTTAGGTCTGGATTTAAGTTATTACGTAAAGCAACCTGTAATACAGCCTAACAAAGAAGCATCTGTACAACTCCAGATGCTTCATCATTTTGCAGGAACATAAGGCTCAGAGGTATTTCTCAGCGGACACCTACCCTTCAGGAGAGCTCAAAGCCATATAAACGAGATACTATAAATGAGCTTTTTAATAATCATCATTTCTTAAACTTAGTATGTACTTGATTCTTACTAAGGGAAGATGAAGTCCCCCCCCCGCCCCTTACTCACTACTGACTCGGCTATTTCACAGCACCCTCGTTATGAACGTAAAAATTGTTACAGATCATCTCTTTCACGAAGCAATTGTTCCTATGATAGTGTTTTTTTCCTGTTAGGACTGTAAAGCCCACACACCATTTTAAAAATGACTTGACAAGGAAAGCACAATACATTTCAGGCTGTAAAACCTTACTAATTAAACACGCTTTCAAATGTAATGTATTTTGGGGATGACCCCATGTCCTTTTCTGTAACCCTGGGGAAGTCAGTCAGTAGAGCTGTAATAAATAACTTTGATTCTCAGAGGCATCTGCAAAAGCTTACAGGGCAGTCAAACGTCAGACTAGCAAGCCTAGAGTATACTCGTTTCAAAAGGAACTCAGCCAAATATGTGCTGGTTGAGATCCTTTCACCCTCTTCATCACTACATGAGATATAACCTTAAGCTGTATTTAAAATCCTGCTGAATGTCTCCAGATATTCAATGCAATCAGTCGTTCTGAAGGACTGTTCTGGCCACTGGTATTACTTCCTAGAACTAGGACTGTGATGAATCAATGACCAAAAAAAGCCTCTAAGCACCTATGTGTGCATTTAATGTGTCTAAGGAAGCATTTCTAGCTCAGGCTTCTGCTTCACCTTGTTGGGCAGAGTCACTCTCCTTTCCCGTTATAGTACTAGGGTGCAATGCACAAGTTAAGGCTGTGTTAAGGATTACTTGTGTGCTGCAGTAGCACCTGCATGGCACCTGACCTGGAGGATTTACTCTGACACACAGCGTTCAACAGGTGGGAACGACGCTTGGGAACTATCAGCATAAATACTACTCAGTTTAGAAGGTACCATACTAGTTAAAAACAAACTGATTCTTTAATATCTTTGAAATGGAAGCTTTGAGACCAAAATCAGAGCTTTCAAAATTTGGTGCAGTTTTGGGAAGAAAACACTGCAGAAAACTAAGTATTGCGCAGCTGGACAGAGCGTGTTTGGGGACTCAGGCGATGCATTTCTAACAACGTATGAAACAGCACAGGAAACCTGTACTGCTACTGCCTTAAGACAAGCAGAATACGAAGCTTTGTGGGAGACTGAGCAAGCATCAACTCAAGGATGGCTCCTAGAGGACACTAGGTATATATATATATATTATATATATTATTATGTAATAATATATATAATATATATTATATTTATACACCCCTGCAGTTCTGGGTTTTGTTTCGGGTTTGTTTTTTTTTTGGAGGGACTTGCCTCACCCACTACCTACACAACTGTAGAATTTTTCCCTGAGGGAGAGGTTCCCTGTTCACTTCTTCCCAAACTACTACTTCGGGGTTTTGTTTTTCTCCCCCCCAAGGATGGTTTTGAATGAGATGACAGATCCAACAGCTGCTTCCTATTTATTCCTGTCCCGCTAACTCACCCTTGCTGGCCCAGTAAGCTGAGGCCCCTGCAGCCAGTCACGCAGCACCCTCTCCCATCCCCCTGCTCTGACTGAAAGATTAAAATGAAAGCCTAAAAGAGACGCAGTGCAAATGGTCCACCCCAAAGAGACTTTAAGCCCTAGTGACCACCCAAGCCACCAGGAAGCCTGGGCTGGTTGATTAGGCTGTACAGAGCTGTTCACGGGGTGGTTGGAACAGCTTCCTACCACAGGAAGCAGGATCAGTGCTTCCAGGGGAGGCACACGTTGCATCAAGCCAGCCAACCTCACGTAGCCACAGCTGGAGCTGTAACCTGCTGTGTTTTAGGAGTCATGGCAGTGGGAGTTGGGAAGGCCCTTTCCTCTGCTTCTCCTAGGAAGCTGCAGCAAGCTGAACGTGCTGTAGCAGCCCCTGGTGTATCATCGTGCAAGATTTCCAGGCAACCCAGCAGAAGGAAAGGAATCACCTACGAAGTCCTTTAACATGCAAAAACTAAAAGACATGCAAACGTACTCTGTTCTAGACAAGACCTAAACCTCAAACATCAGACAAAGATAATCAATTTTAAACCAAAATTGAGCCTAACTGGACTTTCTTTAAGAAATGCTACACACAAACTGGCCATTAGATGTCACCCTTGTCCAGAATATTTACGATGTTCCCCACTGAAAGTTTGCATAATAAAAACCCAACAAACCAAGTTTTATGAAGTGCACAGAGTTGGCTAGCTCACCTATTTACAGATGTTCTGCAAAACAGTTGTTTCAGTTAATCTTTTTTTTTTTTTTTTTTTCCGGCAGAGTTTTACAATAAGCTCCTTCCTAATCTAGTCAGGCTTTACAGCTACACAACATCCCGTGTTTGCATTTCTGCAGGCTGGAATACTCACTTATTTACATTGCTTTCCCCCCCGCTACAGCTGGGCGTTGACTTCCTTAAGATTACCGAGGTCCTTTCCATAATAGAATTGATGGACAAGCCACTTAGGATACCTTTATTGTTCTTCCTCACCTCCAGCAGTGCATCCACAATTTTGTCTCTGTAGGAATAACAGAGATGACTGATTACATCACATTTTGTGCAATCCACTTAGCACTCTAATGAGTTATTGCAGATGTTGGAGTCACTACAAACCAGGGTAGAACTGAAATACAGATACTCTCACCTACTAGCCTCTGGATGAATTTCTTGAAGTTTCTTCATTAATTTGGTAAAGCTGCTCAAGTTCAAGGTATTAGGAGAAATAACAGCACCAAATGAATTAGTGGAGAAAGGAACAGATGCTTTTTGCAGGGAATTGTCTCCAGTGTCCTAGAATTGCATCAAAATCAGCAAAAAGTGAACAGGTTATGTATTGTACAAATTTTATGGCAGATCTTTACTACTAAGAAATATTTCTGTTATGGAAAAAGAAAAATGGAAGAAATACAGACTCAGATCAGTAAGTGTTTTAACATGAGCCATCATGTTATCAGACCTGTAACTTTGAAATAAACTGCACCACGTATTTATGGTAACTGGCATTCCTGCTGCATTACATTAGGTCCAGCTTTTATTTCCCAGAAGACTACAACTTCTGAAGTTCAGTCCCCAAACACGGCCTTATCTATACAGTTTGTCAGAGCAACACCAGTTACTAATTTTGCCTCATCCTCCAAGGACCAACCAACTTGAATGAATTAAAAGAAAATTTACATATGATACTTTAGATTTACATTTAAAAATCCAACAGCTTCTTCTCCAATGTCACAAAATCTTTTCTGTACAAAATCTGAAGGCATTCAGATAGAAAGCATTTCAAGTGAGAACTCAAAGAGGAGAAAAGCAAGATAAAAAATCGCATGTAAATGCCTAGGTTCCTGGTTTAGGATTAAGAAAAAGAGGGACAATCGCAACTTGATGCAGGAACAAGTGAACGGTGCTCTCACTCTTCTCCAGCATGACAGAAATTTATTACTGGCATGTAACGTGCTTTCATATCCTAACATCTCTCAATGTATACTTAAGGTAACATGTTACGAAGCTGTAAGTTTTAAGGCTCTAGTCTGCCACATAAAGTAGCCACAGTAAGCATTACTGAGCTTTTGATTAACTGCAAACAGAAAACGTACCAACTCTTCAACAGAAGATTTTGGACCAGGACACTTTGTTTCCAAAGGTACTTGGGTAGAGCAAGGAATTTTTAAAGCAGCTGTTGGAAGGAGGGGTGCCTTCTCAGAAGCAGAGGTGGTATCAGGAGCTTCCACTGAATTGGAGGCTGAAGTGAGCGTTTTATCCTGATCGTTTCTCTGACTGCTGTTGACAGAGTGGATTTCACGCCACAGCTTCTTTTTAAGTATTTGGGAAACAGAATATTTGTTCTCCGATGAATCATTTACAAGCTCAACACTTATTGCTTTTCCTTTTATTTGTTTCTTGCTCATTTCCTCTACTGCTAACTTTGCTTCATTAGCATCTTTAAAGCCCAGAAATGCACATCTAGACACAAAATACAAATAGGAAACAAAGTAAAGCACATTTAAGTTACAATACAATGTTGATAAGAATGTCACTAGTACCAGGAACTGTAGCAGCAGGGTTGGACCCAGTGACCTTCAGAGATCCCTTCCAACCTCAACCAGCCTGTCAGTAAGAACACACCATGATGGTTCTGATCTTCTCAAACATTAACTGTATCTCAACAGAAAAATTCAGACTACTTAGCTTCTCTTAAAATGAGAAGCTGTCTGGAATTACAGGTTTTTGTCAGTTTATCTATATCTACATTACTTACTGAAACAGAATAAAAATAAATGAATGAACAACTCCCTCTTCTCTCCCATGATTCGTTTACTTTAACACCAAAATTCTGAAACAAGTAAAACTTTCATTTATGTACCTGTGTTTACAAGAATCCACACAGATAAGAATGTCAGAGATCTGGTATTCCTGGAAATGTGATCTTAAGTCACCCTACGAAAATACAAGCACATTTTGATTGCAAATGTATAATATGAAAATTCTGAAAAGAGGTAAGCCACTACTGCTATGTAACAAAAGCGGGTGTACCTCTGACACTGAAGAACTTAGGCCACCAACACGAACAAAGGAGCACTCGTTCGCACTTTCCATTATCTTTGCTTCTGGTAATAAACAGGAGAAAGCAAATTGTTACTATTATTTCTATTATTATCTACTATTATTATATTATTAGCATTTAAGCTAACGTCTTCTCTGTAAGTTTCAGAAAACTTAGATAGAAAATCTTTTTAAAATGTCAGTGAATGTTAAGTATCTTCTAACGGAAAATGAAATATTGCCATGGAAATTTGAAGAGCTAAGTTTTTAAAAAGCTCTCTTCTTCGTTCCCTGAGGCATGAAGAAGTAGACAAGGTAAGGTTTCTAGCTACAATCAGAGAGAACGCTGGTTTGAACTAGCGGATCCCAATGCCTAAGCATGGACAGCATACTGTAAGTCCCCGTCACAGGGCACACCAGCTCTCTGCTTTTACCATTCTGGGCTTTGTAACCAGGCCCTTGGTTTCCTAACACAGACCAATCCCAGATAACTCTCGAGAAGTCACTACGTAGAAGGATGCAGAAAGGAAATATCCCCAGCTACATGGCTGGCTAAACATTTACTAATTTGGATATAACCACAGTAGGTAAAGTTTTCAAGGAAAAATGTGGATGAAAAGAGCTGTGTAACTATACAAGATTCACTGCAAGTCTGTGCAAAAAAGCATGAAAATCTAGCTGGCATTTTCAAGTTCCTCACACCTTTAGAAAGCACACAGAGTATTCAAATATTAAATATCAATGCCATTATTAGGTACGGCAGCTTAAAGCACATGACCTCACCTCTTAAATCAACTGTGTCTTCTTTTTCTTGTTGCTTTTCCATTTCTTCAGATATTACTGAAAATTCTGCTACTGACAATTCCTCTTTAGCATCAAACCAATATTCATTCCCGTCTTCTTTTTTTACATAGCCTTAACAGTTCAAATAAATTTCAGTGTGTTAAAATTCAGAGCACAGTGTTTCCTACACATATCAAATTTCTATGTGTTTAAGAGGATTCCAGCTACCTATGTTATTTGCCACTCCAACTGGAAGAGGTTTCACTTACTTTCACACCAGGTTTTTTCTCAAGATATAAGGTATGATATATGGCTGATATATATGGACATTGAACTGTCCCTTCTGTGATGGAAAGCTTAACATTAGACATTTTACACAGTTCTCCCCCCACACCCCCCGCACAACTTAGCTAACACGTCATACAGTATTTGCACTAGAAACAGCAAGCTCACCATGTTGCACATCCTGATCTTTACGCTGCCCTTGCCATCTCTTGGAGGAAGAAGAGCCACTAGGCTGACCGCCACCAGTTAAACACACGGTCGGTGGATTGTCCTACAAGTATGTTTCAGTTATATCACAAAACTTGCACTTGATAATATGTTATTTTTTGGATATTCAGAATAATAAATAAACAGGTAAGTATAAAAAAAGTGAACCTACTGATTATCTTCCAAAGTTACTTTATTTTAGGAGGAAGATCACATTAACTGCATTTGTTATTACTGGCAGGGAACCCCAACTTGAGCCTTAAAGACTTTAATTGCATTTGCATATACCCACAGGAGCCTATGCTCAGCAACAAAGATGTCAATGAAACCCAGTAAAGACAAAATCCCTACCATGTTGACAGTTTTGGTTTCTTGCGGTCTTAGTGCTTCAGAGTCTGCTTTCCTCATGCCTGAAACAGAACTGTAACATAACCAAGAATGTAATACAAAATATGGCACAACAACTTTTAATTCTCCAATGATACCAAGTACTCTGAAATACTGATTTAAGTATTTCCAACCACAGAATGAGAAAAGCTTGCAGTAAAATAAGATGTACTTTATAAATCTTAGCATGATTAGAGAACCTAAGTTTTTAATACCTGTATTTTATAAAAGCATCGATTGCAATCTGAAACACAAAGCTGTATTCTAGATTTAGGGCTTAGATTATTTTTTCTTTATACCTAGAAGTCTTAGTAATCAAGTTTTTAGTTTTATACCTAGAACTTCAGTAATCAAAGTACTGAACTGAGAACATGACCTGTACATTGAAAACTTTTTCTATAAAGGCAGTACAAGTACCATTCCACAGTCTGCATATGAGGACAGTAGAGTAGAAATTTTCTTAAAATAAAATCACTCTGCCCAAAGTGTTAAGGTAATCTTCCAGCTAAACAGTTTGGAGCAACATGACGCATCCTGAAATAAGAAATCCTAAGTTCAACATCTTTTAAGGTCCGCTCCCATTTACTTTGAAGTTTAGTACCATGACCAAGGACTACTTACTCATAGCACACGTCCTCTCTGAGCAACTGTCAAAAGAAAAAAAAAATGTCTTAATTTTCTGGAAAAAAAAATTATAAACTAAAAGCAATAAAACATTACCTTGCATGGGACATAAGAAGAAGAGATTGGGAACAAGTTTATCTCAACTGACAGTGGTGGAAGTGCATTTAAAGGTACGCCCATTTTTATTTTCACTCTCATGCTGTTGTAGTTCTTTTTTAGCTCTTCC
Organism: Heteronetta atricapilla; assembly: GCA_011075105.1. NCBI lineage: Eukaryota > Metazoa > Chordata > Aves > Anseriformes > Anatidae > Heteronetta > Heteronetta atricapilla. Next base: position 19,246,980 of record CM021737.1, on the reverse strand, counting down.
AAAACCAACAAGAGAGGTGAACCTAATTCAGTCTTAGCATAACCATTTCCATGGTATCTGCTAAAATATATAAGGAAAAAAAATCAGACAAACATTTTATTTACTACTTCAAAAATTGCTTAAACATTTTACAGCATTTAAAAATTCTACTTTTTAAAAAAAACTGGTATCACCCTGTTCGTATTGATAAACATTAACTTCTTTTTCCTCCTTTTAAAATCTGCATTTCTACTGTTTTTCTTTGTACTCTGCCATTAAGAATTAATGAAATTTATACTTCTGTGCAAGAGCCCGATGCTTTCAGCATCTAGAAGATGCTTCAACTATTTTCCCTGGAGCAGACTAAGCACTACAATATCTCAGGCAAGACTTCTCAGTGGAATCCCAGGTTTGTTGCAGGACACATACTTCACCAGCTAGAGACCCTTCAAACACCATTCCCTTCTTGCATCAACTCCCAGTTCTGCAGCTCTTCTCTTCCTCATTTACTACCTTGTCCCCAGTTCCCCCTCTGTGCATCCAGTCCACTCTGGATTGCACCTCCTGTACCTTTCCTCCTCTTTGGACACTCCTAGAAACAAACTGTTTCTGCTGGGTCTGTGAATGCCCTTCTTAAAGACACTACAGGACAGACTAAACTTTAGGCTGAAAATGAGACTTGGCAGTTCTGAGAACATAAACTTCAGATAAAAATAGTATCTGTTAAACACTATCAAAAAGCATGAATAAAATACATCCATAATACTTAGCAACACCTTTTAACCAAATTGTGTCCTTTTGAATGAAATACATTAAGGTACTTGCCTGCTGAAGCACGTGTTTTCCTCCAAAGCCAGCTTGTAAACCTTTAAGCAGTGCTGATAGCACATCTGATAATGAGTGGTTAGAATCTGCAATTCTGCTTCAACAGCTCTCTGCAGTAGATTTTGACAGTAGCTTGACACAGAATTCTTCACAGTTTGGTTGTCGAGGTGTACTGGCCTTTAAAATAACAATAAACAAAACCTTGAAGCATTTGAGTCAATTATAGGTTTGTCATGTCTTATTTTGGGACAAGTAGCTTTCCAGAAGCTATTTCTAATACAATTTAAGGGAAAAAAAAAAAGAGAGAAAAATGGAATCAGTTCCTCCTATTCACTCCCCTGAAAAAAAATGATGTTCTACAGTAGGTAGTGGCACAGCTTTCACACTATATGCAGCCTGCACTAAGAGGCAAAAACTGCACTAGTACCTTCCTCGTTTTTGTACAGACTGTACAGTCACAACAATGAAGAGAAACTTAGCAACTCTGCTCATCTACAGATGTATTTACTTTGTTTTCAGAGTAACAGTATATCCATCTATCTACTGTTTTCAGAGCCACAGTGAATTTTATTGTATTATTTTGTTTTTAGCATAACGGGGTACTTTATGGTTTGTAAAGTACCTCTGAAGGTCTGCGGTCTGAAACTCAAAGCTGGACTACAAATTCCCTCAGGGCCTTACCTAGTCCGGCTTTGTTATTCGATTGGCTGTTTTTTCTCCATCTCCAAGAAAGGACGTTACCACCTCTCCAGTGCTGTGCCAACACTGTTCTCACCATCAAACCAGTCAAGTGACAAAACCAACATTTTCTCCCACCCGCTTAGAACTTCCCTCACCATGACCACTAGCTCTCACCCTTGCTTAGCAGAGATGCATTTTGGATTTGACTCCTCTGCCTCCCCTCTGTGCTGACCAAGCCCAGCTCCCTCAGCCTCTCTCTCCTCCACCTCACACTTCCTGCACCCCTCGGGGGGGGTCTCCCCACTTTGCCACTCTCTGGCTTGTTCTACACACTCCACAGCTGGAGGAACCTTTCCCAACACAACCCCACGGGCCCCAAATTCAGGATAAACGCTTCCTTATCAGTTGTTACCAAAGGATGTGCTTTGCCTTCTTTATCATGCAGGAGTGCTGCTGACTGATACTTGACCTGTTCAACGAGACCCCCAGCTCCTTTTCTGCCAGGCTGCCCCTTGGCCAGCCTGCAACCCAGCCTGTGCTGTTTGGTGCAGAGTCGCTACGCTCCCACTGCATGGCTGCCTTTGTCTTTGTTCAGCTTCAGGTCTCCACCAGCATATTTTCCCTGGCTGGCCAGGTCCCTCCAGAAGGCAGCCCAGCAACCTTTTGTCAGTTTTGCCAAGTCGCAGACAGCCTTTTGATCTCAAAAAATCCAAGTCTTACCCAGCACCTAGAACGCTGAACCAAGAGCAGTTCACTACCCACCTGTCACTGCTTAGCTTCAGATCCCCGCTATGCAACTCAGCTTTGGATTCCCACTGCTCCTAAATAAAAATCATTGAAAAGAAGTTACAGGTTAACATTTGGATAGACAAGTTCTGAGCAACTTTAGGTCAAAAAAACTACCTTCATTTGTGAACTTCTCTCAGCTGCTGCAGTATTGCCATCTGGGTGCTTTTCCAGCGTGTCAGTAAGCTGTGAGCCAATGTCTTCCACACTACCAGCTCCACAGGGCCTATCCGTGTTGCACGCAGCGTCTGCGCAGGTTTCATGGCGCCACCCCACAGGCCGAGATTTGTTCATCATTGTTATCTCTGTATTGACAGCCCTGGACACGAGATGGACGCGGGCACTGGTACTCCTACTGGTCGTAAAGCAAGCTCTGAAATCTGAGCTCGCATCGACAGCCTGGTTAACTTTGGAGTTGCTGGTGAGGTTTATCAGGTTTTCACAGCACTCCGGTTCCAGGCTGAGAGAGGTGGCACTTCCGCCAGATTGACCTGCATCTTCCACCCCAAACAAGCAACTCTTGCTGCTGACACTTGCACATACAAGAGGTTCCTCACAAGAGTAAAAATCGCAGTCCCTTGCGCCTTTGCACAATTGAGTGGCTCTTGCAGGGGCCTTTCTTGGTGGCAGCAAAGGGTTTTCTTGCTTCACTGCCATGCTGTGAACGTGCCTGTCATTCTGCTCAGAAACCTCTTCATCTGGGGCCACCTGGGGTGACTGCGTGCCATCAGCCAGGGGAGCATCTTTCACCTCTCCATTTTCTAAACCATCATGTATGAGCAGATTTGAATAAACCGTCTCCTTACTCCCACAAGCATGACTTTCAAGTATATTTCCATACAGAACATTGTTACATGCTGTATACTCTTCCTTATAATCACAAGACGTGCTGCTGCAAACCTGAAGAGAGTCCTGAAGCAGCTGGGGAAACTCTGGCACAGCTTCTTCCGCGTGGACCTGTTCACCTATGCAGTACTCAGGGGCAGAACAAACTTCCACCACATCAACAGGACTTTGCTCCTTTGCAGCTCCACCATCTGGAACCTGATGAGCTGGATCCATCAGCTTTAGGGGTTTGATCCCTACAGTCTCCCACTGCTCCGAAAGCTCACCTGAGCTGTCCCTACCGTCCGGTTCTTGCTCATTAGCACTGACATACTCCAGCTGTGAATCTTCGTCACCTACATGGATCTGCCTGCAGTCATCACACATGCTGCAATTGGAATGCGGATCGCTGCACACCCTTTCCAACGTACCAGATTCTTTCTTGCTTTCCTCTACCTGTGCACAGCAAACTCGTATTCTCTTCTTATTGTACAGTTCAATATCCGCATCTAAAGATGAACTTAAGTAAGGTAAGCTTTCCTCTTGCAACTCTAAGTCTGAAACATTGGAACAATGTGCCTGGCCAAAACCAGAGAGGTTAGCTCCTGCTGCAAGGTCTTTGATTAGAGTTTGCTGAGCTTTCTCGGAGTAAGAAAAGAGGTCAGAGGTCTGAACGAAGCCCTGTGTTTTGCTTTTAACATCGCTGCTCTTTTGTAATTCCATGGTACAGATACTGAAGCCCTCCCTCCTCAGAAGTAATCCACACAGCTCACTTCACTGCAAGCTATCCAAATCATCAGCTCGTCTCTTCCTATCAGTTTCTCACCTTTATAAAAATAAGAGCAAGATACCCCACGGTGTATGAGAAAACAATGATGTTTAAACAAAGATGTTAAACTATCCCTTGTATTATTCCCTATTCTAGTGCAGAATCAAGGAATTACACGTTCTCAAGGACATCCAGAGATCAATTAAGGCTCGTAATAGCTATCCTTTCTTCTGTGATTTCAATTGAGTAAAAGCATCCTGACAGACCAAACAATCCTATTTTCTTATATTGCTGGACAAAATTTCCTTCCCCTTACCATCGAAGCATACCTTGGCTGAATCACCAGAAGCCCCCCAGATACCCAGCGAGCTTTGTGTCACACGCTAACTGTCATAGTAGTGAGTTGTTTTGTGAGTTGTTTTGATACATGTACTGACTCTGAAAGTGAGGATGCAGACATTACCCTGGATGCAGTGACCACAAACTGACCTCACATTATTCCTACTGATTTTGTATTTGGCCTGTAAGCATTCCTTGCCACGGGAAGCTAAAGCTTCTTGATCCATGACCAGGGTATTTACTGTAGGGATCATCCTGCAGACAAGGAGCTACGTGCATTTTAAAAACTACTTAAATGAGCAAACTGGTGAACTTAGAGCTCTGTGCCCCCTGAGAAATACAAACCCTCCAGGTGCTGGGTAAGTGGGAAACGGAAGCATATTCCTTTCAATCCTGGGGAAACAAGAAGAAATGGCTACCTAGCATGGAACTGCAAAAAAAAGTAAGAATCTTCAGACCCAGGAAGTGTAAGACATAAGGGAAAGCAGGTATTTTTTTTTGGATCATAATGCTTCTTCTAGTGACAGAAGTAAGCTGGACAATTCACTGTTTTTTTTTTCCTGCTCTGCACTTGCAACACAACTAATTTTATAGCAAACATGTAGAAAAAGCAGAGAAAAAGCACTGGGGGATGGAGTCAGTCTTTTTTGAGGGAAAAAAAATAAAATAAAAAAATGTTTGCCCGTTTGTCTCTGCCTTCATGAAAAAAAAGGCTTATAACGAAGAAAGGGACACATAGAGACGTTAGCCATTTCCCAGTATGCTTTGTGAACTATTTAAACAAGGTGTTACCATTTTATCACGCACAGCAAAACACAGCCTTGCCTGCAATGCTTCCCTCTCCCTGGGCAGGCAGAGCAACCCACTGGCCCACAACACAAGCTTCATCTGTTTTCAAAAAACACCTCCTGTGGTATGAGACAGCAACACGGCCCAGAGGGCAGCCACGGAGGCTGGAAGGAAACCAGAGGGCTTCCCCACACTAAAAGGGGCTCGGGTCTCATATTTACAGCACCAAGAATCACCATTAACATGGTGTTATTTTGAATACTAAAAATCCACTGAAGAGTCTAATGAGTGACCAGCAGATGCCAACATAATCCTTAGCATGTCCTCGTTATCCACTGGTGTAGTTAGCTTTGTCTCTAAACTGTTACCTTGCTCTTTAGACAGGCAACCTTCACTCGGAGCAACCACACGTGGGAAATCAGGTCTCGTTGTAACACCACCAAAGCACACCCATACAAAAATTACCAAATACTACCACTGAACAACGGCCCCTCCCAACTTTCCCCTCAAAATTACGTGACAAAACCCCAAATCACGGCGCTTTCCCTGCTCCAGGGAGCCCCACAGCCCCCCTCAACCTCGGCCCCCTCAGCATGCGCCCAACGGCCACCAACGGCCACCAACGCCCGCCCACCCCGCCCACACCCGTCCACGCCCGCCGCCCATTGGCTGCGGGGGAAGCTCCCGAGCTCCTCATTGGCCGAGGGGCGCCCCGCGGTCGGCGCCGAATGCCGCCATTTCGCAGCGGGGAAGCGGCGACGCAGCCCCAGCACCGCCTCATGGCGTCGCCCCTCAGGGCCGGTGGAGCTCGGTCTCTTCCGTGCTTTTGCAAAGCTGCTGTTGGTCCTGGCTGCCCTAAGGCCTGAAGTAAACTTTCTTCCAGCCACGTGTTATAATTTTTTTATTCAAGTATGCAAAACGCCACTTAGCTGCCTAAAAAACACCACCAACCCCAAATCCAACCCCGATATTTACCATAAATACTTTCAACCTAGAATAAGTCCCATTAATAACAACATTCAGGTTTCCTTCTGTTGAGATGCTTTTTCAAGGTCTGGTCTTGAAACATACTCAAAAACCAGTAAAAATGTTTTGTGGCCTCCAACTATCTGTCCCCAAACCTCAATAACCTTCAAAAGAAAATCCCCCACCCTTTCCCCCCAAGGGCACCCAGCTGTTATAAATGTTAATATTTTGGAGGTATGTTTCACACCAGTGCCTCATACCACACAGGCCCCTGCCTTCAGACAGTGAACAACTGGGAAGTGTGTTGCTCAGGTTTGTGCATGCAATAGTGTAGTAAACAGTATGATGAGCCTGTTTCATTGTCCCAAAAGCCTGTATTTTCCAAGGGAACTTTTACCAGTAACATTATGATGACACACCACTCCATAAAAAGTACCCGAAAAGTGACATTTTTATTGGCAAGTTCTGCTGATGAATTTCCTTATCCACGCTCCCATCTCCTAACAGATTTGTTTCCAAACAAACAAACCAACAAACATTTCGGGTAACATTCCATTTGCAAACAATAAAATTATTGAACATTTAAAAACGAAAACAAAAGGATAGCAGTTTTAAATACAATTTCTAGGAAAACTCATCCTGGTTCTCCCTGGAGCCGTTCCTCGCCAGGCTGCCGCCACTCGGCTCCGCTTCGAGTCAGCAGGCTGGGCACAGAGGCTCTCCTGTTTGGAGCTCAATTAAAAGGACTGGGGCACGTGCTATTATTACCATTCAAAGCCCTGTTGTTGTACATTCTTCACAGGAAAACATAAACCAGTTTGCATTAAACCTACCGGTACTTCTTCTTCCCTTATTCTAAAGCTAAGTCATACTGAAAGTTAGGGGGAAAAATGTGGCTTCAACATTCAGCTACTTCATCACACACAAAGATTTCTACTAAGAGCATAACCAGGTTGAAATACACATCTGATTTGTCATGATGTTAATGTTTATGGGGTGCAAGATGCAATCTACTTAATAAACACATCACTTCTTGATGAGCAAAGTATTACTTTCAGCCTTTTGGACCAACATTTTGTTGCTAGTTCGTTTCTCCTGAATTGTGCCAGGGAAGTTTTCACCACTACCACAACCAAAAAGATGACCGGTGGCAATCGCACACCTCATCATCGGTTGGTATGATGTTGTATTTAGCATGTTTATTTGCATTCAGAAAAAAAAAAACTTAATTCATTTTTTAGGCCCCAGAGGCTTTGTACACCAGAAATTACACGAGTCAACCACAGAAAGTTGTAAATTGGTATCCACAGCAATTTTGAGGTATTCCACAAGAAACATGGCTCTGCACGTGAATGTTCCCTTCAAAAAAAAAGGAAAAAAAATCAAAGTCCTAGCTAGAGTTGAAGTTTAAGATTCCTTTAATCCCCACGTTCTACCCCACTTGATCAACAAAGACATACTTATTTCCCCAGGGGCACAAAAACCCTTCTTCCTCCTGGAATATTATTTTCAGTACTTCATTCATAAATTTCAGGGCCCACCCACAAAAGGTGAAGAGGAAGGTGTTATTTTCTAGCCAAACCACAGAAACACATTCAGATACTGGTTTTGGTTTATGTAATTTGCGAAGGTGCTCTAAGAAGATGCCAGCAATCCCCTGATGCTGAAAATAGCAGCGGTTTATACTCTAACCTCCAGTCTGTGAGGAAGAGGCTAGGAAAAGATCTGGCCCCAGAAAGTCCAACATAGGAAGAAATGGTCTCCTGGGGTCTGACTTGGCTTAACAGAACTGTATCAACAGAAGGTTGCTCCTGTTTGCCAGGAATCTGCTCTATGCTGGGAGCAGATTGCAAAGGGATCAGTCACCTTTGTTACTTGTGAGCTTTCAGTTAGGGCTGAAAGGGACAGACTTCATCCTCAGGTAACTGCTGTTCTCCTTTGAGTAGTACATTCAGAATCATTTCCAATAAACCAGAGCTGTAGTGCTAGTTGTGTATAACCAATTAAAATGTTGCAGGCAGTTTATTACATTATTTTTTCATGAAAAGTGGAAAACCTTTACAGTAACTTCAGAAGGAAATAATTTGCTATTTCTGCATTTGTAGAAAAAAACATATGCAGTTATATTTTCTAAAGTGCTTTTTTACTTATCAGTTACTTTTTTTAAGATGAGACTTGCATTTGGTAGTGGCATAGTTTCCTAGCAGTTCATGGACCAGTAGATAGTTTCTGATGTAAAAAACCCAGTATGTATTTTGTTTAAGCAAGTGACACTTGATTTGACAAATGCACCGAAGTGATGTAAGTGCAAAGCCCACCATTTCGTAAAACATGGCCTTATGCTGGTTTATTAATGCAACTTTACATCCTTTAGAAGTATTTTACTTCAATTCCAAGAGCAGGGATTAAATAATACAAATAAGATTTGAAATCCAATGAAGCTATTGCCTATTTACCCTGAAATAAAATAGTCTTACGATTCAACTGGTGCAAAAATCCCTCCAAACACCTTTGTTTTATTGGCAAAGTCATTTAAGGTCACTTTTGCTTCCAAGACCATCTTCTTCCATGGTTTCCACTGAAGGAGTTTTGCTTTGTAATGGCTTGTGGTTCCACAGTGATTTGTAAATGAAAAAGCCTACTATGAATAGCTCTACCGTAGTCACTAAATTACAGATACTGTCATGAGAAAGTTTAAAACTTAGTGTTTTTTTTTTAAAGTTTTCATCAAGACACAAAATTCCAGTCCAGCTAAAGGTTTTTTTTTTTTTTTTTCTTTGAATGCCATTTTAAATGGCAATAAACGGCTGCTGTGCCTTCTGGATGGAGAACTTAACACGGCACCCCGATGTGCTTCTTATATGGTATATGGATACCGTATGCCAAGTGTACCCAAAGTAGTATGTAGAGGGGCCCCTGCAGGCACAGCCATTTGGATCAGCTACTCCTATGCAAATAGTGCAGTAGGTTTGAATCTGCGTAGAGAGAACCACGACTGGGTGGCACGTAGCAAGTGTTGCGGTTGTCTGATGTCAGAAGGCATGATGCAAAGCATCCCAGACAGCGAGAGACAGAAGCATCTGCAGTGTTGTTCTGATTCTGTCAAGTAGTCATTTCTGTTGAAAGGCGTCGGTTATTGCTGTGACAATAAAGCACTCCGGTTGGCTTTCATCTTCTCCAAGCGTTTTACTAGATGGCCATTGCTGACCTCGAGCTCTTCAGTTTTATCCAGTGCGGAACGAAGCTGGAGGAAAGAAGCAGAAAAAGAATGTAACTTTTGCAGTGCTTTTTCTTTCCAAAAATAAAGCAAAGTTTGTAGATACCCCACTAACTGACGATATTGCTAGAGCTTCCTTACAAGATATGAAGCAGCTGAAAATTCCTACTAGCAGAGTTAACAGTGAATGCTGTTAACTGCCTGTGCTGTTGTTTTGAAGGCCACAAAGATATTTACTAAGCACAGTGCCAAGAATCCAAGCTATTTACAGAATGTTGAACAAATGGCTTGGACTTTGCCTTGGCTTCGGAGGCGTGGATAGTCAGAGATCTGTTGGGTCACAGACACCTGTCTCAGCGCCTGGCTTTTATGTTTCTGTTTCCCAGAAGTACAGCCACTGCATAGGTGCCTTTCTTTTCTGCAAAATCTACCAAGGGACAGGGGTAGGTAGATAGAGGTGGACTGCAGACAGTCTGCAAAAGCCATGACCCTGATAAAGGTGCCAATGACTCCACAAAACAGGTTTTAAGGTTTCCCTTGATTTGTGACTTGACACTAAGGAAGACTGACCCTGAGAAACAACAACGATTATTTATTATATAGAAAGAAGGAGCATAAAGAGGTGTAGCAAAAGCATCCTGGTCTAGAGCCAGGAGAGAAAACAGCATTGCAGCATTTGGTATCCTTCTGGCCTTGGGCAACCTGCTGCCCCCCAGGACAGCATCCTAAGGAGCAGACTAAAAACTGTTTAAGGTGGCTCATTTTTGACTGAAGCCACTGCACTTTGTGGAAGAGACTTCAAGACTCATTAGCCCAGTTGAAAGAAACCTTTTACATAGCTACTAGGTATTCACCCGGAAGGAACAAGAATTCCAAGCTCTAATTTAAAGACCACTTAATCCAGAAACTCTGAACAATCCTTAGATATTAAAATGAACCACCCCACTCCATCCCCTTGGAACAGGGACCAGAATGTAGCATCCTGATCTCATCTCAAAGGAATCCGATCACTATAAGTACCCCTCCCCGGTCAATGTTTCCTTGTGACTTCTGATGTGTATACAACAGATGCTTATAATGTGTATTTCTGAGTGCTGCCAGCTTTCCAAATGTTCAAGATGGGCAGCATCTGCCCCACTGTCTTGAGATGAGAGTATCTTTTCTGATAAGCAAGACAACAAGTAGGAAGGGTAAGTTCCACAAAAGACCACTTATTATAGGCAGCACAGCAGGAGAAATTTAGTAAAAGTAGACAGAGACATCCTGAAAAAACACACCTCAGGATGCAGGTGTGAAAGAAACTGATAATATATATATATATATATATAAAGCTGGTTGCAGTTACTTGGAGAGAACATGAAGTTTGGTAAAAGAACTATGGTCAAAATCACTCTGAACCACATCTCCTTAGAAGAGCAGTGATTTCTAATTACAAACTTGGAGTTTATAACATCCAAAGTAAAGAGCTTCTGGGTGCAACAAGGACACCAAATGAGTACAAATTCTTCAGCTTGTTGAGTGGGGAACCAAGTGAACCCTTCACAGTACAGTAACAAGCAAAGCTGAGCATCTGAAGGCTGCTTCCAGATTCAAATTGCACAAGAAGCACCTGAGTTTGCTCCAGAGAATCAACTCTGGTACAAAGTGAGGCATTACAAGTCAGTTCAGGAGCAAATGCTGAAGTGGCAGTGGGAGTCCACAGTTGTTGACTGCTACTCCAGTTTGAGTGCTAGAAGTTTGGTTAAACACTTATGCCAAATGACCAAAAAAAGAAAAAAAAAGTAGATGTTTATTCGAGACAGGTAGTTCTTGCTCTAAAACACACTGCAGAAACAAGTCTCCCCTTCTGCAGCACAGGCTGACTGCTAATTTATGACACATTTACAGTTTACCTCTCGCTGTAGTTTGCGTTTCTCTGCTTTCAGTTCATCTTCTACTCTTTCAGCATTTTCAGCAGCAGTTTTGTATCGGGCTACCTGACCTTCCAATCGTATTACCTAAGGGAAAAGCAAATATTTTGAATTAAACAACTGTACAAAAGGAGTTACTCTGAAGCTTTACTCTGAGTTAAGAGTGAAGTTACAGTTAAGCAATACCCAGAGAGAGTTGATAGATTTTAATTAATAGAAGGCAGGGGTATTTTGAGGAAAAATACATCAAAGCCTGGCCAATGATAAGTACCTCCAGACCTCTTATATGTAACCATATTTAATACACTTCCAGCAACAGAAAATAGAGCCCCTTTACTAAGTATAGCTATTTATGTCAGCAAGAATGTCAGCAAGATGACATACTCTGGTCAACAGCAGTCACAATTGAGCAGTCTTCTACAAAATCCACGTATGCTACTACATCATACACCAGGAGCCGTGTAAAAAATGCAGTAGCTAGGCACAAGAAAGTATTCTGCAGAGTTCTTAAAATGCTTTAAGTAGATAGACATTTGTCTTTGAGAGTTTTTCATTTGGTGAAGATGAATAGTATATTCACTTTTCCCTATAGATCAGTGCAAGCATTCTAGTCTTCATGACTTAACTTCAACAGCCTTGATGCTGCAACAATCCTGCTTTTTATTTTAAGGGAAGTCACATTAACCAGGACTTCCTTTTTCATAGAATACAATACACTCTTTGCATTCTCACCAAGAGTAAACAAACAGAACAAACCAGGAACTTACATTCTGCTCCAATGCTGTTATCTCTTGCTCAGACTTTGCTAGTTTAAATTTGAGATCACTGATCTGTCTGTTGGCATCTCCTAAAAGAATTGCAGATTTATAAGAGATGTCAGAACAAATCTCGACAAGTCTTTTGTAAGATTTCCACGCTACATCAATCTACTCAGGGCAGCAGGACTGTAGCTCTCTGCCTTTGGTTTCCTTCTGTATCAGAGCTGGCAGCTAAACCCACTCAGTGCCTAGCAGGTAGGAACTATCCCCAATCTCATCTGATCACTTTCTGGCCACTCTGAAAGCAGAATTAACCAGGTGTGACAGGGAACTTACGCCCAGCTCTCCTGGGTAACATATGGGAGATTCCCAGTTGTGTTCTTGTTCAAAGGATAATAATTGCCTCACCTCTAGCAGAGGTGCATGGCTGGCTCCCAGTTTGAAGCTCCCTTAGAACCAAAGGCTCACGTTTACACGTTTAGTGCTATGAGTTCATTGTGCAGACACATTCTCTCATTCACATGCAGGACATAAAAGTTCTCTTAAAACCAAAATGCAGCTCACTTTGGAGGTCAATCATGTGCATATCTGTCCCATTTTCCAGAACTTCATCTTCTGATTGTGCATTCTCCATCTTGCCATTCTTTTGCTTTTCTTCCAGTTGACCCTTTAATTTTTTAACCTGAAAGACAAAAAATACTTCTTAAAACAAGTACGGTAAAATTGTGGCTCAGGACTCAAATCAAGTACTATGAAACTTTTAAAAAACTAAATTCCAAAAAATCTTTTGGTACAAAATTTCCGGGAAATTCTTTTGGCAAATAACACCATAGTTTAAGTATCAGTACTTATGCATAAATTCAGGACCAAGAATAATAAGAGGAAGAATGTTTTATTAAAAAAGCCATAAATGTTCTGTTGGCAGATTCATATAAAGCATTCTTAAAAACCCCAAACTGTGATGGATTGTGCAGGAAACCCCAAGGCCAAGGATACAGTCCATAAGCGAAAGCACAGATCATCCTGCAGAGAAACTGATCAGCTAAAATGTTTTGAGTAACGATTATATCCACTATATCATGGTATCAGCAATAATTACTTTAATTGCTATTTACCCATCTCCTGCAATTCCTCTAGCATTCTTTCCAAATTGGTCACTACCCACAGATCCAGCTATTAGGAAGGCTAACTCTTGGAAGTAAAGTTTGCCTCTATAATTTCTGGATCATTTATGTTTTTCCCTTGGCCTCACCTAATCCAAAGTATTTTTTCAGAAATAGTCAGGAAGGAGATTTGGTGGCTACAGACAGAAATCTGGAATACTCTGAGTGCCAAATGTGTCTGGTTAGCCACATGAAACAAAGCCCCATGGGTCATCTACTTCATGCTCTGAGTTAATGCACAGGAGAAAAGACTCCGAGGGAAGCATAAAGTCCTCAGCAAGAACACAGCACACAAGCTGAAAGACAGTGGTGCATATATTCTATAATCTGTATTAGGGGCATTTTGGTTTTCTGAATCTTTACTGTTTTTATCATACATTTATAGTTAATGCACAGCATCTCAGTTTATGTGAGATTACCTGGTCTAGTAAGGATTCCCGTTCATCAATGAGTTTCCTCAGCCTGTCTGAAAGAGAAAACTGAAAGTTCAGTGCTGATTTAAGTGAGCCACGCGTTTCAGAGCGTATCTGATACGACAACGAACCATTAAGGTTAGTGAAACTAATGATGAAAGTAGTTATGCACGTACCACAGGAAATGAGGCCACAGACAGGACTGGGAAGGGGCTGCAGCCAGGGGAGGTTATGTCATTCTCACAGAGCATGCTTGTCACGGCAGTAGCAGCACCCAGCTGCATGCAAAGAGGCTAATCTTCTACGTTAGGTTAGCATGCAAGAACTCTAGGGTCAAACACAACTGCAACACAAAATCTCACAGATCTTTACAATTCAACATCATAAAAATACGGTAAACACCTGTAATCACAGCACATTCTCAACACTTAAAATCCCCAGTTCTTTTACTAAACAGCATGACAATGACATTCTATTATCTTCAGCATTATGACCAGGAAATCATTTTTATTTCAAACACAGCAGTCTGGTAAAACATTTTCTCTTTTATCCTTCAGAGTAAATCCTCTCAGTTAAACATCAAGAAGGCAATGGGCAATCCGGACCAACTGTTGTGGCGTTAAACTTGAACCTGCAAGTGCTACAGATCAGCACACAGATGTGTGGGGCATTGATTAATAAAGTACACAGTACAGAATGAGACAACTGGAAAAAAGAAATAGAGGCTAGTAACCCAAACCCTTGTTTCTTCTTTCCTATTAATACAAAATGTGAAAGCATTTTAGCAAGAACTGTATGCAACAAATCTTTACTCACAATTTTTCAGATCACTAAAATCACTTCACCTCATTCAATAACAACTTTAGTTTGTTCAGCTACCTCAACAGAAGTACACTCGAACATAGCCTTCAAATGTTTTTATTAGAAGGGGGTATATTGACCTCAGACAGGTCTTACTCCACAGCTTTGACACGTGTTTATTGTGGTTTTATTTGGTTTACCTCTCTTGCCAGCAAGCAGTCACTGCTCAGAACCAAGCCAGGGGCTGTGCAGAGCTCAACTCCACATCTAAGGTCTTGCCTGTTATTAAATTGTTAAAATCCAAAGATCACTCATAGGAAAAAAAGACTTTTGTAAACTCAAGGAAAGCAATTTGTAGGTCACAGACAGAAGAATGCTGGCTTTACCAGGTAAACTCGCTGGATTTTCATGTTGACAGACAAGTATTTTTGAAAAGCTTTGAAAATCATTTTAAAATACAACACGCTGTTATCCTCATTCATAACAGGCCAAAGTCTTGTGGTTCACCCTTTTTTTTTCTTGTTAACACATTCAATGAAGAGAATAAACAGTCTGTATCAACCAAGCCATGGGGAAAACTGAAGTTTTCAAATGAAACCCCATCTATTTGGCAGACGGGAGCAGTCCATTACCTAGTAATTCATGGTAAGTCATTTCCCTCCTGTGTATCCAAGTTCCCATGTACCAGCAGTCATTCTAGAGCATGGAATAAAACCTTTACCTTGGCTTCTGATGCAGTACTCAAATACAGACTGTAAAGTGACATCCCATTTCAGCAGTTCTACACATTCATTTTGAACCTATCTTTTTTATTAGCTATTTGTAACATGCCCAGCATTGTTACACCTGAGCATTGATGTGGGAGGAAAACACATTCATGTTTTTGTAAACTGAAAGAGAAAAATATCCTTTAAGAGAATAAAACACTTTCACATACTTATATGGGAAGCTGAAGACAGAAATTCTTTAAGAAAAATGAAGGGGGAAAAATGAAGTCCAATGAAGAAAGCAAGGAGGGCAAACAGTAAAAGGAAAGTCATAGATATTCAGGATGAAGATAGAATTGGGTGTCACAGGTCAGCAGAGATCAAGAAATGAAGTTACATAGGATTAGGAAAGAGAAAAAGAACTGGTGCAGAAGAAAACCTGTGCATAAGAAAATCTCTAGGCCACTATAAAGCTAGCCCAAACTCACGGACTCCAAAGGGGCCAAATAATCCACCTTAATCCTAAAAGGAAGTTAGTCATGCACACAGTTGAAATACTTTTATTACCACAACCACTGTTGTGGGGTGAAATATGTCCACCTAATGAAAGCACACCTCCAGTGTGCCCGGTAAGGAAGCACATCATCTTCCCCCAGCCTCTTTCCCTGCAAAACCAGTGTTAGCATTTTGGGGTGAACCTTCAAACTGGATCTCACCATCACTTCTCTCTTCCCTCATGATGGGCATCTGCACCAGACTAGGACAAGATGACATGCTGGCAGCAGGATTTACAAGATCACAGAAAATATTAGTTTGCTAAAATTGCTGCTATATAGAAAAGCTTTCTGTGTGTGTAGATAAAGATCTTTAGTTTTGTGTATCTTACAACCACACACCAATACACAAAACTTACTTCAGCTTTAATAGATCTTTTCATAAAGCTTTATTTTTGCTTTTAAGAGACATTTTTTTCCAGCAAATCAAGGATCTGAAGGCTTCTAGAGCTATGTATGGAAAAGACCAATGTCCTGAATTAGCACGTGAAGCAGCTAATTACAACTCCCACATAAAACAGTCATTATCCATATTTCAAATATGAAAATATTACAATGAATGAATACTCTGAAGTTCATCTCAGTGAGATTTAATGTTGGTAAGATTATTTCCAATCTACTCAGTGCACCAGTTCGTGGCTTACATACACAAAAAAGCTTAACAGAGCACTGCCCCAGGAGCTGGGGACAATGCCATTCACCCAGGGAAGTGAACAGGACAGACAGGGTGGTGGCAGCTGTGGCTATCAGTGTCTTCTGCTATTATGCAGGCCAGTTTAAGGCACGTGAGCACTCTCATTACTTGGGTAATGCAGTTGACTCAAAGTATTGCTGACTATGGTGCTGCTTCAGTGGCAAAATTGACCTAGCATCCCCTAATAGCCCACAGACACTTTATGTCTCCTCCTATTTTGAGGGAATTGTGGCATGGGTAGCTGCTATTTTTTTAACTTTAATGGTTTGCATGGTCCAACAAGTAATTAATGTCAATGCAACTGAAAAGGGTAATGTGTCCGTGGAGGGTGGGAAGGCAAGCAGTGAGGGCTGCGTCCCAGGGAAGCACACCAACAATTCGAGGGAGCTGGAGGAATCCAACAGAAGGTGGGACTTCTCTGGATCAATCAACTTATCTTGTGTCATTTAAAAAAAAAAAAAAAAAAGTCTTGCACATCGTGACCCTGTGCTCACTGTAGTACTCCATGAGCTGGCTGCCTCTGCTCAAGACAAAATGGGTAACATTGCAGAATCAGATTCCTGGTTTTAGTTCATCTCCTGATTTCTTGGTTTCCTTGTAAACTCCCTTAAAAGTTTGAATGTTATTTTGCTGTCTTTGAAAGTCTAAAACAATGCAAGGGACAAGATATATCTATTATTGTATTTGTTAGATATCGCAGGGAAAACATGAAAAATGGTTTTTAATTATGTAACTTTACAAGGCATCCATTTGATAGGTATTTCCTCCTGAGACACTGTCCCTCCCCCTCTCTCTAATGCAATACATTTCATTCAAAAGCTAACTTGCATATAATATTTGATTTATACTCCAAACACATCATCTTGCAGTTCCTTTTTTCTTTAAGATTATTACCAGAGAGACCTCCCCCTCTTCCTTGATGTGCATATACTGAAGAAGAAACTGAAGAGCTAAGGAACACCAGGACCACCTCCTCCGTGGTATTTGCCCAATTCCAGAAGTCAGGAACCGGCTGCCAACACTGGCACCAAGCAACTAACATTCAAGGGAGGACTTATAGTACATAAGCTGTTCATCACCTGCCCGTGTTCTTCTTCCTACTGTAGTTTCACTGAGATTTGGAAAGTTACTGTGGGATAAAAGCAAGCACACAGACAGTTAAGACCAGAGGTGTCATTGTTTCTTTCTGTGACTTGCTTTTAAAAAAGGACTTCTCTTATAGATGCTTTTTTTTCCTTGAAGTGAAAAAAAATAGTTAAAAATAGGTCACCATTACCTGCCCTTCAACCATCCAGAAGCACTCCTGTTGTGTTTCTAACTTCTGAAAAATATTGGAAATGCTGGCACATGCCTAATTTAACTGAAAGTTGACCGTATATCCATCCACAAGTTTAGGTGACGCCTGGCAAGAACATTTAGTTATATATTTAACTGTACTTAACATTTAAATATAAATACCTTTAAATACTTTCAACATTAAACCATGTATCACAGTTGAACGTGGCAAGAGAAAAAATCTTCATTTAAACAGTACTACATGCAAGGAGAGATGCTTTAAAGATTTGTGACTTTTTAGATTAGCATTTAGTGTAAATCCTTAATAAAAACAACTGCTAATACTTACAGAAACCATACTGAAGCCATTTTAAGTTGGAAAGAAGTTATATGAAAGGAGTTAAAGGTTTATAGTTCTGTCACAGGTGTGCTACTATGGGTGCCATCGCATTCACTGACCTCAAATCCCAAGGCTGCCTGTTCCTAACGGGACAGCTCTACTGTCTATGCAGCACAATGCAACACATTTAAGACAGCTGTAGAAATGGTGTTTGTGAAATGATTCGGATTTAAAAAAATATTTATGCAGGTTTATAAACAGTGCTCTGGACAGGCAATTTAAAGTAGAAAATATGTTTATTTCAATTATATACAGCTCAGTACATTTTGATATACATCTTGAAATTTTGCAGTCTGTTTGCAATCCATCAACTTTGTAACATCAACACAGACAGAACCTTCTACAGCCCCCCTCCCAACTGCTCAGTTTGCATTCCCTTTGGATGTTCACTGCTTAACACAACTTATGCAAAACATGCTCTTCCTCCCAAGCACTATAAAAGATGCACGAAATATAGCAGTGAGTTGAAATGCCTAATTCAAGCCAACAATTCAATGTACTCCAGCTTTTCAAAAAGGCTCGGGGGCTAGCACAGAAAACAACAACAGTCTTTGGTCTAACAGCCAGTAAGGACTAAGACATCCAAAGTTATCTTCTCTCCAGAAAAAGAGGAGGAAATAATTTTTCAGAGAAAAAAACATTTTTTCAGAAAATATTTTGGAAAAAAAATATATATATAGTGCAGTAAGGAATGCAATTTTAAACAAAAACCTTATTGGAAAAATAGGTATTTTGTAATATGCATAGCTAAACAGTACTGGATAGTAAACTTCAGCACACGTTACAGTGTGTACTGATACTTGCTTAGGAAAAAAACCATGTGAGACATGGTGTAAAAGGCCTATTGTGGTGCAAAGTGCCTAGATGAAGTAAACATGTATATATTTGTTCCTTTCAGCAACCTGCATGCTGTACTTCCTTCAAAATGTGTATTGTTCCTCTAAGTGTTTAGACTAGGCGGATTCACAGTGACTGATACTTTGGAATACGTCCGTATTAGAAAGACACAAAGAGTGGAATGACATAATCTTGTTCCACAGCAACAAAGAATTGGTTCCTAGGCTTTAATCATTCAGCAACAAGTTTCAACATTAGATCTCTGTGTTGCTAACCTACTGAGTTCCTTCATGACAAGGCATTAACATACTGTCAATCTAATGCACATGGAAGTACATTCAGATAACCTATCATTATAGTAGGCTAGAAAGTAGGAATTTCATATAAAAGTTCCTCAGTAGCAGTAATCCACACTAAAAGTACTTTAATTGCAGCTTAGACCGCATAGCTCATTTGTGAAGCTTGCTCTTTTGGTAACATTTAACCTGAGACACAGCAAAACCAAACCCATGCATGATTTTTTGTGGCTAGGTACGTCAGTGAATAACTTAAGAGTTGCATCATTACCACGTATATGACCTGGCAGTGTATCATGATGAGAGTTACCTCTAAGGAAAAATAATAATTAAAAAAAAACACCTTAAGAGTATTCCTATATTCCTAAGGCCTGATTTGTTGTGCAAAGTGCATGCTTCTGTACTGAGACTGAACAAATGGCATGTATCTCGTGTAGCCTGAGATTTTTAACTTAGGATATTGTACAGTCATCTCTAGATTTACCCTTAGCCTTTCTACCACCTTGCAAATCCTCTTTGCTTTCCTCCCTGTTACTGTAAGCACTTTCCAAATCCTGTTCTGAAACATCTGGTATTTTTTCCACTTCATTAGAATCTGATCCTTTACTTTCACCTTCCAACACATCAGCCTTCTCATCAGTTTTCAGCGATGATGCTTCCCCTTGCGAGTGCCCTGCTTCTCCAGACTCATCTCCTTTCTTATGCTGTAAGCTGTCATCTTCAGTCAAGGGGACTTCGGTTTCTGTTTCACTTGTTCTTTTTGTACCTTCACTTGCTTGGACAGTTTTTTTGACCAGCTCATTTGCTCCATCATCCTCTCCATTCTGTGCATCAGCTTTCTCTCCATCATTTTTTTCATCAGTTTCGAGTACCTGTTTTGATTCTTCATCAAAGTCAAATGCATCACCATCATCTTCTAGTCCTTCCTCTGCTTGAGCCTCCAAGCTAACTTGCTCACTAGTATTTTCATCCATCTCAGCTTTCTGTGCAAGACAATTATTTGCATCATCCTCAGGAGCAAATCCATCACCATGGGGCTTTGCAAGCTCTAACTGTTTCTCATCTTCTTTCAATATTTCTTTATCAGCTTGGTTTTCACTAGTTCCACTAAGATCTACAGTTAACTCCTCTTTAGATTCACTTTCCTCTTGCTTCACTACGTTTTGTGCTTCGCCTTCCTCTTGCTTCA